>CM068832.1:121064836-121612336 GCA_028554795.2 Sinohyriopsis cumingii | reverse complement strand
AAAGATGTTACGCTCTGAAGTCTGTCGCCACTCATGACAATACAATGTTTCTACTTCACTCATGAAATATTCATGTATATCTACCCAGAGGACGTAGATAGTCTCTATCTGTGTATATAAATCCAGGAATAAAATAATCCATCTAATTTTCTTTGCGAAAAACGTAACCAATTTGTTTAGGAAATATTCACTCATCGTTTCAACTCAATCTTAGACAACCCTTACCTCCTACAATTTTCAATAGAATTTATATACTCTATTGTAAAGCAGAGAATATTAATAAATTGAACACTCACCTTCCAATGTTCTCCATGGTACTGATATAATCAGTTATGAAGTAGAGATGAGTAACGAAACAACGCTTACCTTTTAGAGGTTCCCACGGAATCGGTATCATCTCTCCATTCTGAAAGAAAGAAGTGTAACGAAATTAATAATAATGGCGTACATATTAGGAAAATAGAGAGTTTGCAGCAATTGAAATAATGAAAGAAAATAGCACTAGTATTTTTTGGAGGATGACCATTTGAAATATTGATATATCCAAAGCCAAAGCTTAATGAATTGAGAGTTTTGAGCATTCTTCTTAAATAAGTATTTATACCTCAGAGTGCATTTCATCCCGTGCACATGATTCTTTCGATTTTACTACGAACACAACTACTTTATGCACAGAGTCAAAATTAGTTGAAATGGACAAGAAAGATAACAGCTCTTGGTTAGGCATTTTTCTACTTGCACTTAACAGATAAAAATATAACAGAGGGAAAAAGTATTATACAAACTTCATGTTTACTTTCAGATGCGATAATGTTGTCCTGAACACTTTGTACCCTTGCTTTATCAATATTCAGTCAGTTCTTGTAACAACAAACTTCATGGAAAACAACAAAGTTCATGGAAAACAACAAAGTTCATGGAAAACAACAAACTTCATGGAAAACAACAAACTTCATGGAAAACAACAAACTTCTTGGAAAACAACAAACTTCATGGAAAACAACAAACTTCTTGGAAAACAACAAACTTCTTGGAAAACAACAAACTTCTTGGAAACAATTTAATAAAATCTGCGACAATATTAATATTCCTCGACTTCTTGACAGGAAATACAACATGAACGAAAAATGGTAGAAAAAATCCCAGCTTATACGATGACAGGACTTACCGTGATCCGATCGGATATGAATTAGATGATGCTGAGGGATTGTAAACGGGGTGGAGGGGGTATGAGACTGACTGGAATTACTTAGAAATTAAATATGAATATGTTGAGTGATTCTTACAATAAGATGATTACCTCTGAAGAAGATAACATGGAATTACTTCTTTTTAAGATAGTAACTGACTTCCCAAAGAGGGAATAACAAAGATAAAATCAGAATATCGGTCTGTGAGATCTATATATTATGTGCTAATGTTCAGATGAGAAAAACTATTGCAGTCTTCTCCCACTGTCTAGGTTAATTAGGAAATTAATACAAATGAGCAAGATTATGACTCAAATAAAATCATTATAATAGCATTCCAACTCATATGTGTGTGTGTGTGTGTGTGTGTGTGTGTGTGTGTGTGTGTGTGTGTGTGATGGAGAAAGTGATTCATAAGTTTGACTTGACATTGCTGTTGCTGGTGATGTTATAATGTTTTGTCCACGAATAGAACTGTTGCTTACAGAAATAATTTTGAAATAGTCAGTAACATAGCTTTGAAGTTATGTTAAGCACTGCAAATAGACTGAAGAGATACAACTATTATTCCGGCAGCTGATAAACAGTCTGTAATGATTTGTCAAAAGATAGACAACAGAACAGAAGGAAGCGTGGGTAAGAACTATGTAGACAAGAATGACATTTATATAATCACAAACTGCTCATAATGTCTAAAGACAAAGATAATAAACGAAACAAAAGCAAATACGTATATTCATGAAGATAGTTGCATAATATGCTCTAATTACCTTATTTAAACATTTACGAAATTGTGTCTTACATGTTTTATCAAAAATGCAAAGTATATGCCAACTCTGTCCAGTACTGTTCAACAAACAGATTTATTAAACTGCCAATGATACCAGGGAATGAGATTACTGCTATCTGAATAATAGTACTACTTGGAAATATTTGTCATGACATTCTTGACTTAATCCACAGATGACTCTGTACTTCTTGGCCATAAGAGCTTCCAAGGGCAGACTGCTAAACCTATTACTAAATTTGCTACAAAATTATACCTATACTTGTAATAATCGTAGGCAATATTACAGCTTTCTTTTGGAACAATCTTTTTAGCATGCCACCTAATTATAATGTTCTTGAACTTTTGAATTCATTTTAGTATTGTTTCTAAATTTACTCTTCTCAGCTGTTAAATGATATGACCAGCTGTCTGTGTTTCTTAATTTTCAAAACGTTTGAACTGGTCTTGCGATTTAACTATTTTGGTTGGATCTGGTTATTGGACGACATTTTCGTTATGTCCAATATCTGTTTGGCATCAGTGTTTAATATTAGCTTCTGCATAAGTTTTTAATTCTCTTCTGCATAGTGATTGATATACACCTGCTGAAGGGAAATTCTCCACTTTCAATTTGTTTGTAGTAAACATTTATTAATCTTTCTGCTTCTCTTATTTGCTGATCAAATGATTCATTTGCATTGATTGCCTGCATCTCGTTGGTTCTAGAGAACTCACATTGGCGGTCTGATGGCAACTTTTGCATTAATGGATGCCTGTGTTGATCTGTTGTTTGTCTTGAATGGGATCTGCCATGTCCGTTAAGGTTAATGTTTGTTTGTTTTCTTTTACCTTCATATTCCTTGACAAAACTAGAACATCCACGTTGTTTTGTTTAGAATGATCTGATGGGTAACAACGTGATTCTTTATGCTTAAGACATATAATTCTTTTGCTCCATACCTTCCCTTGGATATGATATATATTTCATCAGCTCTAGCTTCACATACTGTTTTTGAATATTTTGTTAATATATTTGTCGCAGACATGGTAAATATTACCAATGAGGATGTCTTATATTATCTGATTATCATTTAAATCTTAAATGTTTGTTTTTGGGGTGCTTGTTGAGGATTTTGAAAACCTTTTGCTGATAGTTTAGATTTCTTTGAATAAGCTATGGTCTAATATTTTATACTGATATCGTGTACTCATCAGCTCGAGAGTTTAAAAATCTGTTTAAAGACCACCATATCATGCCATTGACGCCCTATGTAAATGAATCGAAACAACTGGAATAAAACTTTTAAAAATGTGCTGTAGGGGAATAGTAAATTGGAATAGAAAACACGGGTGAAATACCGAACATTTAGCAGTACACATAGGCTCTGCCACAAGGCTTTCAGAAGAAGAAGGAAAATATTGATAGGACACGTATCTTGTTCAAAAATATTTCCCTACCCTCGTTGTTGTAGAAGGATCGCGGTCTATCGATTTCCATAAAATACACTAGGTTGGTTAAGCGTCGACAATGCAGAAGATCAACGGACAATGCTTTTGTCCTCCTCATCCACGAAATCTCTCTGCAAAACTTTATAATAGCTACTAGACCTTTTGTGGCCCAAACTGTGTATACCTCCCCTAGTACATCATAAACAAATCAGGCTGCAGCGGTGATATCCTTGTCAATCCAAAAGCCTAGCTACTGAGCCTGCTTTTCTCATTTTTCGACAATGCCTCGCTTAAAATCTCGAAAGCGCATTCAGAAATTCGTTTCTATTCTTTGTGAACAACCACAATCTGTTCCAGGTCTTCTATCTCTTTTCACATTTGGGACTTTTCAAGGATTTCCACCAACTCGTTTCGCCACAATTACAGTAATCTCGTGTTTTCAATCTCCAACAACCTCTTGCTCCTATCCTGCGTTGACAGCTTTGGGAGGTTTCGGCGCGTTGTGTAATCGTGTTGGGCGGTTGCGGGCGGCCAACGTTGTTTGTTGTTTCTTTTGCATAGCATCGTAGAGGTTTCAGCGACATATCACTGTCGTCTCCCGGCAGTATTTCTGTTCGGTAGATGGTGCATCACCGGAGTCTAAATTCCGCCATCTTTTATACCACGGTCCGTTCGCACTTGCTATCGTCTTCGACAGTATCTTTTGTAGGTTGTATGCGTATCCCAGACACAATGGTTATTTTTGTATGTGCGCGCCAGGTTATGTAGATTGTACCGTTGGGGCAGTCGGATAGCACCATCCAACAGTCCAACACAATTGCGAGGTTTGCCCATTGGAGCGAGGTGGTTGTACAACAAACTTTGTTTGCTCGGTGAATGAGACTAATCGCAATACTTCCTCCACAACGGTTCCTGCGGCATGCTAATCGAATACAACACAAGAATTCGATACGTGTACATCCGAGGGCTTGGTCGTCCGGGTGTAGAAACGTTTCAAGCAGGTGCAAGTTTGGACCCTCAACGCAGTCCGCGAGATGGCATCCAAACAATTCGTGAATCTCCCTGGCCTTGACGTCGCAAAAGATTTTGTTCTGGAATTTGCATCGTACCGTGCAGTCTGTCTGTTGTAGATAAGAAAAGGACTGGTTGCCAAAGCTTTTTCTATTGTCCAGAATTGTGAATTCTATATCGTATACAGGACTGTCTTCCTCTTGCATACGAAACCCTTCGGGACAGTAGATATTCTACAAGACGCTCGTGTTCGAGAACACCAGAGAAAATCGCATGTGAAGTCTTTTGAATAGAGGCCATACCTGTGGGCGAGTTGTCGTCGTTCGAAGTCTCCCAGACACATTCGCAGTTCTTCCATAGAGATTTCGGATGCATCCATCTTAGCTACAAATACAGCGGCAACAAGTGTGCAACCATCGAAGTTATTTTGCGATTCCTCTGTGGCCCTAACACGATTCCCCGTATCCGCTTCAGTCTGTGCTACTGTCGATCGTACTATGCAGGAAGTGTTACCTTGACCAAATGTTGTGCTAAACACAGACGTTTGAGTGAGTGTTGTTGTTTTCTGCACCTCTCCCATGATATAGGCATCAATTGCTTTTGCAGACCCTCAACACCGTGTACAAAGCACGCTCTCTTTGAAATGGCGCAAACTGTGGCATTTTTGCGCTCTTATAATGGGGTGGGTGTGGGTGATAGAATGTTTAACCGATATCAGTAACAGAAATGTAAAACTGCTATTATCGTACTACTGACTCGAACAGTTATCATATATACAGGAACGGTAATCCTTCCTTTTATGGCTGCATTAACTAAGAGTGAATTATAAATCTGACAGTTTATAAAATGCTATACATGCTTCCCCACTAATGAGTTTAACGGAAATTTCGATACAATGCAAAAAGACATAATCTCATCTTGATATATTCTTCAAAACAGCGCTAATAAGAGGCAATGATTGCTATAGTAGGATTACCCAGCATTTTATTTCCAAGAGTATAAACTGAAGCAACAGTTTACACAAGCAAGAACGTATTTATTTGACGCACAACAAAAACACCCAGAATAGTTCAAGTTGAAATAAGTTGTGTAAGGTTTGCAGTTGCACCTGACATTAATTTGAGATGCCCACTTGGTACTATATTTCGTTACACGGGTTATTAAGTAGCTAACATTCAACAAGCATACACCCATTGATAAACAGCAAAGAAAATCTAGATGCACTCAAAATATATCTTCATTTTGTTTCAAATGAGCAAAAAAAAAAAAACAGCAAATCAAATTTGTAATGTGCTAAAAGTTCACATTCAAAAGTAAATGAATGTAGTACATGCTGAGATTGAGAAGCTGCCATTTTTTGGAGAGTAAGACAGACGTAAGATAAATGTTGTAAATCAGCAAGAAGGTATGAAATGGGTTCGATATTTAGGTTTTAAACAATTACCACAAATGAAGAAAGACAAAATGAAAAATGCATATAAAAACAACGCCATTCATCAACCAGTTCATGCATCTGAGAAACGTAATGGGTATCGGTTATCAAAATACTGTCCCCGTGAAATAATAAAGGGTATTATAAATTCGATGAAAATTAATTACAAAATAAAATTCGAAGATATCCTCGACTACATTTTTTAAAATGGCAAAAATAAATATAACATAAACGACTACTGCTATGAATATTGAATTCGTATTATTTGTTGGCATTTTTAATGATCATATGTTGTGTGCATTATATACCTGACCAGTAACATTTTTTTCTACACAACATAATACATAAGTAAATATTTATCTATCATTGTTGATTAAATTCTCAGATTTTTTATATAATCTTGTTTAACTAAAAATTGCTCATTCCTGCTTAACATCTGAAGCAGAATCAGTCTTATTGTTGTGTTCAGTTTTTATTTGGAGGATTTGTTTATTCAAATTAGTATTCACTGGAATTAAAAATTGTTCAAGAATATTCTTGCAGAGAAACATTAATTTGGAATTGTAATGAATTCAGACAAGAATACATTGGACTATATTATTATGATACATCTGAAGACTGTTAACGCATCGCCACACTCCATACCATTTGCAAGTAAGTACTTTCGAGGCTACAGGCACATCAACACATTCAATATCGGAACACCACAGTAATTCAATTTAACATTTTACATTTGGATTTATGATAGAACTGCTATGATTATTTTGGGATTTAATTCGCAATACTGTAAGTTCATTTTAGATGTTAGTTTGTGTCCCAGGGAAATAAAATGTTTGTTGAATTTTACAAAACTTGTTGATTTTCTCTCTTTGCTGTTACATAATTTAAGACACTGAATCGTAACAATACAAACTGATGCACAAGATATTGAACAAGTTCAAGGGAAACGATAAAAAATACACAACAACAATATATATATATATATATATATATATATATATATATATATATATATATATATATATATATATATATATATATATATATACATATATATATATATATATATATACACACACACATACATATATAGGTCTGTTTTTGAAGGTGTTTATGTAATTTGCCAAACCAGACACTATGAGGAAAATCATATGTTGTTGCGTTTCTTTAGCCGATGTATTTTTCATGTATGGTTTCGGTACAGATATAAATATAATTCTCACAACTATCAAAACCGTCGAATTAATCTATCCTAAGTAACAGTAAGGATAAATACCATCAGGATGTTGATGTAATTTCTTACCCGATTATTGATAGCAAAGCTGCAATTTTCGGTTTTATCCATATGTAATCCAATAACTGGATACCGTAAAAGTAGAAGAAACACTGAGCCGATGGAAAATAATACTGGGCTCCCAAATGACATCGCCATCCGTTCGGTTTAAGGTTCTCAAACGAATTTGGAAGGATAGGGGAAAATGTAGTAAACCGAAATTTTCATGTTCGAAATTAACGGTTTTCCCCGCTATTTGTTTCATTTCCTCAATAGTATCGATCGCTTGCTTAAAAATACAGTAGTCACATCAACACTCCACACGTGTTATTCTTTATGAACAAAGCTTGTTTCCTTATATGAATATAGAAATACACGTGAAAGTAAATATTTAACTTTACTCGGGCAATTCACACAAGAGCATGCTCTAGGAACGACACTGAATCGTGTTGTTATTTTCAATAGTAAAAGCATGTGCAATGGACCACATTAAAAAGGAAGGGATTTTTATCAGGTTGTTTTATACAGTTCACCCTAGCGTCCACGCTCAATCTCCTCTCATCACTCCGCATAACACCGCCTCCTCGTCATCTAGTTTTACAACCTTTACAGTTACATATCTTTAAACTGTCATATATTATCAAACCGAGATACATGTTTTCTTAACTTCCGGGTAGTAAGTACTGTCGTAAGAAATAATTTTCCAGAATGGTACGAATGTGTGTATGTGTGATTAAGATTTGTAACGTAGCTTTAACAATTTTTCAGTAATATTGCTACGATGTCTGCAGTGTGGCAGTTTATAGTGATGTCTAGCACTGGGACATCATGCTGCAGACATGTAGCATGATGCCCCACCCAGTCACAATATCCTGACACCAGTCCGACCAGTCCTAACACTAACCTCTTATTGCTGAGCGCCTAGCGAGGCAGCTGTTAGTACCATTTTTGTTTGTCTTTGGTATGACTCGGCCGGGGATCGAACCCATGACCTCCCGATTCCTAGGCGGACGCTCTAACCACTAGGCCGCCGGAGCTGTTAGGAATGGTACGAAGTTACCCAAGTTGGTAATATTTTCGCTCTCTTATTTCTTTTCTTTCTCTCCTTGTTTTTTTTTATCCATTCTTCACAACGTTAACACATTCACACATTTATTCATTCTTTCTTTCCTATTTTCTTCTTTCATATTCTTCCTTAATTTTATATTTTCATTTTTGTACAATTCTTATTTTTGATTATTCAAGATCCAAAAATTGGTATAATTTAGTTGATTAGTCCGTGTGTTAATTTATTGAACGAATTAATTAATTGACTGACTGATTGGATTACCACTTAATTAAGTGGAGGATGTATCCGTGAGTGAGCTGAGGAACTGTTCGAGTATCAAACTGACTCGTAGAACAAAAGTTAATTTGGATAGAATATACTGATACCTAAATAAACACAACAACCCCTATTGCTTGCATTCATGCCGCAGCCCTTATCAATACTTGAATAAACGCTAACGCAGATGAAGAAACACAAATGTAAATATTTATGTGAACAAAACATGGGCTAGCCATAAAAAGTGATAGCTAGCTGACATAAATGATATTTAAGCATTGCGCAGCAGTTCTAAGCATGTGCCTAAGCTGTAGCGATTGATGAACCTAATGCAGATGTCACGGACAGCTAGTAATGCAGCTGTGTTGTTCTCATTCTTTTTGTGCCGCCTGAGTTCCTGTTGATAAATACTTCGACCCACACGTGTTATTAAATAGTATGCCACCACAGCTGTGCAGAACACGTTTTTAAGAATTGTCTTCACCTTTAGCCTTTATGGAAGGGGTATTCACTGTGGTTCCGTTTTTGTTACTGGGAAATGTATTCACTGTGGTTCCGTTTTTTTTACTGGGAAACTGTATATGCGTCATTTGTTTTCGGTTTGAGTAGGAACCATTGGTTACCCTTCGTACAAACTGCGAGGCCTGGGATAATGTAATAAAGTTCAAAATCACTTAATTTTCAAATAGCGGTATACTCAGAAATTCAGACACAAAGCATATGGCTTGAGGTATGCTGATACATGGATAGACATACGGACAAACCGACAGACGGATAAATAGGTATTTAAGTAGACAAGTCAGGAGTGGAGATATTTGGGACAGTAAACGTTCACATCATAGTGAGCGTCTATATATGTGCCCACTTCATCTACACAAGTAGACTTTATAATGAATACTTTTCAATTACATTTATAGCTGACAAATTATGATAAACCTAGGGTCATTGACGTGGGCATTTCGTAACATGCGTAAGGTTAGACCTTGATGTGGACATTTCATAACATGCGTAGGGTTAGCCTTTGATGTGGACATTTCGTAACATGCGTAGGGTTAGCCATTGATGTGGACATTTCATAACATGCGTAGGGTTAGCCCTTGATGTGGACATTTCGTAACATGCGTTGAATGCGCCTCTAGTTAGCCCTTGATGTGGACATTTCGTAACATGCGTAGGGTTAGCCCTTGATGTGGACATTTCGTAACATGCGTAGGGTTAGCCCTTGATCTGTATGTGCATTTCGATCTGTAAATTTCGTAACATGCGTGGAATGCGCAGAGCTTAAATAAAGTTAATTATGAAATCAAGTAGACTGATGCTGTACATGAGGTTATTTTATAACTTCTGACGTTTGTGTGAACAAAATTCTCACAACTGCAGGCAATGTGTCAGATGCAAGAACATATCTAAAACAGAAGCAACATGTATCTTTAGTCACTCTGCTGATATTGTAGCACCAAGCGTCGAATTTTTTTTTCTTCCCCTCAAACTTTCCTTGCCTGTTAAAGCAATAAAGTAGCCGGAGAAATGAAGGCGTCATTATGAACTCTTCCTATTTTGAGCAACAAAGTCTCTGATGTCAGCACGGTATCAGCTATAGTGTAAGTTTGATCATCCAACTTTAGTTACAGCTTTCAGATTGCATAGCTAATTCATCTACTTTAAGGTAATGTCAATGTAATTTTCGGGAAGGGAGCTGTGATTTTCTTTTAAACTGCAATTTTGTCATTTCATTTATCTCAAGATAATTAATATCTTTTTTATGATGAATGTAATGTGTTGCTATATTTCTATAAATCAGATGTAGCTATAAATCAAAGTAAGATATTTACACAGCTATTGACAGACGGAAATTAAAAACAAAAAAGTGTTAGAAACCTGCTCCAGAATATGAAATTGTTGGTCCCTAATATATTTGCGTCATGCCGTGGTACGAATGGGTTGTTTGTTCGTGGAAACTGTGGAACAAAATTTTTCGTGGTACCCAGCTTTATCCAAAACAGATTTCCTCCTTGTTTCTAACAAGGAGTTTAAATACTTGTTGGTCTTGAATTGTTGTTTTTTTTTTCGGTGGGGAGGGGGACCTTTCACTGGATTACATCACATCAACATTTGGAATTTATCTTATCTTTCAATGGTTCTTGTATCAACTAAAATTGATTCTGTTATTCATTATTCATCTGTGCCTACTGGACAAATAAAGAATTGTGTTGGACAACTGAAGCAGGGTATTTGACAGCTGAAAAAGTGTAAATGTGTGTCATCGAAACAATATATAGATAAAATGTATGTAACCTTTATTCGCCAAATTCTGGAACATGCACATGAAATGTGGTCTTCCTGTATTAATTCTGGTCAGGAGAAAGTTAAAAAGTTAAAACCTGAAGCAGACAGATTAGTCTTTGAACCATCGCAATTTGCAAGCAGAGAAACACTTTTTTAAAAATAAAGGAACTTGATAGCCTTCTCCAAAAAGTAGTGAAACAAAATATCAGTACAGGTTTTATGAAATCGGCAATAATTAGTCTCCAGATTGTAAAACTAATTTACTCCCGGCTTGTTCACAAGACAGCTTCGTATAATCCAAACTCGAGCAATTTATTTCAATATTGTTATGGAACCTCTCTATTAAAAAGCTATGTACATACAAAAACCAATAATCTCACGGAACGATCTGCCACAATCCATTACAAACTGATCGTTCTTAACAACCTTCAGAAAAGAAAATTAGTCGACGTAATATTCTGGGAGCCCGGAGTGACCGAGTGGTCTAAAGCACTCACCGTTCCGGATCGCTGCCATCTCACCTCTGTCTGCGTGGGTTCGAGTCCAAGGCTCGGCTAGCATGGGTACGTGGGAAAGCCTGCCAGTAGCTTCTCGTGGGTCGGTGGTTCTTCCCTGGGTTTTCCAAGGTTCTTCCTCCACCAGTTATACTGGCCGCCATGTATAGCCTATCTTGCGCTGAAAAATGGTGTTAAACCCTAGAACAACAACAACAACGTAATATTTTTGCTCGCAGTTTTTAGCATTTGGTAAATACGGGCTTCTGTATGGTAAGGTCGATTTTGACATAACATACAGTTAGCTCAATTATCATTTAGATTGATATAACCTTTTCACCAATCATACCTTTTTCTTGTGCATATCTATTTTCCTTTTGAATGCAGGCTGTTAGTAACGCAAGAAATGACCTTTTTAAGACACTATTAGCAATGAGTATTAAAATATATATTCTGATGCACGTTTATCTGGCAACAAACTTTACCCAGAAGAACAAAACTATTTGCAATGTAAAGAAATGCAGAGTTGCGTAACCAATATAAACGACTCACTATCATAGGATTAATTTTGGGTCCCTTGTATCTACAATTAAAATTTTGCCCACCGGATCATAGGAAACACTTACCTTCCGTTCCTCACTTTCCTTCTTCTCAGTATGTCCTACAGCCCTATCATTTAATTTTTATTATTATTATTATTATTATTATTATTAAACCCATAACCCACCTGAAATAGAATAAAGTAAAATTAGGATCAAAACCGATTACATCTTATAATAGGAAAATCTCTCTGAAAGGACGTCAGTCGCCCAATTTCCAATGAAAGAACAAAAACAAAACTTTATTCCCTCGGAAAAATATTGTAAATTGAATTAACGCATGACGTCACTTACGCACTCACAAATCAGTGAAAGGCCATCGTGGTGCATACAACTGTATACAGTCCACCCATAATTAACTTGAGGTTTTGTAAGAGCAAGCGTATAGCACGTTGTCTCACTTTTCCAGTGTGTTATGTATATCTGTATCTATATTGTGTGCTTAATTTTTGTCCGTGGTTGAGGGTTGTGAAAGAAGTTTTGCTTACCTGACCTTTGTCATGCTTGAAAGTGATAAACAAGATGCTTTATAAAATTTAAGTGCAAGGCCTAGCCTTGTTTACGAGCTTACAATGTTCTAGAAGCGAACTTGTTTACAATTTGATGGAAATTTCCATTAGAAATGACTCACATCTAGAGAATTCTAGAACGATCAAATGCTGAGTAGTCTAAGTGGGTTATTGGTTTCTAAATAAGTGTTGGAAACGCTTATTCATTCTAGTTTCATACCAGTCTCTGGGAATCTATGATTATAGTTTGTAGTCGTGTCCACGTATAATTCTACACGAATTATTTATTCAAATCATTCATTGAAATTACAAAGTACTCATTGTTCGTTTGGACTGCTACACTACACTGGGAATACTGAGAACTCATTCAAATTCATTATAGATGACATCATTGTGGTGCATCAGGACATTCAATGATATTGTAATTAATTTGGAACATTCTAAGCTTTTGCACTTCTGGCAGGGCATTTAGGATTATCTGGGATTTTATTCAGGATACTTTAACTGTCCTTTAAATTTTCACTTTGCATTCTTGGGAAATGCTGAACTTATATTGTTGGTTTCACTTCCTTTCTGTTACATAGTTTAAAACACAGAATCATAACACGAGTCATTGCCTGATGCTATTTTTGTACCCAATGCGGTTCCATGGCCCTTTCATATGCTAATATTGTTATAGGAAAACTGGAGGGTCAACTTTCAGCATCGGTTGTACTTACACCATACCAGTGGGTACGGTTTATTGATGATATAAGAATGAAGTGACAACATGGAAGAGAAAGTCTGGATGATTTCATATCAAAAGCAGACAACTTCCATCCCCTCAATAAAATACACGGCAGAAACCTCAAACTCAAACCACGTTTTCCTGAACACAACAACCAAACTGGTAGAAATCATTTCATACAGACATCTACTCGAAACCAACGGACAAACACCATTATCTCCTCCCAACCAGCTGTCATCCAAAACACTGCATTAGGATCATCCCATATAGCCCAGGCACTGAGGATATGCAGAGTTTGCTCCGACGATGAAACATTCCGAAAAAGGTCTGTAGAGCTATCTAAACATTTAATTTACCGAGGCTAAGATAAAAACCTAATTGCGGAGGCAACCCAAAGCTAACTCCAGTCACTAATCAAGACCACTCTAGTCAATCTGGCCCCTGTGGTGATAAAAGGTGCAAAAATTGTCAACATATGATAAAGACCAGGACAATTTCTAGCACAGTGACTAGAGAAAAACTAAACATACCATGGTCAAAACAAAACGTACAAAACAGAGATGTAATTTATCTCATCACATGTAAAATCTGTAGCCTTCAGTATGCCGGAGAAACTGAAAAGCTACACAAAAGGATCAACCTTCATAGATCTGATTGAATGACTAAGAAGCTGTACACAATCCCGGTCGCAGAACTCTTCTCCTCCCCTGACCACACTTTCAGCGATATAACACTTACTGCAATTGCTCACAACCCCAACTGGAGTTCCGGAAGCAGGACATATCAGGAATCTTACTTAGAACATTGAAACCAAGCGGTTTAAACCAAGAAGACTAAAAAAAGATAGCTGTGCACAAATAAAATTATCTTTTGCAGCCGACACGTTTTCTTTTAAAAATTCTCTAAATTTGCTTAATAGCCTGTAATTACTACTATAACAATGAAATATCCGGGATATAATTTGCGCTTACATAAATTTACATAAAATAATATTAAGTCATTATGGCTCATCGATTTCTAGGTCAATAAAAACTTTTTCTTTTCCAGTATCCACAAGTTGAAATAAACAAGTTGAAACATAATAAGTTTAAAGGTTTAATTCCGGTAGAAACAGCCATGTAAAGTTTTGTAAACATAACCGTTATCCTGTTTAATTTGGTTGTCTTGTCTATGTTTTGTATTTGCCTTTGAAAAGACTCATTGGGAGACGAAATCACTTAGGCTAGTTAGATACTAGTTTTGCACTGTTCGTTGTCAGTTTATTGCATTTATCTTAATCAATCCCTGACACGTGATCCTGTGACTTTATTTACCTCCATCTGCGAAATTGTTTTGTGAGTATACACACTCAGTACATAAACTAGACTAGAGCTGACAAGACTTTAGTTTGCTTCCATTAGCACAGTTGGACTGTGAGTATAGAAGCTCTGTACATAGATCAGATTTGACCAGACTTTTTTTTTTTGTTAATCGTACATGTTGATATTTCTTCTTGGAGAAAATAAAAACTGGGAAAAGATATATCATAGAAACAAACGCACCAAGGTCAATGCTACAACATAACGTGGGTGGCTTGAGATACCTGTAGTTTCTGTTTCTGAACTACATAGCGACTAGTACATGTAGTTATATTTTTTCCAAGAGGAACAACCTTCAAAAAGGTATTTGATACAAACAAAGGCTCGAGCCTCGATGCGAAAATGAACGTGGGTGGTTTGAAATACCGGTAATATATGTGTCAGATGTACATTTTCGTGTTTCACATGCAGATCATAATTACAATAGTTTGCTCAGACGAAGTTGACTTTAGTACCAAAATGCATTGTACAATAACTTCCTTTCACGAAATTGCTACCTGGATGCTTTTTTTATCTACCGTATCTGGACATGAAATTGCTTCCCTAAAATTCATTTTGTGTTTATCTCGGACTATTATAGCTACTATAGAGTAAGGCAGAGCTGAATGAACATAAAGGGTGAGACCTAGGCAACTGAGAAGTTCCTGAAGTTTCTGAAGCAGTGTGTGCGTTTGTGTGTGTGTGCTCATTTTAAGAACCTCTACAGTAGTACCATACATGCTATATGGACGCTTATTTATTTTCCATATCTTTTCGTTCAATTGCTTCATTTTAGGATTTAAAAAAATATATTACGATTGTTTTCAGAACTATGAATGTAGGACAATTATATTGAAATGAACCGCTAATGTGTTAGACACGTTTAATCTCTAATTTTAAAGTTACCATAGGGAACAGGCAGAGGTGAAGAAAGATAAACTGGGAGACTTAGGTACTTCAGAAGCTCCTAAGGTCATACAACATTATCTGTGTATGTGTGTGTGTGTGTGTGTGTACACTTGAGAAAGATAAACTAGTAGATTTAGGTACTTGAGAAGCTCCTAAGGTCATAAACAATGTGTGTGTGTGTGTGTGTGTGTGTGTGTGTGCACTTGAGAAAGATAAACTGGGAGGCTTAGGTCATAAAACAATGAGTGTGTGTTTGTGTGTGTGTGTGTATTTATTTGAAGAATCTATACGATACTATTAAGCATGTAACTGATATATTGTCATTGATCATCATCAAGCGTTAGGTACGTGACATTAAGTGTAGGTCCATAAGAAAACTCTACTGGCGAGCAAGAACATTTGTCAAAAGGTTTTTTATCTACGGACCTAAACATCTGCTTCCCTGTCTATTTATCTATAAGTTTGTCTGCCAATTCGTGTGTCTGTCTGTCTGTCTGTCTGTATCGATCGATGGATCTTAGAGGTACAGAGGTCTCACCATTTTGGGGGTAAAAAAACGTTTATGTCAAAAAGGTTTGAAATTAAACTCATGTTATTTTAATCTACATAATCAACGAAACACGGTCCATGAGAAGGAGGAATCGTTCAGGCGAATAACCAAAGTTAACACATGTAGATGTATACAAGATACAAGAGTTAGAGTTAGGCATTCTTGGTATTGGTTAAATTAGAATTTTTTATTCGTTAGAATTTGAGCATTATGGTGTGGTTTTCTGTGTATTTTCTGCGACTGTGTACTGTGAGTAACGATGCATCGATGCTGATCCAGAAGTGAAATATGTGACCCATCGCAGGGTGCTTAGTAGTTATAGGGGATCCTCTATAGGTACTGTACTTTGTTTTCAGTCTAGCCTCTCCAGAACATTCCGTATAACCTATGACAAGGACTTTACAGATAATTCCTCTTTGAAGGTATTTTATAACAAGATATGATTTATTATGATTTGGACTCAGTGCAAAGTTCATTATTGAGAAACAAATGTAGAGACCTTATATGCAAAATAACAGTGAACCTGAGTCTATCACGCTACAACGCATCATTTTGTTAGCAGAGGTTTGCCTGGTTTATTCACGTATTAAGCAAATTAGCCAGATCGTAAAGAACATACCCTACCTGTCAGATTTGATTACGTTTTGCTGTTGAGAATTTTCATTAATTTTGTTACAAGTAACTTTAGTTGTGTACCTTGCTTCGGCTTTAATGTGTGTAAACAATGTCATGTGCATCTTGTTACTTTCAGGTAGTATATATAGGTAAATATAGGTATAACAGAAACGTTGAGAATGTTATGTCTACCTATCTAGTCACACTGGAGCTGTCCAATTTTCCTTTGATTTTTCCTTCTTTATTTATTAATTTTTCTCTCTTTCTTTTTTCTTTTTTACTTGTTATCAAACTACTTTGAGCATAATTTATTTCACGTGATCATTCATGTTCGATAGATTGATTACTTAACTGATTGATTGACTGAAGAAGTAGTCCATCTATTTATTTGTTAACCAGTTGATTCATTGATCAGTAAGTATATATGTTGATTGATTCGTCGATCGACTATTTATCATGCATGAATGAATGGGTGGTAGGATGCACAAATGGATTGAGGATTTTATTATTCATGACTAATATTGAAGAAAAATAAAGTATTTGAGTAAACAAAGCCATATTGACTTGGGCAGGGTCAAAGCACCTTGTAAAAACCTAACCGAGTCTTTTTCAGTTTTTGTTGCGGGGAAATGTTTATTCTTATTGCAAACAGCTGTTGCTGCACACTGCATAGATCACGAGGTCTACAATTAAATTACACACAAAGTAATTCTATATTAGTGGTATCTGCGTTAATTCATGCATAGAAACAGTAGTTGTATAAACAGCCCGGTAGGTGAATACTAAGCAGGTAAGTTGGTAGGTAGGTAGCGAATTGAATTGACAGGTAAAAGTCTATACATGTAGATCCTTGAACAGATACTTTCATATTTTCCGCAACTGATTTATTCATAATAAGCCAAGAGTTGACCCTTAATTTTGTTGTTTATTTACTTTTGTTTACATGTTTGCAATGTTTCTGATCCGTCATGTATGTATCTACTCTACAACTTTTATTGAGGTTTGTACATGCCGATATTATTTTTCTTGGAGTTAATAAAATCAGCAAATCTATACATCCAAATACTAAGCTCGACCTTCAGTGTCACAGTTAAACGTGGGTGTATGAATACCGGTAGTTTCTGTTTCGGATCTGCATTTTCGTGTCACCGAAACTGAACATAATCACTACAGTTTGTTCTGACGAAGTTTATTTTAATCTCAAAAGGCATTGTACAATAACTTCCGTTCTCACAAAAACTTACCTGGACGCTTGCCGTAAATGTCCTTCTTCAATTTTCATTATTTTATCTTACAATCATTTATACAACTGTAATAGCACGACAGTTATATTGGAATGAATCATCATATGTATGACACGTTTCACCTCGAACGAATTCGTGGAGTAACTCAATGGATAAGGCAGATGTTGTTGAAACACTTATTGAAGTGTTTGTCCAACATATTGCATGTTATATTATTGGCGCTACTGAAAGAAGTAATTTCTCTTATATTTTGTATTTTGTATCCTCAATACAAAAGAAATATTTTCTCTATGTTATAATTTTAACTGCGTATCAACTGATGTGATTTATTTGATAACCTGTAAAAGAAATGTAACATGCAATATGTTGGACAAACACTTCAACAAGTTTCTAAGAGAATGAATAATCATCGCTTTCATATAAAAAATTATAGAGATCCTCAATTCTCTTCTAACATTTCAATACATTTTAATACCAATAATCACTCTCTATTCGAAATGAAAGAAAGTTATTGGATTCATAAATTAACGGAAACAAAAATGAACATATAATAATTGTTATTTTAGAATATGAACATATAATAATTGTTATTTTAGAATATAAAAGACGTCATCCATCCGTTTCTTTCAAAACATTTAGTGCCAGAAGAAGCACACAGTAAATGCGAACCTAGTTGCACAGAATTATCGGCAATTGTCTTGTTTTTTTAAAATCCCAATTCTTCTTCACACTGAAATATATAATAAAATTGTCTACAATTTAAATTAATGTTTAAAAAGGCAATTTGATAAAATGTCATACATATCATATACAAGAATACTTTATTTGCGGACACCTCTCCGATTCCCAGCTATAAAATGTTAGTGACCGTTGAAGTGACCCCTTTTTGGCCAAACGTTTTAAAGGACTTTATATTTGTGTGTTTTCGCCAATAATTTATTGTTGTATGCATTGGTAAATTTAAAAATGAATTTTTAAGAAAAAGAACAGAATTTAGTTAATTATATCAGAGTTCCTCTTATTTTTTATAAGACATATGTATTCGTGTTCCCATCTTCGTTTTATCTACTTCAGGTTCAACAGGTTTTGTTTATTGTGGCTTATACTTCCTTCCCTCAGGTATTTACTTTTCGTCCCGTTTCCCCGTCTTATTACGTATGCTTCTGGTGATCCTTGCCAGGTTGTTTTTTTGTTCAGTGTTTGCTATAAGATATTATTGTGCATGAATTGTAGAATCGGGATTTGTTTGTCCTGAAATTTGACATAGAAATCAGAAGATAGGCTGCCTGATCCCTGTGATTTGACTTTGTCCTATCGCCTGTTTAATTTCTTCTGGCGAAATGAAAGTGTCAAAATTTGATTTAGTCTTCACTGATTCGTGCGAATTCCACATTTTCACAGTTGTTATTATATCTTGTGTAAATTTTTGTGTATATCTTCTCGCCCAGTGTATACAGCGCCATTCATTTTCAAACTTTCCACATTCCTATCTTTTCCCCTCTTTTTAGTTCTCTATGTCTATGCATACCCCTTCCCTTTGTACATAGATCTGTGAACCTTTCTGCCCTTATTTTTATGTATTGTATTTTATATTCTTGTAATTTTTTCACCTGTTCCTTTGCCATTCTTTGTCTTGTTCTGAAGCATGGAATTTGTTTAATGTGTTGGCATGCCGTATTTCCATTCCTTTTCTTTGAGTTAATTTTATGGAACAGTAATTCTTCGGCATTATTTGTATCTTCCATTTCAAGTTCTCATATTCGTCTATGTTTTTTTTTTGTATACTCATCCTCATCTAAAATAGAGTTATTCATTTTCCATAGCCCTTGCTCACTTTTCCCATATTTTCCAATCTTATTGTCGCGTTGACCGCATTATGATCTGAAGTATTTCTGTGTAGAAATTTGCACGATTTTACCCAATTTATTCCCGATTCAGATTCATAGAATTTATCTAAGCGGCTACCTCTGTTATCTCCATATGGGTATGTAAAATCTACCTTATTCCCATTTAATTCCATGCATATGTCCCTTAACCTATTCTTTTCTTTAAACGTTTTGACTCGACTTTGAAAGGTCTTGTCAGCAGCAGGGAAGTTGTACAGACCAGTGGTTCCAGACCAAATAAGCCTTCCTACGAGAACATTTCCCGTAGAAGCCTCAGATTTCAAAAATAAGCCTTCCTACGAGAATTAATTTGCGTAAATTCACTCCCGACTGCAATTTTTTGTGTGCAAATTCAATGATTCTAGACAAGGAAAAAAAAGGGGGGGGGGGAAATTTATTCTGGTGTCGACGAAGTTTGCGAAGATTTGGCTGCCTTTTCATGAATAAATTTGATCAAGACCGATTCGATACCTACTACGCGGATCGTGAAGATTAATCGTGACAAAACCATGCGGTGTTGCCTGAGCGCGGCTGAAGAAATTTTTAAATTTGTTTATGTCCATATCACCGTTGCACCAAGTTTGATGAATATTTCTCAGCGTGTGAGTATCGACGCCATTGAAAACTGATAAGATATTACAATTGTCCCTAATTACTTTAGGAATTTGCGTATATAGCTGCGTCACGTAAATAACATCGGTGTTCTTGTGTCGGCCACGCGAGAATATCCTAGCCGGATTAGTTTGCTTATCCAGCATAACATCATCGAATACAACAAGATTATTAACATCGCCATCTAAATTTTCCACGGATGGAGTTTCATTGATGTCTGTGATGAATTCGATTGTGCCTTCGTCGGTATTGTCGCTAAATTCCTTTAGTACTTGATAGCAACGCTGATCATCAACGGACGGTGCAACCAAATACAACTTATCCCATTTTAACCATCGCATTATCAAATTTAGTAACAACTGCGTCTTTCCAGAACCGGACGGGCCAATAATTATCATCCTTATCGAATTTGGTAACACCGCGTTGTGTTTCACCTGCTCGCGTTTCTTCGTGGCGGAAAAATCAATTACATTCATGTTACTAGAATACATGGATCTATATTGTGTTAAGTGTCGCACGCGCACAGCTACGATAAATCCAATCGAAATTGTCACACGCAATAACAGGAACGCAATTGCAGGAGAATGCGAAGTTTGTAAGACGCGCAAGTTCAAATTTGTAAAAAAAAAAATAGAAGAACCGGAGGAGACATTACCGCCTCCATGAAAAATCTACCCGGGTTGCCCTGGGCGAAATGTCCCGGAGAAAAGCATCTGCCAGGATACAATTACTGCGGACCCGGCACGAGGCTTGATATAAGACTCAATGATAATAATCAACCAAATCCCGGCGAATATCCAGTAAACGCCATCGATAACGCGTGTTACTATCACGATCTTGCGTATCGCAGTGGGGATTTACAACAAAGACATCTCGCTGATATTAGGCTAATTCATGCAATAGACGCGATTCCTGACAAAAGTTTCAAAGAAAAATTGGCAACCTGGTTGATAAAAGGCGCGATGAAAGGTAAATTAGTACTCGGCGCTGGTAAATAATAATGGAGCAAATATATTATTCTCCGCGAGGATTCTGGCGAGGAAAATCAGCAATAGCCAAACTCGCCAAGGCAGCAAAAGTAAAACAATCCGTTGCTGAATCGTGGCTATCGAAACAGGCAGTCTGGCAAATTTATCTTCCTCCACCTAAGAAAATACCGTACGCGAGTTTCTCTGTCAGCGTCCCTAATGAAGTTCATCAGGCTGATTTAATGTTTCTTCCTTACGATACCGTCGACGGAGTCACATACAAGTATGTGTTGACGGTTGTTGATATTGCTAGCAGATACAAGGAAGCCGAGCCGTTATCGAATAAAACAGCAACGGAGATCGCTAAGGCGTTTAGCGAAATTTATTCACGATCTCCATTAACATGGCCGAAGCTTCTCCAGGTTGATCCAGGTCGAGAATTTCTTGGCGCGGTTACTTCACTGATGAAAAAGAATAATGTTAAAATCCGTCGCGGTATTGTAGGTGTTCATCACAATCAAGCTATCGTTGAGAGATTCAATAAAACTCTTGCAGAACGATTATTCGGATATCAGTACGCGCGCGAATTTATTCAAGATAATCGATCTCATGATTGGGTATCAAGATTGCCTCATGTAATCAACGCGTTAAATAATGAGACGACTCGAACAATAGCAATGAAACCCGCAATTGCAATTACAAAACCGAATATACCCCTAAAGCGAGATTCCACAATTCCGCCTGTGCTAGGTAGCGTCACGGTCAGGTATTTATATAAGGAGGGGGAAGCCGAGGGAGGAAGAAAAAGAGCAACCGATCCAAATTGGAGCGTTACGACACACAAAATATCAGCCGTAACAAGATCATCGGGAAGACCAGCAATTTATTTCCTAGATTCGCTAGCGCCACAACGCGGATTTACCAAGGAGGAATTACAAATAATACCGAAAGATACTCAACTACCGCCAGCGTCATTAATGTGAAACCGAATTCTACCTAACTGAGATAATTTTCTTACTCGAGACACGGCTAAATAAACTAAATTTGACCAGGAAATTCTATCATCGACAATCCAAACTTGGCCATCTACGGTTAATCCCTGCGACGAGTGTATCGTTGTTGCATATCCTAATTTCCATGGCGATCTTTCTGCATTTATCGCGTCATTAACAAGATTAATATCAACAAGAATAATATCGTTCAAGACCAAGATCTTTTCCTCTCCGCAGGGTAAAGTAACACTGATATTTTGTTTCCTGGTATCAGCGGGCCTGTAACACAACGGCACCTGCAATGTTGGAAATTTCTCGCAATGAAGCTTGAATAACATTTCCTGAATAACATCACGAACAATTTTCCTACTAGCAACGATCAAATGATCGGGACGCCACAAATTTAGAAACATATCCATCGGAGTCTCGTCGATTATTCTTCTCATCACATCGCATTGAAACTTATTCGGTTGTAATCGAATTATTTTCTTAAATTCAGTCAGTAAAATATCATCGGATCTGTAATCAGCGTCGATTTCCTCATAATAGTCAACGAAATTCCTGAGCCATTCGTGAGGAGATTCACCATCAATCGGATCAGGTTGGCCATGATCTCCGCACATTACCACGGCTGTATTTTTCTCCTCCAGCCATGCCAGGAACGATTTTAATACAACTAAATTTACTGTGCAAATTTCATCAAATATTATAATTTTGTTGATATATTTGTTTCCCATGCGAGCCGAATCCCATAATCCACCGCTGTATTTGAAATAACTGTGATACGTACCAGAATCAACGCCGCGTTGCCTTATTTCTCGCGCTAATCTGTGAGTTGGAGTCAACACGATCATATCAGATTTCGCAAATAAATTTATCGCTCGCGTTGTTTTACCGCTACCACCAGGACCATTCATGTAAACGAATTTGTTACGTGAAATCGGGTCAAATGCAGATGCAGCCGTCGATATTTCCTCAAATTTATCTCGATGAAATTTATCGCAATCTTCGACATCAGCGTCCTCACAGTAATCTAGGATATCCTCGTTTTTTATTCTCCAAGTTCCCCAAGAACCATCAGCGATTAAATTTTCTAGCCTATACTGATATTTCTTATCGAGATAAAACGAATCCGTTGCGACCCTTACCGCGATATCAGAAAATTTATTTATCATCGATAGCAAATTTATACTCACATAAGCGAGCATCGATGATCTCAAATGCGTATACTGCGCTGATTCTCCATCGAGATAGCTAATTACGGTACCTAATTTTTCTCCGTCAATGATAATATTCTCTCTGTTGCAGAATATTCCTCGCGATACCGTATCGGCTATAATAAAATCCATCTCGGCGTCGTTGATAAATAACCTAGCGTGTCGGTGTTTATGATCAACGGATCCTCCCTGAGTAAATTTACCAATTATTTTTCTTCCGATATCTTTCGCGTTTTCACAATCCGTCGGCAACCACACTTCAGTTTGTTTCCTGTATGATATAATCGCCTCACTAACCGTCAACGATACTAACATTGACGAATCCAGCATATATCTCAACAACACTATAGGGACCCATCTGCGTTGAGATAAATGCCGACCGAACCAAATATAGCAAATTTTATGTAAATTTTCAGCAAACTCGAATGAAGTTACATAAGCGAATCCGGTCATGACAAAATCAGGTAACGGTCCGTTAATTGCCACTCTAGTCATCTCGCTGGTGGGATGGCCAAATTTAGCAAAATAATCCGCACAATCGCCGTATCCGAGGAAACTTCCAGGATAGCACGCGCTCATATCAACGGATATCATGTCTTCGAAATAATACTTGGTATTCCACAATCCGCCATGGCCGTATTCGATACAGCTAAGTTGAATATCAGTGAGAAATTCGTTCCTTGTAGGTTTCCACGAATTTCTTTCTCTGGCAGCGTGAGCGGCAACAGACGGAACAGTAAAGCAATTCGTTAATAACTGATCAGGATTTGACGAATATTTCACCGCGATATTTTTCATCGATTCATGCAATTTTTCATCACGGTAAATATCTCCGCGTGGCAAGATAAATTGATCATACCTTTCTTCGCTCGAGAATAACCAAACTGATATCGGATCAGACGCGGCTAATATTTTGATATATCGGAACATTGCATCGGAATTGTCCTTTGCACCATCAACAGGATAAAATTTAACAGCGCGATCTCGCGGGAATATCATTACCGATTGCGACCACGCATGTGAATTATGATCAACAATCTCGATTGGAACTCCTCGAGATCTATACGGCGACGAATATAATATTTCTCCCGATAGCGTTTTCACCGTGATAGGAAATTTAAGTTTCTTGCTCAACACAGCAACATCGTCAATCGATGCGCCATCAACAACTGTCTTCGCCCATGAGTTAATTTTATTCAACCTCAACTGAGTCAGACCAGATCCACGACGAGCGTTTTTCATATGCTCGATAACACGCTCAGCCACGCAATTTATCATCGGTGATTCTTTCATCGCGGGTAGATTTTTCACGTCCGGGTTATTATTCAGCCGATAAATTCCATAGACAACAGCGCTAGAAGGATACGCCCTGGCATAATAAGGACCATCGATTCCCAATAATAATCCTGGCTTCGAATTTTTATCAAGAACGACGTTTTTCTTACCGCCACGCACGGGATCTCGTTTATCGCGAATAATCCAAGTGTCGTCAGGCATTTGTGCGATGAATTTTATTCCAAAGATAAATCGCTCCTCGGAATGCGAGTTTTTTATATGCTCGATTATCTTCTTGGCCCGCTCCAGATTCATCGTAGCATCAACAGAGTTAGTTTTCCATGTCGACCAAACATGAATCCCCCCATCATCGAGGAATTCTCTCTTGGCACGATCAACCTCAGGTATGATATATTCTGCCTCATCAAGATCAAAAATATCCATTATTATATTTTAGACAAATGTTTAAATTATATCATGCAATGCAAATGGATACCAATCGGATCAACAAAATCATGCGACAAATCCTGCAGAGGCGAATATTGTGGCGCTCACATATATGCGATTCGACGAGGCAGTAAAGGACCACAACGGTGTTTAGTTTGCCAAGTTGGCACTCGAGGAAAAACTCGATTGTGTTTGTCCTGTGGAGGGAAAAATTATCGAGAATTGCTCAGATATTACAAAAAGAAATCTTCCTCGGTGATAACCTGCGAAGAGGATTATATTAATCGATTCAAGGCAAATTATGATTTAGACAAATGGAATATTGTATATGGAACTGAAATCAACGATTCCTGCAATGAAAATCACACACGAGTATAGATCGCATCCTACGATCGAGGGTTACGAAGCATCATCGGATGGCGTTGTCAGAAACATCAAAACAAAGAAAAATGTTGGTAGGGTTGATAACAATGGCTATCTCAGATTTTCAGTCGGTAAAAATAATAAAAGAAGATGCGAAAATTATTCCAACCATCGGTTCGTATACGAGTGCTATCACGGACCAATAGAGATTGGACTTGTTATCGATCACATCGATGGAAATAAAATCAATAATAAACTTTCCAATCTTCGCGCAGTGACGCAGAGCGAAAATTTAAGATCCGGCAATACCGGTGGCGCACGATCAGCTAAGTCGGTTAAATCAATAAATCAAGAAACGGGTGAGGAGATGATATTCACGTCGATGAGAGGCGCTGGGAGGTATTTTCGTATTCATCCAGCATCGGTGCGATATGCGGCAGAGGGAATAATTCACGCAACTTTTTCATATAATCTCGGCACTTGGATCAAATTCTCCTATATCCCAATAATATTCGACGAAGAATAATTGAATATTTACAGAATTAATATAATATGGAAGAAGAAAATATAAATAACATCATCGAAGCTATCGATGACCTGAGAAAAAAAAATATAAATCTTCCCTCGGAGTTGGACACGAATAAAATCCGATCCGAATTCGAGACGATTGTTCAGGGGAAACTTGAATACAAATACACGAATACAAATTAATAAAGAAAATTCAGATTGCGATGTATCAATCACTTGCGACAGTCAGCGATGATCGCATCGAGGATTTTGTTAAATTATCGACGCTAGTGGAGAAAGCTAGATTGATTTTATCAGAAGCATACGAATCAAAAAAAATTACAAGCTCGCGCATCAGACAACTGAAAAAACTGGTCGAAGAGAGCAAGGCCAAGGAAATTTCTGAATCCTCCTGAATATCTCCACAAAAAAACAAAAATTAAAAAAATATATTAATTTTGAAAATTTCCCTGGATTTTATTTATTTTTTTGGCCCATTTTTTCCCTGGCAGACAGAATCGAAGATTTTTACGATCTTACCAGCAGATTGATACTTAATGTTTCTCCGCGGATATCAAGCAAATTTCCGTCTTGATTCGTTAGTTTGAAATTTATTCTTGATAATAATCGATTGTGGCATCGCAGGTAAAACGGATTTACTGGCTCTTTTATTATCAAATATCCGGGAGAGACGTTAGGTGAAAACGAATACAAGATAAATCCCTGCTGCGCCTGATTTGACTCTGACGAATCAACATTGTAGCTGCCCTCGACAACATCCGCGTGAAGATAAATCGCGATAACTTCTGTTATATTAACGATACCAGGTGAAATATGCCGTCCTTGCCCCACTCCATCGTTGTTATGCTGCAAAACCGATTCTGCTTGTAATTTTTTCTTGGCCCACGCATCGTGTAATTTAGGAAATAACTTATCAGTGGTATCAGTGACAAATTTTCTCATTTCATTAACGTTATAACCAGGAAATTTGTAACTTAGCAGTGTCCTCTCGGTTAAGTTATGTCTTTGCATGAATGCCGTAATAATATAACCAATACCAAAAACAGCGCTGTTTTGTATATTTTCCGTCGCTAGGTTGTTAATGAGTTCCATATCAGCGGCTAATTTATTTATTCGCTCTACTGTTATGGTAATTTCGTTACATGAAGTTTGCACGTTAAATATGCACTCCTGGAAAAAATGATCTAATAATTTTTTTTGTTTCTCGTATTCGTTAATAATTTCACCAAACAATAATTTGATACCATCCTCGAACAAATCCAGCATATACACAGAACCTGAAGAAAAATCGAGGCTTTCTTTCATTTTTTCATATTTATCGATGTAGTCCAAGTTGATTCCGTGATAGTTTTTTTCATTGCTGATAAAATCTTCTTTTTTTGGTTCTGGTGTTATTATCTCCCCGGGTGGAATTTCAGGCCAACCCAATACGGTCCTAATCGACGAACGATAAATATCTACCATGTAAGGTGATGATACCTCGATGATCGACGATAGTGTTGGTTCATGTGAGGATATCTTTATTCCTGGAGTAGCATCGCCGGTTATATTTGATATCCTGCTGGTAAATTCCTTATCCAGCTGCTCAATTTCGTAACTGCCTGTTGGTATACTAACAGTGAACCAATCGGGAGATCCATCGGCGCGTTTTTTATTAGCGATAACAAGTGAATTGTTTGACAATAATTTACCAAATGATTTTGATCTGATATTAGGCCAGCTATTGTAGACACGTAATTGTGTTAACGCAATTTCTTTGACGCTAATTGGTGTTTGAAAATTAATGCTAAATTCAGGTTTGGTGGAGCTTAACGATATTAGTGTTGTTGTCGGCGGAGTCGTGTTTGTCACGATCTGGGCTAGTTCTGACATTATTAATATTCATTTGTTCAATCTCCGAGTAAATACTGATCATTACCGAAAATTCTGGATCGGAGATAACGCCGTCGTTGAGACTCTCCGAAAGCAGCGATGATAATTTCGAATACGCGTCGTTGACCTTGGATAATTTGTTTTTGTACAACGATAATTTCTCACTCGTGCACGAGGATATCTTTTTCGCTACGATATTGAGAACACCAGCGATTGTTGTTGTTGACGAGATTATTATCGTTGCTACGATCGGCGCGATTGTTGTTACCGCGGATAAAATTATTCCAACACCAGCGACTACCGCAGATACCGTGTACACGGCAATATCAATGGTAACTAATCTACGCTGGTATTTCCTTATTTTTGTTTGATATTCGTCGAGTAGTTTTTTTAGCGAATCCTGCCATGAACGCGCCTGATTGTAACGGTAATCCGATGCGGTCATTATTATTAATTTATCTAGCCAATTCTTGGTAAAATTGGTTTGGTTGGGGATTTTCATATTCAAATGTTTCGGGATTTACGTTTTCAAATGCTTTTGGGATCTATCTCGGCAACTTTAACTGGATCGGGATTTCCTATCTCGGCAACTTTAACTGGATTGGGTTGACCGATTACGTTCCAAACCGATAAATATTCAAAAATTGCAAAATAATACACTAGTCCCGTGGTGGTTCTATCCGGTGGCGTTAGTTTAAAAGTTTCAGTGTTATTTTCATCTATGGAAATAACGAAAAATCCAGGATAATATTCATAAATTTCATGATGATCGGCCGTCACATTAAATTTTGTTGACCCCGAAATAATATATACTCGATATACACCCTGAATTGGCGCGGTAAAGTTAAAAGAATCATTCTCGGGTGTCCAGGCATTATGTTGTGTCATCACCACAAATTTTACATCGCCGGGGAGATTTTTTGTTATTACAATCTTTGGTATCGAAATACGCGCTAATTTTGGAATATTCAACGGTGATATTTTTGTGTTGATTTCGTCGGCGCTTGTTGTTACGGCGAGAAGTTTCGCGTTGATATTTTGAATTTCTTCATCGTACACTGATGTATCGACTTTTTCGTTTACAATTTGGTGTACCGCGGAGGTTTCCTCGGATATTTTAGTAACATCTTCGCTGATTTTTTTTGTTTTCTCGTGGAGGTCATCGTGTGATGTTTTATCGACTTTTTCGTTTGCGATTTGGCGTACCGTGTTAATATCATCGTTGATTTTAGTAATATCCTCGTCGATTTTTCTTGTTTTCTCGCTGAGGTCGTTATGTGATGTTCTATCGGCTTTTTGAAATATTAGTGCACGTGTCGCTTCAATATCTTTGTTGATTTGGGCGATATCTTCATTGATTAATTTTGTTTTCTCGGTAAGATCGTCGTACGCATCCTGACGCGACAATCCACGTGCCGCTTCAATATCTTTGTTGATTTGGGCGATATCTTCATGTATTTTCTTTGTTTTCTCGCTGAGATCACTGTATAGTACTTTATCGCCTTTCTTATCCATTGTGGTTTTTATTTCGCCAATATCAGCAATAATTTTAGTGATATCATCGTTAATTTTTCCTACCTTATCGCTGAGGTCATCGTGTAATTCTTGATCAACTTTTTTCTTTGCTAGCTGATCTGCCACGAATGAAATATCAGTGGATTTTTTTATATTCTCGTCAACTTTTTTAATAAATTTACTCAAGGTATCGTCAAGTTTTTTAAGATCGTTAGTTAATTTGGTTAGTCGTTTTGTAAATTTTTCTTGAGCTTCATCGTAGGTTGCCTTATCGACTTTTAGCAGCAACGCCGCTGATAACTCCTTGTCGGATTTTTCTACATCTTCGATATTGGCCTTTGATGGCAACTTCGCGATAAGATCAGTGACGTCAGCGATGGATTTTGTTACCGAATCTGACAAGCGAGTAAACTGCTCGATGCGTTCCTTATATTCGTCTCGCTTGATTATATCAGCTATTTTGACATTGCTGGTTTGTAATCGCCCTTCGGTATTTTGAAAAATAGCAATTTCGCCAGGATCTATCTCTGACAACGATAGGAGATTGTTAATATCACTCTTGGTTGCGAATTTTGATACATCGACGCCTTCTATTTCCTTTTCCTTTTCCTTCCTGAAGAGGGATCTACCGTAAATATCAACCATGATATTTATCTACGGCGTATTCAAATACAATTTTGTGATACGGACCGGATGATTTTGAAATTGCGTCGAGGACGTTAATTGACTCTGGGCCGCATATTGGTGGATCCGCTAATGTTTGTGTTGGAAGAGTCGAATACCAAATCGGAATATTCAGCGAAGACACATAGTTGATAAATTCATTTGGCGGTGCTAATCCGTACGAATCAAAATAAACGACTTCGCGAGGATTAATCGCGTAGGCAACCCAGTGTGTGCCAGGGCCGGTATTTTTATCGAGATTAATTATTCCTGTCTCGGTAGAGTTTGGTTTGTCTGGTAGTTGATCTCGCATAAATACGCCTCTGAAAAATTTTATTTTTTTTTTCTTTACTTCGCTGATTAGATCTAAATTTGATAGGGGCGTGTTAATCTTAGGCCGGATCCGTACAAGGGGGGTCGTCCTAGTCTTAGGCCGGATCCGCGATGATATTTTTTTTTACCGTATCGTCCTCCTGTAACTTTTTCTATTATTTTTTTAGCCCCGAATCCACCTAAGGCCGATACTGCGCCTGTTATTAACGGAGCCAGTAAAGGAAGAAGAAAAGGAAGAAATCCGCCTATTTTGACCATGTCTTTGATTGCGCCTATTGAGAGATTCACATGAACGCCGGAATTCGCTGATTTGGCCTTGGTAAATCGTTCACGTTGACCTCTAGTTAGTGATAGTTTGTTAGGCCCACCGTGAATCTGATTGTTTTTCAAGGTTAATTTCAAACCGCTTCGCTTTGCTGTTGCTGATTGGAGCTTTTTTATCTGACCCGGGGTCAGAGTTACACTGACGTGCTCGTATGGCATATTAATAACCGCTTAATCTAAATTTAGAATTTGTCACATGTTCTCGACAGGAGCATCGATGACTCTCATTCTGCCACTGATGCCTTCCAGGATCATTGTTCTATCGCTGAGGATCACAGCGATGGCTCTATATAAATTATTTCCTGTGCGAATTCTAGCTTTGAAATGAATATCAACAACGGATTGCTTTACCAAATCGAAATGCTCCAGGGAAAAGTAATAGATAGGATAGCGAGTATTAAAATCTAGCTGTGATATTTGCAATCCGGTATCGATATTTTGATCGCGACCCATAAAACTTAGCAATCGATAATACGCGCGAGCTGTCGAATAATTTTCAAAATTAATTGATATTTCCTCTGATGGTTCTTGTTGGCCATTTACTCTCAGTGACACGTTTGTTGCGTTGATACTATCGAATATCATATGGCTGTATAATTGATGATATCTTCGCGTGTGCAAAAAAGCGATAAAGATATGCCTAGGTGCAGAGGTACCTTGCTGCGATGCAATACGCCAAGTAAAATCACCATCAATATCGGTAGTTATGGAATCTGTTGTTGTTGTTAGCCATGACATGATAGATTTACCGCCTTGGTTCATAAATGACAATAATTTTTCTTCTTCGATTATTGATGGAGTTATCGCTGGCATCCACAAGGTAAATTTGAGTAATTTTACCTGGCCGGCATTTCCCGCATCGAGAGCATTTATCACGTTAGTAGCGTAATCGATATTACCTTCTCGCCAGATAGCATCATCGCTATTTCCTTTTCTAATAAGTGTTATGGTATGTTTCGCTCCGTAAATAATTTTTCTGAAATGCCTGCAAAATCCGAATATATGGGATAACGGAATAACACAAGAGAATCTTCTGTGAAGTCCTTGCAGCATAGATTTTCGCGTGGCAAATCCGAGATTATAATCATTATTAATGCCAACAAGGAGATCTTGGAGATTTGCAAAGGGGGCTGGATTAGCGGCGCGATCGTTGGGTTGTCTGATCTCAAACGGCCTACTATCGGGACGGTCAGAATTATCTTTGGCAAACATCATACTAGGACCAGCTGATCTAGTAAAATCATCCGAGTATCTAGCTAGGCCTATTATCGTCGTTGCTAAGTCAACATCATTAGTAATTGACTCAATTTCTCTTCCATCAATCATGTAAGTGGCGCTCTTGAATAACGCCATAATACCGTTGTTAACAAATCCGACTCTAAAATCTGCTCCATAGAGGGTATTATCTGTTTTAATAATTTCCCCAATAACTTCGATATATGCCTCAGATGGAAGAAAATATCTTGTTGTATCGTGAACTTGAATTTCCAAGCGATTAGGTGTATTTGGTTCAACTGCATCGTACGAGAAATACTGGAAATCTCGCACGGATGTGTCTCTTCCTACGGGCTCGTCCATGTCGAACACTTCATTTGACACTTGTGCGAACATTTATTATTAAGAATATCATCTAAAACGAAGACCACTACCTGAAATAAAACTTGTATTAGCAACTTCATTTGCGAGATTTGTCTTAGCAACTTCCTGCGCTAAATTTGTCTTAGCAACTTCCTTTGCTAGATCGTTTATTTTTTTATTTGCCGCGTCGTTTATGGCTTTACTGACTTCGGGTGGCATTTCTCTGGTGATGGGTAATTTGACGAGTTGTTTTTTGCGCACTAAATTTAATATTTTACTTTTGACAGCATTGAAGCCTTTACTGGCCAAATTACCGATACCAGAAATGGCAGTCTCGCCGATTTTTCCTATTGCTTTTGACGCGAATTGTTTGATCGTGGGTCCGATTTTAGGTATTACTCGCGTAACGAGACTTCCAATGATATCACCGAATCCATTGCCGTGGATATATTTGTACACGGGCAATCTAGAGTTTACTATGCGGACCTGTTTGGGTCTGCGCTGATGTTTGTGAACAATCATGTTATTTCAATTGTGTTGTTTTAATCGATGAGCTCATCGACAAGTTCCTTGTAAATGTGAGAATTAATGATGCCACCGCGGAATAACCGCTGACAAATATCTGAGGCTTCGTTAATTACTTCGCGAGAGTTATTTCCGGCTCGTTTTCCTCCGATTAATACCTCGAGGCGAGATACATCGTTGACAACGCTGTCAGGGCAAACGGTATATCCGCTTCCTGTTTTTGGTTCTGGAGATTGCAATGGCGTTACGCGGAATACTTCGTCTGACGGCGTTGAAGATGACCCTGGTGATGTCCCTGACGACGTCGGTGGCGACGTCATTGGCGAATATGGTAATTGTTGAGGATCGCGGCTTCTAGCAGCAGGGTGCTCATCTCTCGGGATATCCCGTCTTTCTTTGGGTGAAAGTTCCTGTGGTTTATAGTTTGTCGATGTTGGTTCTGGAGGTGGGAAGCCGGCCCAAAGGGGACGCGTTGTAGGAGGACTCCTTGGATATAATGTAGGAGAAAGGGAGGGATGGTGAAGATCAAAAGAGGGGGAAGAAGGACTATCACTCTTAAATGACGAAATTGTCTTTTTCATATTCGTAAATCTGTATTTAATAACATCTGATGAAAATTTTCCAAAATTTTCATCATTATATTTTACTGGTTTTCCTAAACCACCAAAATAAATTATCGCTAGCCAATCAATTTCTTCAATTTTATCGGCAATATCCTTATTATTCAAAAAAAATCTTTTATTTTTCGGAGAATTATCCGCAGCCATCTGAATTCTTGAATCATCGTTACTGAGTAAATACAACAAGTTCTTGTTCAAATAATTATCAGCGGGTATTTTAGGATCAATTGCAAACGAACCATTATCCGCAGATGGTTTATATTCGCTTGGTTGAGTTACTGATTCCTGATCACTCTGATCTTTTTTCTTTTTTGATTTTCTCTCTTTTTTCTGAGGTGGAGTTCTTTCTTTTGGTCTAGCTCCTAATTCCTGTGGTTGAATATCTTCTTCCTGTAGTTGAATTATTGGTTCCTGTGGTATTACTTTTCTTTTCCGTGTTTTAGCTTTTTCTTCCTTCTCCTGTTGTTTTCTTTCCTTCTCCAGTTGTTTTCTTTCTTCTGCTACTTGCTTATTATATCTTTGTGTGTCTTTTGCTGCTTCTAAAAATCTCCTGTAGCGCGGATCCGTTACCATACTCACATGTGTTTTTCCCGAGTAAACTTTATATACCATGTTGTACCAATTATCACGAATTCCGTATCTTTTTTTTCCTATTGCAGTCAAATATTCATTTTGAATACTAAACATATCTTCCGCAAATTGACCAATTCGATCTATGGAATACAGTGTCGAGAGCGGTCGTGATATTATTTCCCATCCCTCATCGGTGAAATTTTCTCTTAAATTCTCGATACTAAACTTCCCTTTTTTTACTCCCGGTTTTCCTCCTCCAGGTTTCTTCTTACTTGCTCCAGAATCAATTGCAGGTTGTTGCCCTTGTGCTGCTGCTGCTATTGCTAATCGCTCGGGTAATGTTCGTGATTGTTCCTCGATACCTTTCAACATAGGAAAAATTCCCTTTTTCCTGGTATCTGGATCTTTTTCGTCACCAAATACAACTTGCTCGATTGTTCCGGTAACTGGCTTCAACCATTTCAATGATTCCTCGGCAATTCCATGTTGCACATCTTCGTAACCACGAACATTTCTCTTAAATAATCGTTTTGTCGGGATAAGCTTCTTTAATGCCGCTAATTGCTCTCGCGCTAATCTGGCAGAATGAGGCTCTCCAACTCTACTAGTTTTCGGACTCATATTATTTTCAACTATATTGTTTTAATGCGAGGTAAAATTAGGATCAGCAGCCAAATCTTCGCAAACTTCGTCGACACCAGAATAAATTTCCCCCCCCCCCCTTTTTCCTTGTCTAGAATCATTGAATTTGCACACAAAAAATTGCAGTCGGGAGTGAATTTACGCAAATTAATTCTCGCAGGAAGGCTTATTTTTGAAATCTGAGGCTTCTACGGTAAATGTTCTCGTAGGAAGCTTTATTTGGTCTGGAACCACTGGTCTGTACAACTTCCCTGCTGCTTCTTGTCTCATACACCAAAACACACGCTTCTATATATTTCTATATCTATTCAATACCCTACCCCCAATTAGTTTTTCCATGGAGCAGAGTTGTACATAATCTGTAAGATTTTAAAAATAAATCCCGTCTTTTTCTATCATAACCAGATGCATAATAGACACTCATTATGCCAATTATTAACTTTCAGATGTAGTAGTCTTCCTTTATTTCCCAAACTAGCTTCAAGGAATTGTTTCTTAGTACAGTTGCTACCATCATTCTAGTATCAGTATGGTCACCATTACCTTTCCATTTGTGTCAGTTTTTTGAAACAGCTTTTTGTCTGTTGAGTGAATTTCTTGAAGTAATGTTATATCATATTATTTTGCTAGATTGTTTGCTTCATCTACTTTGTTTTTATCCTATTCAATGATATGACGGGAAGGTTTGATCCCTCCACGAGATGTTATCCCTCCTTGAGGGTTAATCCCTTCATGATGTCACTGAAAATGGTTTTGTTAAGTCTGAATTGTTAGATACAACTGTACTGTATATATACGTCTTAGTCTTGTTTTTCATCATTCTTATTATTAGGATATTCTTCTGCGGTCGTTTTTGTTTGCTGGGATCAAAATTCTCGGCAGAGATGATCCTCTCGCTCTTTGAGAAAACGTCTGTTACCTGAGCATATCTTCTTTTTATTTTCTTTCCTATACAGGCATTGAGTCGATGTGGTATTTCGTCTCTTTCTTTTCTGCGACGGCTTTGGCGTCGATGTTGATGTGGATGTATCCCTCATTGCTTGTGAACGTTCCTCACCTCGATATATGTGCACATTTTGTTCTTGTATTTGACTTTCTGGGTTACCTCAACTGGGGACCCCCTTTCTCCTGCCTTGCCTAAAGCATCGGCTGATTCTGTTGCATCCTGGCATGCCAGCTCTTCCAGTATATAGTAGGGAGCTGTATCCTGTTCAACTAATATTGTCGGATTTTTCTTGTTCTTAAGCTTTCTGTTTCTTTTTATTTTCTCCCCTTTCATTGAATTTCAAATGGTGCTTCATTTTTGTTTACGAAGTTTTCCAATTCGAGTGTTATATTTTCCTTTTCTTCGGGTTCCCCTTGACGGGTGTAGATATCTATTTAAGTTTCCGGGTATGGGTCTGGAATTGCTTCCATTTTCTTTTCCGTCACTGTTCAATTGCTGCAACAGAACGGGTCTTATTTGTTTTTGTTTTTTTAGGCAATGGGTTTGTGTATAGGAGATGTCATGCACAACTCGCTAATACCACGAGTTGACTATAATACTTATTATGTTAAAGAAGGTAAGGAGCTTTCTCGCGTCCTCTACCTTCATTGTCACCATCCTGAGCCTCGTTGTTATTGTGGGGTATCCCTAATATGTGGCCAATTGATCCCTTATTACTGTCACCAGCAACCTTTTCTCATTTTATTTGATATCTGCACGGGGAGTCCCGAAAAGTGAACGTCTATCATTTTACTTTCCACTTTACTTTCTATTTAGAGTGGAATGCTTTTTGATATCATATTTCCTTTTACTTCTGCGCTTTTCCCATTCGGAAGGATTTGCTATATCCCTTTGCGAATAGGTAGTACCTATCTATCCCTCCATTTCGTAGGCCAGCTATGTCTTCGACTGCATCGCCCTTAACAATAAGAAGGCAGAAAAACCTATCCGATGTAAGGAAACTACATGCAGCAATGAAATGATCATCTACAAAAATACAGCTCATCCGCATATAGTCACAATATTGGCAACAACTTGACATGATTGAAGAAAGTCTGAAAGTTTTCTAGCTACCTCCTATTGTACTGACGGAATCAAACTGCCATCAATCAATAGCTTCTGAAATCTATTCAGCGATGTGTCTTATAGTAGTCAAAATCACAAAAAAATTCAAATGACGTACGGACTTGACATTTAGCATACACTTCCAGTGATTATTTAAATGGGGTTCGACATTTAAGTATAAACGATTCTACCATTCTCATTTTGATCAAATTTTCCGAGAAGTCTATAAATGGCAGGAATAAATCTCAGTTTGTTTTATTTTTACTCTTGCGTTTCTATAGTATACTATATATACTACCTGAAAATGCTGAGTAAAAATACTTACTTTGCACAATAAACTGAAGATAATATACAAAGTTGTTCCAGGAAGAAACACTTTTGTGTAGTCCTCAATGGGTAAAGCACCGAATAAACTCAGTACAAAGGTAGTTCGTGAATATATGGCCTTCCGTGCATGTCCTTTAAGCAAAATTGATGGCCTCTCTTTTCTATGAGACTTCTTTCTATGAGACTTCTTTGTGGGCTGTGGCTACACCAGGCTTCATAACGATACAATGAACTGGGTAATACATTAGCTTCACACCAAATCTTCGCTGCGACTGGATGAAAATATAGTCATTAAATCCAATATAATTAATAGAGAACTCCCACTTTTATATTCAGACTCTTTTGTATCCTATAGTGTCTATTTCGTTATACTTAGACACTATATTACCTAAATGTCAGCCCGATTATATTTCCTTCATAGCCTGAGATAGCACGAATCAGTACGAATGTATTCTTTTTTGTCAGCTAGAATTTCAATATAAAAAAGATCATATCCGTTTCTGAATCCCCACTCATGATTTAGCTTCATTAAGTGAAAGGTGCCAGAATTTGAAAAGCTCAGAAGAAGCACACCATCTGCTACAGGGTGACAAGGGGCGCGGATTGTCGAGAAATACGTGCTGTTAAATTTTCAAGCAGTTCGTTGGTAAAATACAGTCTTGAGTCAACAGAGTAATAGTCCACTTTGGTGTGTGCCTTTCAATACCTGAAGTCTGTTACAAATTCTTGAAAGGATACCACTGCTATACATATTTTTGTATATTTTGATAATCATGTTCCATATTCTGTGATCCATAAGGGTCCGAAAAAAATATCAAAATGAACATTATGCCATACATCGTTAAAGCCTTTCTCGGTATCAACACAAACTGCGTACACCTTGCATAGTTTAATGTCGCATGATAAACTGTGTTTATAATATTCTTCGTTTGAGTCAACGAATTATGATCTTTGTTTTGCGCGATACTTATATATAGGTATAAGCCTTGCTAATTATCTAGCAGTATAAGCTGTGGTTTTGAACGAGATATTTATTAACTAAAAAAGATAAAACATTTTTAGCATTGGGTTATAACATGCACATGTGGCTTTATGTCGTTAAACTTCGTACATAATAATAATAATAATAATGAGGACTTTGTATAGCTCCTAATCTTTAGAAGCTCTAAGCACTTTACAACATTAGACAACACCTATAAGATAAAAAACATATAATGATATGATTACAAAAAAACAAACACCATGAAACTGGAAAACATAAAAACATGTTGAAAATATTTAAGGTAGGAAACATTATTAGGTCTTTAAGTTTGTTCTTGCAGTCGAAATAAGTGAGTTTTGAGAGCCCTCTTGAATGTGATCACTGTGTCTTTGTGTCTAAGTTCAGTGGGCAATTCATTCCACGTTGCCGGGCCCTGGTATGCAAAAGAACGCTGTCCATATGACTTTGTTTTCATAGTGGGAATAATGAGTATACGATTGTCAGAAGAGGAGCGTAAGTATCTTGCTGGTGTGTACACATGGGTGAGGTCGGATAGGTATGTTGGACTAGAGTCCGACAGTGAAACGTAGCACACAGAACAAATTTTGTGTTTGATTCTGGATCGAATGGATAGCCAATGTAGGGTACAGAGCAGCGGGGAGGTGTGCTCTGATCGTGGTACTCTAATTATGATCCCAACAGCTGTGTTTTGAACTTTTTGAAGTTTCTGGAGCAGATATTGAGATGAACCAGACATAACTGAGTTACAATAGTCCAGTCTTGAAAGTACTAATGAACACACAAGTGTTTTAGTGGCATCAGCTGAAAGATATTTGCGAATTGAGCTGATGCGTCTCAGCTCATGATATGCAGCCTTGCATATGTTCATGACATGTTGGTGCAACATGAGAGTACTGTCCAGAGTAACACCTAGGTTTCGTACTGATTGTGTGAATTTAATGTTGGTGTTGTTGATATTTATTGTTTGAGGTAAAGGATGCGAATGAGAAAGTCTTTGTGTTGTGATCAGAATGGCCTCAGTTTTATCATCATTCATCTGCAGCTTGTTACATGTCATCCATGATTTCACATCAGAAATGCAACTCTCAAAACCTTGGATGGTAGCATCAACTTCAGTTGGGTGGCTCGATTTGTATATTTGGGTGTCATCCGCGTACAATTGGTGAGACACTGGATGATGATGTATGACACTTGAGAGCGACTGAGTGTACAGAATGAAGAGAACATGTCCAAGAACAGACCCCTGTGGAACACTACAACATAGATCAACTGGGCTGGAGTGTATTCCATTTGCAGATACAATTTGTGTCCTGTTGACCAAGTATGACTTGAACCACAGTAAGGCTGTATCATGAATGCCAAATACATGCTGATGCAAGGTCATGGGATACCAGGGAGGACCGTAGAATGTTATCATCAGGTCTATGAAGAATCCAGTCTAAAATGTGACCATGTTTATGAGCCGGTTGGTTAACTGATTGTTTGAGGTTGAAAACATTAATTGAAATCTATGAGTTTTTATGTATTTGGGTTTCCCGGACAGTCAAAGTGAAAGTGAATGACCCTATATATCTGATACATATCTGATCGTCTTTACAGTACAAACTACGACCATAGGACATTAGTATTAAATATCTCACTAACTAATCAGCACTGACAAAAAGTATAATTATGAAAACAGTACATAAAATATAGGTATGCATAACAATACTGGCGAACTTTATCCAATGACGGTTCACTATGTCACAAATGTTGCTTTAGACAGAGCTTTTGATGCTAAACCGAAAGACTGACACTTAGACAAAGTACAATTTATGTTGAAGTTTAGAAACGCCAAAACTATTTAATATTGTCCGCTATAAACATTAAATATGATCGAGAAGAGAACAAACGCGAACATAAAACAAGCACTTGCTTACTTTTCGAATTGAAACACAAACATACTTGTGCACTATCAGTCATGGAGTGAAAGTTTCCACTTGTCGCTGTCAGGTATATGAAGAATCCAGTCTTAAATGTGACCATATTTATGGATGGGATGGATAACTGACTGTTTGAGGTTGAAAATATTAACGGAGTTTTGATGTGTTTGGGTTTCCGAGACAGTCAAAGTGAACGTTGAAATCTGCAAGAATACTCAGGTTGCCACCTATCGAATTTCCATACTCCAGGAGATTCGGAAACTGCTCCAAAAAGGGAGATTCAGTCAACTTGTTTTTTATACTTGAAGGAGGGCGGTATAGGCAGAAAAAATGGACTGACCTTTGCTCCATTGCGAGTGTGGTTTGGACTAGTTCAAACGATGTGTGGTCTAAATTGAATGCTGTGGTGTGGTTAAAGACGTTTGATCATGGAGTTCTTTGTGATGACAGCAATTCCACCTCTGCGAGAGTGGTTGGGGAACGACTTGCTGGAGTAACCAGTTGGGTGTTAGATCCGCGCACTTGGGCTCATCGCCTGATGTTTTTAGCCATGTTTCTGTCAGGAAAAAAGACGTCAATATTCTGGTCGTTGATAAAATTAACTATTTATGTGCGTTTTCCAGTGGTCCTACTGATTGGGCATTGAATAATGCAATACGCAGAGGTATCTCTTGAATAGTTGACCAAAAGGTTGACGATTTAATAGGGATTTGAATTAGGTTATCTAAATTAACGGTCGAATGTTTTAATTGTTGATCCGGAAAAGGCACAAGGGAAATATCTGGAATTCTTCTTACTGTTATACGCCGACCAGCTTTGACACAACGTTTATTATTTCGCTTCTGTTTACATTTAGTTAATGATGAATGTAGTCCCAGTTCGTTTAGTCTAGAGCACAATGTGGCGCGGAGGGCCAAGGAGCGGTCATTTGAAGCAATTAATGAGGGTCCATCATAGCATAAACGCGTTGACTGGCGAGTATCACGTGATGGCGGTTTGTTAAAAAACAAAGGAAGTTGTAGCCTCGAGGAAGACAGCTTAGAAAAAGTCTTGTTGTTCTCGTTTCCAAAACAAGGAGATAAAGAAACACATGAGAACTGAACAGCCAATACATGATGAACACAATAAAGTAGACGAAGACAGGCAACAAGCACATATATCACAACAACGGCACAAAAAACGAAACAGCTGCTTCAAGCCGGTTAAGCATACATACATACATACATACATACATACATATATACATACATACATACATATATACATACATACATACATGCATGAATGCATGCATGCAGACAGACAGACAGACGAAATTTGCTGATATGTTTCAGAAAGCTTTGTTTTTAAAATTTAAATTCCCCTTGTTTCGTAAATTTAAATCCCAAGTATTATTTCACATTTTAGAAATCTTTAGTGAAATCAGAAAGCTTTATATAATGTCATCAAAAGTGGACATCTTTGTTTCGAATCCTACTCAGGAGTAGTTAGATTCTCTGAAAAATATGAATGGCTTCAACTTGCCAGAAAATATGATCTTTCTGAGGCAAAAGCTTCTTAAAAACGAAGCAAGAAATAAAAAATATTTTGGTTCAATATTTGATGGAAGAGAATGTTTTGGATAAAACTACTTTGGTTTAGATCAGTAAGTCTGTATCAGATTCTAACATAAAAGTAAAGGAATTAAAATTAAAATACAAGATGGAATTAGAGTTAAGAAAGCTTGAACTTCAGAAAGAGGATAAGCAAATGCAATTATATAGAGAGGAAAAAGAGAGAAGAAATAATTTGCAAATGGAGAAAGAGGAGAAAGAGAAACAAATGCAGTTACAGAAAGAAGAAAAACAAATGATGTTGGAGACATAGGAGAGAGAGAGAGAGAAACAAATGCAAATACAAATGTAAAGAGAGATAAAAGAAAAAGAATATCAAAACAGATTAAGAGACTTAGATCTGACAAGTGAAAAGCACATTCCGACTTTACATACAAATTCAAGTTTTGATGTTACTACGAACATTAGATTAGTGCCCCCTTTTAGAAAAGAGAAGTAGACAAAAATGTCCTCATTTTGAAAATATTGCTGAAAATTCAAAATGGCCATTAAACGCTATTATTACAGAGGGCACTTTTTGGCAAAGCCCGATACATTTATGCACCATTGTCAGTACAGCAAATTGGTTAAGGAATGCATCTTAAAGGGTTATGGGTTAGTCCATGAAGATTATCGGCAAAAATAAAGGAACTATAAAAAAACAAGCTTGATAAACTCATGAAGAATTTGCAAGAGAAAAAGAGGTGCTATATGATAGGTGGTGCTTAGCAAAGAATGTTGATCAAGATTACGAAAATCTAAGACAACTCGTATTACATGAAGAGTTCAAGAACTGTGTCCATAGTGACATTATGTCTTATCTACATAAGCATATAGTTGAAACCTTGGAAAATGCTGCTCGTACTGCTGACGAGTATTCCTTTTCTCATAAAGTTTCTTTTACAACTAAGTCTTCCACTCATCAAACTTCTGGTAAAAAGCATTTCAGCTTCTAACTTTGAATCTGGTACAACTTTTAGAAATCACGCTTCTGATAAGAATGATCAGAAATCGTTATCTCTTCCTACGTGTATCAATTGTAAGAAGAAAGGACAAGTTATTTATGATTGCTACAAATTTAAAAATAAGTATTAGAATCAAGACAGACATATTCCAAATGCTCTTTTTTCTAAGATGTAAGGTCACGGTCATGTATTGAAAGCAATACATTTGTTGGGCCTAACAAACCCCGAGTCTGATTTCATTATGGAGAATTATGAACCATTCCTATCGAAGGATTCTATATAACTCTTGGGTGAGTCGGCCAATCCTATCACTATTAATATTTTAAGGGACACAGGAAGGAGCTTCTCTTAGTCTTTTATTATCAGGTACTATGCCTTTTTCTGAGTAGTCATCTTCTAATGAGAGTGTTCTTATCCAGGGAGAAGAGTTAGGCTTGGTTTTGATGTTCCTTCCAGTATGTAAATTCGTCATCAGACTTAGTCTCAGGACCCGGGACAATCGGAACAGTGTTTTCTTTACCCATTCAGGGCGTTCATTTATTACTAGGCAACGACCTAGCTGGAGATAACGTTGTCGTTAATCTACTTGTAACTAACAAGCCTTGTTTGGATCAGACAGTCTACCCAAATGAAAAATAATTCCCTTATTTATACCCAGCTTATGCAGTTAATAGGGCTATGGTAAAGAAAGCTCGTGAGAATGACGTTGATCAGGAAGGTATTCCTTTAGGTCAGGCTTTTGATGAGGATACTTTCACTCCTTGTTTGGATCAATCAAAAGGTATTGATCACAGTGATCCTCTTTTAACTACTCATTATCTTTATTCTAATCAGGGTGAAAAATGACAAACACTTGGCGTGGGATAGGAAAAAGATCCTGAGATGTCCTGTTTGTTTCAAAAGGCTATTATTGAAACTGACGCCACTGAATTATATGTCTGTTATTTCGTTAAAAATGGAAATTTTATGAGAAAATGGATACTTTACGAGGTACCTGCTGATGACGAGAGGTTAGTGAACTATCAAATTGTAGTTCTAAAATAATACCGACAGGACATTCTTAATCTGGCCCATGAAACTCCTTTGGCTAGTCATTTAAGGATTAATAAGACTTATCACAAGATCTTGAATCACTTCTATTGGCCAAAAATTAAAAGTGATGTTTCTATATACGGCAGATTTGTCATACTTGTCAAATGTGAGGAAAACCAAACCAGAAGATACCCAAGGCTCATCTGCAACATATGCCTGCATTTAACGAATCATTTAGCAGAATAATAGTATATAGTGTTGGTCCCTTACCTAAGACCAAGTCAGGTAACCAGTACTTGTTGACAATAATGTGTGCGCCTACAAGATTCCCAGCGGCAATTTCTTTTGAGGAATATTTAAACTAAAACAATAGTAAAAGCTAAGGTAAAACCTTTTCCTCAATTTTGCCTTCCCAAATCTGTCCAATCTGGTCTAGGGTCAAATTTTATGTCTGGAATTTTCGAGCCAATTATGCTTGAATTTGGCATCCAGCAATTTAAGTCAAAAGTGAAATTATGGTTTGACAGAACTACAATGGAGAGAACTTTTGAGTCTGGGAATAGTTTTGTCTCTCTTGCTCATTCTTCAAAATTTTCTTTAGATTAGAGAGTTAAATGAGTTAAATTATAATGAAAGTGCTCCTGGGATCTAAATAAATTAAAGGAGTATATTGAGAGAGACAGCCAGGTTTAACATGCAATTAATTTAGTTGTACCTGTCCCACTCAGTGAAGATTAAAGTGAAGGGATACCATCTGACTCTACTGATTTAGGAGCGACAAATCTTCGGAATTCAGAAATCATGAATAATTTGGATCCGAAACTTTCACATTTGCTTCAGCAAGAACGAAATGAACTTAAACAGATTGAGAAGTTAAAAGCCATACTTACAAGTGCCCCAGTTCTTACAGCTCCAAATTTCAGCCAGTCATTTAAATTGTCTGTTGATGTAAGTGATGTTGGGGTTGAAGTAGTAAATGAGACGAAAATGGTGTTAATCATCCAGTGTGCGTTTTTTTCCTAAGAAATTAAATAAGCACCAAAGAAATTATTTAGCAATCGAGAAGGAATGTTTGGCTTTGATATTTACATTAAAACATTTTGAAGTTTGCATTAGTTCAGTTCCTTCTTCGATTATTGTGTTTAGTGATCACAAACCCCTTTTTTCATCTGAAAGATGAAAAATGAAACAAACACTACTAAGGTCGAGTTTATTGTTACAGGAATATAATATTGACATCAGGCCCATTAAGGGAAAATATAGTTTAATAGCAGATGCACTTTACCGTGTATAGAAATGTTAATATTTCATGTGTAGTATATATAATTCATCAGCGTTCTTCTTGTGTTTTTTAAACCTCATATATAAATATTCTATGGTAAAAATATTTGATTTAATTTATATTCAGTTTAATTTAACCGTTTGTTTGTTAGTTTTAATTTATTTTTAAAATTCCATTACATGCTATTGTAATGTAACTATATTTACTAGATTTGACACTTTCCAGAAAATTTAGTTCAGTTGGACCTGACTGTTTATCGTAAACACTAATAAAGAAACTTTGTATATAATGCTGACCTAGTTCCTGGCCTTGATTAAAAAATCAGTAAGATTGACGGAAACAATTGTTTTAATTGTATCCAGGCAGTTAGATTCATAAAGTGAAAACGAGGCAATACTTGGAGCACGTGAGAAATAACAAGTATCAATTAAGTTTTTCCGGAGGATTGGCCCAAATCCGGGCATCTGTTTTGCGCCATAGCCTGATTTATTTTTGATGTTTTGAGAAAGAATAGTCATTACTTGTCTTAACACTTGAGAAGTTTAAAGTGTTTTATGTTGTGACCAGTTTTGCGTTTTCTTTTCGTTTCTTTATATTTTTATGTATATGTGTATGTGTGTATATATATGGGTGCATGTATGTATGTATATGTGTATATGTGCATGTATGTGTATGTATATGTATGTATATTTGTATATGTGTGCATGTGTATGTATTTGTATGTATGTATATATATGTATGTATGTGTGTATATATATATGTGTGTGTGTATATATATATGTATGTGTATATGTATGTATATATGTATATGTTTATGTATGTGTATATGTGTGTATATGTGTATATATGTATGTGTGTGTATGTGTATATATTTATATGCATATATGTGTGTATGTGCATATGTGTATGTATGTGCGTTCATGTATGTATGTATGTATGTATGTACATATGTGTATGTGTTTACATATGTTTATATTTGTGTATATGTGTGTATATGTGTATGTATATGTATATATATGTGTGTGTATGTATGTATGTATGTATGTATGTATGAATATGTATTTATATATATATGTACATATGTGTGTAGATGTGTGTATGTACTCATATATATGTATGTGCATATATGTATATATATATATATATATATATATATATATATATATATATATATATATATATATATATATATATATATATATATATATACAGTGTACTGTAAGTCCATTAATGTCAAGCTATGTTCCTATCTTTTCTGTATTAACGAAAAATTAACTGAATGAAATCTCTTCTGAAGAGGAAATAAAGAAAATCAGTCAGTCATACATACATACATACATACATACATAAGATCAGAAATTTGACATCTGTTATCTTACTTGCAGAATCTGTCGAGGAAGAAACAGTAGCAATTATCTACATGAGAGTCTCCAGCGAGTATGACAAGGCTGTGGACAGAAAATGCTCAATGACCTAGAAGTCAAGGCTCAAACCATCCGTTTTGACTCAACTAAGCCGATAAATATTATCGACGTCTCTGAAACAATATGCAGATCATTCAAAAGCTTTATTATCATCATATCCCCTGATCTTTATCAGATGTGTCATTATTTTAAACATGGAGATAATACAATTATGAAAGGATTCTTAAAAAACATTGCGGCCAGTTGTCCTTCTAAACTATTTGAACCAAATTTGCTTTTATGGAAGGGACCATGTGCCTATTTATCTCGTCGATGTGCAAGTATATCAGAGTGTAATCAGTGATTTCATACCTAATCGTTATAATGCAGCAAACAAATTCATACTAAAGTTTGCCCTTTTTCTAACCAAAGTGTTTTTTCAGGTTTGTATCCTGATATCTGAACTATTAATATTTTTCAATTAAAATGTTAACCTTTTGCATTATATCTTTATGATCAGTGGCATAATAATCTTCCAAACAGCCCCCACAACTGCGGAGTGGTGTTGGGAGGTGGACAATCACATAGCGGGCCCAAACATTCCCATCAACAATAATGTTTTATTTTAATAATAGGACATAATAAATGGTGCAGAATATTGTGCTACACCACTGGTTATAATGATATTATTGTGCCTACATAACACAGAACCACATACATACATACATACATACATACATACATACATACATACATACATATATACATACATACATACATACACCCCAAAACAACAACATCAACCACAACAAATTATGAAAAGACACCTCGTGTTTTCTGAAAGCGGTTCTTTGGGCATGGCTACACGAGAATTCAAAATATAATCTTCCAGGCTCAACTTAGTAGTATAGGTTTAGATCGAGACAGTTTATCAGACTTTTGTAATAAGCGTTGAAGTCTGATTAAAAGCATCTTTGTTCAAATACTGGCGTAAATAGTGAGCTTTCTACAGATCAGTAAACATACAGACTGTACCAAACTCAGCCCTGTTTAGAATATCTTGTAGTTCCACCAGAACATTATCATTTTGAATAACGCGCCCACATTTTAATTTTATTTCCACAGCATTGATCCTCCTTGAGCTTCTGAAATGACTTAAATACATATACAGGGATTTGGAATTTTGCCGAACAATTTGAGACTCAAATGTACGAAATATGCAAATCGGTTGCAATGTTTTAACAGTTTGTGAGTCATTCATTCCCGCTTAAGCCATAATACCACAACAGTGTATCCCTGTACCTGAAAAGTGAATATTAGTCTAGTGCAGTTGCTGATATCTCTATAAAACTACCTGTATCATTAATCCCATTTTGAATTTTATTGTAGACAATATGCGAACAGTGCACGATGTTATACACACACTAGTTAAAATGTCCCCACGAAATGCTTGGCAAAGATATGGTGCAGATTTTACAACTGATACAACTATACTTCCATACAAAGAAATCTATAGCAATAAAACAGCCGTAAATTCGGTTTATTATTTCTGGCTAGTATAAAAATATGGGTGGAATTGATAAATATTGAGAACGACATAAGGTCAACCTTTTTTGTTATATGGTGACTATCTAATTTTCTTTATAATTCATACATTATTTATTACTTTATCTCCCAATTTATCTGTCCTGTTTTCTTCTTTCCTTTTATATACCTTTTAATTGTTTTCAATATTCTTAAGGCAGACCAGACAAGACTTTATTTACTTCCATTAGCCCAATTGGACTGTGATGATACAAACTCGGTACATAGTCTTGACTAGACCAGACCAGACTTTATTTACATCCATTAGCACCATTGGACTGTGACGATACAAACTCGGCACATAGACCAGACTAAACCAGACAAGACTTTATTTACTTCCATTAGCCCAAGTGGACTATGATGATACAAACTCGGTGCATAGACATGACTAGACCAGACAAGACTTTATTTACTTCCATTAGCCTACTTATATTGAGAGGATACAAACTCGGCACATAGACGAGACTAGACCAGATATGAATGTTTCTTCCATAAGCTCTATTGGACTGAGGGGATACAAATTCGGTCAATATAAATGACTGGAGCAGAGAAGAAACTTTAGTTACTTCTATTACGTCAGTTGGACTACAAGCACACAAACTCGGTACTTAGTTCAGACAAAAGCAGACAAGATATTGTATGTACTGCCAAAAGCCCAATTGGATTGTGAGGACACAAACTCGGTACTTAGTTCAGACAAAAGCAGACAAGACATTGTATGTACTGCCAATAGCCCAATTAGACTGTGAGGACACAAACTCAGTACTTAGTTCAGACAAAAGCAGACAAGATATTGTATGTACTGCCAATAGCCCGATTGGATTGTGAGGACACAAACTCGGTACTTAGTTCAGACAAAAGCAGACAAGATATTGTATGTACTGCCAATAGCCCAATTGGATTGTGAGGACACAAACTCGGTACTTAGTTCAGACAAAAGCAGACAAGATATTGTATGTACTGCCAATAGCCCAATTGGATTGTGAGGACACAAACTCGGTACTTAGTTCAGACATGTACTGCCAAAAGCCCGATTGGATTGTGAGGACACAAACTCGGTACATAGACCATACTAGTCCAGAAAAGACTTTATTTATTTCCAGTAGCCGAATTGGACTGAGATGATACAAACTCGCTTTATACGTGGCAGATAGTGCAATTCCTATACGTGGCCACAATTGATATATGTTGAAACGATACAGATCTTCAGAAGCCAGATACTCGCCTCTAACAAACATATAGTTTTATCCAAAGAGTTTCAGTAATATATGAGCAATGTTTTCATTAAAACATACACATACACACATACGAACCTTACCCTGCGCACACATCATTCTATAAAGAGTATTCGTGAGAAGAATTCAAATGAAAACCAAGAATTCAGATGCATTCAGTTTGTAATAGAAATAACATATTTACAATAATAATAATAATAATAACCGTCTACTCTCTCTCTCTCTCTCTCTCTCTCTCTCTCTCTCTCTCTCTCTCTCTCTGCCTACTTCGTGCACACAAGTAGATCCTCCAATCAATTATTTTAATTAGGCTTATTTGTTTTTCTTATTTGTTTTAGTTTAGCACCTGAGGATTGAACACGGTAAATTATGTATGTACCTGCAATATATTTAGTTAATCGTACATGTTGATGTTTTTTTCTGGGAGAAAATAAAACTGTGACAAGATATATCATAGAAACAAACGCACCAAGATCAATATTACAAAATAACCCGTGAGATACCTGCAGTTTCTGTTTCTGAACTACATAGCGGTAGTTATATTTTTTTCCAAGAGGAACAACCTTCAAAAAGGTATTTTATACAAACAAAGGCTCGAGCCTCGATGCGAAAATGAACGTGGGTGGTTTGAAATACCGGTAATATATGTGTCAGATGTACATTTTCGTGTTTCACATGCAGATCATAATTACAATAGTTTGCTCAGACGAAGTTGACTTTAGTACCAAAATGCATTATACAATAACTTCCTTTCACGAAATTGCTACCTGGATGCATTTTTATCTACCGTATCTTGACATGAAATAGCCTTCTTAAAATTCATGTTATGTTTATCTCGGACTATTATAGCTACTACAGAGTAAGGCAGATCTGAATGAACATAAAGGGTGAGACCAAGGTAATTGAGAAGTTCCTCAACGTTCTGAAACAGTGTATGTGTGTGTTCATTTTAAGAACCTATACGGTATACATGCTATCAGGACGCTTATTTATTTTCCATATCTTGACGTTCAATTGCTTCCTTAAAATAATCTTTTTATTATAGTACTGTTGAAAGTAGGACAATTATATTGAAATGACCCGCTAATGTGTTCGACACGTTTTAACCGTAATTCTTACGTTACCCTAGGGGAAATGCAGAGGTGAAGAAAGTTAAACTGGGAGAATTAGGGAGAAGCTCCCAAGGTCATACAACAACGTGTGTATGTGTGTGTATTCATTAAAAAAATCTATACGATATTATTCAGCATGTAAATGCTGTATTGTATTTGACTACCATCAAGCAATTGGTAGGTGTTGGACGACAGGAAAACTCTACAGGCGATAATGAACATTTGATTAAGGGTGTATCATCTACCTATATAAACATCTGCCTACCTGTATATTTATCTGTATAATTTTCTGCCAACCCGAGTGTCTGTCTGTCTTAAGTGTTGTGCTTGGACGGTTGTGTAACAACGGCACCTGGAATGTTTATTTTTAAAATATAATTTTACGCTTTTGACTGCTAGACATGAGGAATATCTCACCAAAAACATGTATGCAAACTCGTCCTAAAATTTGTTTGATACCAAATAATTGTTAAAGATTTCACCAGGTCTTTTTGGCAAACAAGGGATGAACTGAGCACCTTTGCCATCCATCGATACACACACACACACACACACACACGCACGCACGCACGCACGCACGCACGCACACACGCACACATACATACATACATACATACATACATACAAACGTACATATATGCATACTGACAGACAGACAGACAAATGACAGTCAGATTACGGTAAGAACAGGCTACGTCTGCTACTGTAAATAACAGTAGACAATATTATCTGCAAAGGTTGTCATACAGATCTCAGCTACACCCGGATCCATCATGTGGCCGATTAGGTGCTCATTTTCCTGGCTGTGAAGGCAAATGGCAAAAAGAGCTGTGTGAATAGCACAGGACATCAGCTCAGGTGCAAACGGACCTGATGGTAATCCACTGCGTCCAGATTTGTCTCCAGACATCTCCATATAGTTGTGCCAATGGATCCACACACGCCTCCTTGACTTAAATTCATCTCACCTGCAAGTTATGACGTCATCTACCCTGCCCATCAGACACCTCAATTTAGGTGGTGATGGGCGAAGTAGGTCTTGATACAGTGGGAGCTATAGCTGCAGACCTGCACACAGACAGCTCAGTGCAACGGTCACTTTTCATTGGACTTAGGTGGCAGTTGAACTCGGCAGCCCCCTGAGCAACTGAGTAGCCCTATTTATGATGATACTGCTAGCATCCGTAGCACGATAAGGCGTCAGACAAGGTCAGGATACCTCGGTTAGTGGGGATCCCACCAAAGCGATCATAAATCACACATGATGACAGATGTGACGGTACTCGCTGTTGGTGTCTGGAATATGCGCACACCAATGGACAGTATATAGATCCTAGAGTGTAACAGCTTTAGTTGGCATAGAACTAACTAAATTCAAAACCGTGATGGCGGCCTGTCTAAAACTAGCAAATAGCTAAGGAAGGAACACTCACGGAAGTACGATCCGGCTACACCTTCCTGTTGTGTGGCTGAGGTGTGAAAGAGCTACGCGAAGTTCGTGTTCTGCATGCTTTCATCTTACAGCAGCTACTCAGCAAGCTCTCAAGTTTCACGAAGAGCATGATTGTTTGATTTATACCAATGAGACTTCTACCGTCTGGACACATGCATGCAACTATCATCAGCGCCTACAGTGCAGGATTACCAAATAGGCAGATTATGCACTGGCCTAGGGACATCGCGACAACGGATCAAAATAATATTGATAAAACATATTAGGATCAAATTTGCGGGGGGGGGGGGCAACATTTCGACTGCTTAAGGGTCGTAGGGCCTCCACAGGGTTTAATCCGGCACTGAGCGCCTATGTATTCACTGTGACAAACGTATATAGATCAATGCTAAATTTCGTGAAGTACTTGTACGAAAGACAGACAAATTCATTATCTGAGGCGACTTCAGTGCCAGAATTGGCGCAGATCACCATATATAGCCAGGCATAATTGGTTAAAACGGCTTTCGCAAATGTATCAAACAAATGACTTATGCTAATGGACACAACTTTCTTATCACCAACACAGTCGTCCGCCTGCCAAATCGTAACAACAAACTATATGTCATGGATGCATATGTGCTCCAAGCACAAACATGTCATTAACTTTCTTAGCTTCAAGAGGATAAACTGGCAGGATGTCCAAATGACGAGGCCATGAGAAGTACAGAATGCTGGACATACCGCAGGATCATAGTCTACAAGCTTAGTATACTGATCAAGCCTAGTAGAGATCCACAAGACATTTAGCGCCCAAGCTTAATGTCTCCATATTGAAACAAGAGAATCTGAAACCGCATTTGCTGAAGAACTATGTAATCAACTAGTAACAATTTATGCGAACTCTGAAAAGATAGAGAAAATACGGCATCCTTCAGAGACTGTGTATTCGACTGCATTCAAAGCGATCGGTCCAAATGCATGTAAACTTTGCTATTGGTTTGATGAGAACAATGCTGACATATGTAGTATATTGCACAAGAAACATGGGCTCCAAAATGGCCTGTTTAGAAAACAATACTTACTCATCTAAGAAGGTTGCCTTCAAAAACATCGAGAAGCCTGTCCCACGAAAACTTAGAGACTTGCAAGACCCATTGCTGAGCAACAAGGCTGATTTGACTTAGTCCTATGCGCATACATGAATTATATTAAAGGTTTATATGATGTTTTGAATACAGTCGTTTGGCCTCAGTCATCACGAACATCTATAATACCGAGTACTGATGGCACCAAGCTTTTCAGAATGAAAAGATAAAATAAAGACGGACAGAACACCCCAATAACATCTTCAATCAACAATCATCTTTCAGTGAGGAAACAATGGATCGAATGCCTCAAGTGGAAATCAACATACCACTTACAAATCCACCAACGCTGACTGAAACCGAGAAAGAAATTCACCTGTTTTCAGATGGTAAAGCGCATGAAACTAATGCTATACGATCAACATTCTACAAAATCGTAGACTGGCACGTGGCTTAAAAATTGACTGAACTGTTCCAGCCAATGTTGACTAAAGGAACTATACCCTAGGGGTACGAGGCTGCACCTATCGTCCACTTGTACATGAGGAAAGGCACCATACAATTTTACGACAACTATCAAAACATTTCTTTGCTATCAATAAACGAAAACGTCATTGCCAGAATTCATCTTAATCAATTTGTACATCACATTGTTGAAGGATACCAGGCTGTAAGTCAATGTGGCTTCAGGAAAGGATTAGATACCATTTACATGGTGTTTGTTGCTCGTCAACTCCATCAAAAGTGCCAGGAACAGAACTCCAACCTTTACATGATTTTCATCGACCTGACATATGCCTTCAACAAATTTGGTTGCCTAGAGAAACTGATCGTAATGGTTAGGCAATTTCATTCGTATCGTGGACAATTGTGAGTCATATGAACGATTCCCAGTCGCCAGTGTAGTTAATCGATACTGCGCAATGGCACCAGCCTTCGTCCGCTTGATATTCTCTGTTATACTTAGAGATGACTTCCACGACTGTGACACATCCATCGGAATCAGATAGCTGACGGAACGCAAGATCTTCTATATGAGGAACCTACTGGCAAAGACCAATTTACATAAAGAGACTGTTCATAATCTTCTATGTGTTGGGAAATGCTCACTGAATGCCAAATTCTAGTGTTACACGCAGCAGCTTGTCTTCGGCATTATGACAATATTCGTCTTACGACCAGTAAAAAAAGAGGGACATGATGCACCAGCCTGCACCAGGAAATATTTGTACAGAGACTACCATCATTGTGAATTGCCAAACCCTCCAGGCAGTGGATAAGTTCACTTACCACTGCAGTATATTGTCACGTGCACTAAACATCGGTAACAAAACCGATGGCAGAATAGCAAAACCAAATTTAGTTTTCGGCAGACTACATACAAATGTGTAGAAGCGTGCGTATCAGTCTGCAAGCAAATCTGGAGGTCAATAAAGATACCGTTTTAACGATCATTTTGGACGCACTAGGAACATGGGCGGTTTATGTACGATATACCAAAATGATGAACAAATTTCAGATGGGTTTACCTAAAAATATGATAAGGATAATATAGTTGGAAAGAGTCCCAGACACTGATCGCTGCACGTGATGCTGATGAAATTGCATTTGAGATGTGCATTCCACCTCAGTAAGATGTGACTGGAGCTACTAAGAGAGACAATCGTTTTTGGCTAGCTGAAGCAAGGAACGCGATCTTAGGAAGATCAGAAGCAACATTTCAAAAACTCCCTCAAATCATCCTTGAAACACTTCAACATTGGCCCTGATTCTTAGGAAGATCGTCCATCTGGGACAGTACCATTCAAAAAGGAGCTACAGACTATTAACTGATAGACTTGCAGGGGAAGGACAGCTGTAGAAGCAGCGCAAATCTCAAGATTGCAGCACGTCCTCTGTTGATCCGGAATCCCCAAGCAGCATCTCCTGTGCAGTGCACTACAGACAGTTAATAACCTAAAGTGTCCTAATCAGCCACTGCTTATAGAAACCGAACGAGATAAAGATGTTTCGTGAACTTATTAAGAGAATGAAAGTCATGCGATCTTTTGAACAACTTTAACTGCAGGATATAAAACCTTTTGATTTATTTCGCCGAATGTAGCTCGATACAGAACCGCATTTAATGATAAAAGCGAGAAAGACAGTTGGCGAATTAACATTCTGACAGGAAATCTGAAGTTAATAAATTCTGAATAAATATGCATAGCTCTGTTTCACTTATTCGCCTACAGATTTTGTTTCTCTTTCTTATCATTGATGACCACATTTAATGTGTCCTTTTTTATCATGAATCGTTTCTCGTTGATTATGTAAATGATTCGTTCATTATGTAAATTGTTTTTGTTTTTGTATTTTACATTAACGTTTACATTAACGTCTCCTTACTCTGAGAATTGTGAAACAGTTTTATATCCTCAGAAGCCTACTGACATATACCAACTGAGTGATGGTTTTCAAAAATAACAAAGTAACACACACACACACACACACATACACACACACACACACACTATTTCATGTCGTAGAGGAGCTACTCAAGTACCACACAATAAGACCGTTTATCTTTCCCCAATTCTGCCATGCAACTAGAGGAAGTCCTGTGCAAACTATAGATAACACGTTTCGCATACATTCGTGATTCATTTCAATATAATTGTTCTACTTTCAAAGCGGTGAAAAGGACTGTAATATAATATAATGAATTTCAAGGAAGCATTTTTACGTCAAGCAGCATTATATTTTAGCACTGAGAATCGATCCTTTGTTGGTAAGAGACATATTTTCCGGATTGTATTTTCTCCAAGAACAAAAATGTTGCAGGTACATACATGCATTACCAGTAAAATTCCCCAAATAAATAAATAAATAAACAATGGCATGTGCGCCTTTTTATATCCGGGTAGAAAGCATAGGTGTAACATAAATGTTGAGAATTATATGTCAGCCTATCTAGTCACTTTGTAGCTGTCTAATTTTACTTTGATTTTCATTTTTTATTTATTTATTTTTCTCTCTTTCTTCTTTCTCTTTTGTACTTTTTCGTTCTTTAACAATCTGCTGTAAGCATAATTTTTGTTTGATTGGTTGAAGAAGTTGTCAATGTATTTATTTGTTAACCCACTGATTCATTGATCGGTAGATATATTTGTTGACCGAGTCGTCCATAGACCATTTATTTGAGGGGCCGATACATGGATGAAATGATAACAGGACGGCAGAAAGCGTTGTTAGTTTTTGTTTTTTGTTTCATTCCTTTTGCAAACAACTGTTGTCCATTGGATAGATCACGAGGTCTACAATAAAATTAAACACAAAACAATTCTATATTCGTTTTAGAAACTTTATATATATATATATATATATATATATATATATATATATATATATATATATATATATATATATATATATATATATATATATATATATATAGCCAGGTAGGTAGGTAGTGTATTTAATAGGTAGATAAAAGTAGGGGGACTATAAGGATATATGTAGTGATAACACAATACTTTATTTGTTTCCATTAGCCCGCTTGGACTGTGAAGATATATACTCGTTGCATGAGTTGCAGATAGTACAATATACTGATATGGTTACAATGATATCCACTGAAAGTACGGTTATTTTTAGAAGCAAAACACCATTATTGCATCAAAAGACAGTTATATATAATCAATACTTTCATTCAAACACACACACACACACACACGCAAACGCACATTACTATACAAAATCACCCCCCCCACCCAACCCACACACACATGTGCACAAAAACGGACATAACTATACAAAATCATGACGCACACATCCTTCTATATAAAAAGATTTAAAGGAAAACAAATCATTTAAAGACCAAGAATTCAGAAAAATTCGTTTTGTAATATAGATAGACATATTTGGACTAATAATAATAATAATAATAATAAGAAGAAGAAGAAGAAGAAGAAGAAGAATTTTCGACCCTATGTCTTTATGAATATTTCATCTACATGTATAGATCCTTAAATAAATACTTTCATATTTTCAACATTTGATTTATTCGTAATGAACTAAAGGTTGATCCGTAATATTTTATTTATTTACTTTTTTATCATTTGATGAATGTTTCTCATAAGTCATGTATGTTACCTACAACTTTTATTGCGGCTGATACATGCCGATATATATTACTTTATCTTGGAGCTAATACAATCAGGAAAGTTATATATCCAAATAACAAACTCAACCCGCAATGTCAAAGGTTAACGTGGGTGTATGAATATCGGTAATTTCTGTTTCGGATTTACATTTTCATGTCACAGAAATGGAACATACTAACTATTGTTTGCTCAGACGAAATTTATTTTAATGTCAAAGTGCATTGTACAATACCTTGCTGTTCCATAGAATCCTAGCTGGACGCTTATTTTCCTCGTCACGCAATGTTTGACGTAAAATTCTTCTTAAATTAATCACGTTACAATCCTTTTCACAACTATAATAGCATAACAATTAAATAGGAATGAATCAATAATAGGTGCGACACGTTTTACCTCAAATTCGTGGAATAACTCAATGGGTATCGCAGATGTAATGGAAAATAAACCGCGAGACTATAGTACTTGGGAAGCTCTTCAAAGCCCTAAATTAGTGTGCGTATGTTCATTTGAAGAAAAGTTTGGTACATTTAGACAAATAAATGATATATATTTGTTGACCACCATCAATCAGTTGGTACATGTCAGTAGGTATTGGAAGAAAACTGTAATAGGGAATCTAGCTACCTATTCATCTGCCTGCCTTTCTGTATTTATGCGCCTATATATGTATATATGGTTAGCTGGTCGTTCGTGGAAGTAAAGAGGTATAACAATTCATCGGTTGAAGAAACGTCCAATATATATATATATATATATATATATATATATATATATATATATATATATATATATATATATATATATATATATATATTGAACGTTTCTTCAACCGATGAATTGTTATATATAAAGGTTTGAACTACAAAACAATTTTAATTTTATTAATCAACAGGAAACGTTTCAGGAATTTAAAAAAAACAATGAGTTTCTGAGTGATAGCCATCCAAGAGTATAATAACGGATTTGTTCAGGAGAATATTCTTTAGATTACATGGTATCCATGGTTACTGACAAAAAAAGAAGGTACCAGCTGTTTTTTGTTTCTTCTCGCTCTTATCATAAAATAATGTCAGCCCAGTATACATGCAGTACATATTTATAGGTTACTGCATTTGTATGGGGAAAATATGAACGAGCTTTTCGGATGGAATACTGCACGACCTTGGGAGTGCAATATATCCATCTGTCAAAACGAGTTTACAATTTCCCATACAAATGCAGTAACCTTTTTATTATATGCTCATTATCTTATTCCACCTAAGACTTAATTATATAAACAAAAAACACTACAAGAAACAAAGTAAATAAACGTATGCCATATTCCAAACTAAATACACAAGCCCAGATTCATGATTACACATCAACAGCATTATTAATGCGCGCATAACTCCACCCAGATAAATTTGAACTTGTCGCGCGCTAGACATAAATTTCGAAAGAAAATGGCATTTTTGTCTATTTAAAATTGACATTTGGAGTCATATTGTGAATGAATTCGCATTGCAACAAGTTTTCCATTTGATCTGGAATGAATAGATTTTGGTAAAAAGAAGTTCCTTTATGCACGTGAATGCAATATGAAGGTGTGCAATATCGTAAAATACTGAACGTTTCTGACAAAGTAAAGTTAACGGGGGAAAAAATGAGCATATAATAATAGTTAGTACTGTATTGAATTAACTTCGGCGGCATGAATCATTGGGTTCATATCTTGCAGTTATAGCCGTTCAATAGACCCTTTGATCGTAACTTCATCAATAAATTAACAAACATGTACAATACATAGGGGATATTTTCCTACGTTAATATCGTATATTGTTCAATGTGTGGGACTGAAAACGTGATATTTTAACGGGTGGCGAAGGCACAAGTTAAATAAAATCGTTTTTGGTACCACAAGATGAAATATATCCGGTATTAACGAAGGCAAATAAAATTTTATTTTTATTATATACCAAACATGTTCCAGAATCGGAGTTTAGGAGATTAAATACGCCTCACTTTTCATAGGCTGATCGTATTAATATACTTCACTTCAGAAAGCGGTTGGATTTGGTTCCTCTAATCTGTCGCAGTAATCATAGCATGTTTATCGTTCTTGTCAAGGAAGCAAGGGGACATAACTTCAGCGAGATGCGAACTGTGCCTTGTCAAATTTCTTTATCAAAGATTAATTTCCATGTCTGAAATGCACGAGAATTTCTATTTCTTTGTTCAAGCTCAACAAAAGCTGATGTTTTGCTGCAGATAGAATGTTTGCAGGCACACTCAATAAAGCGTTGCAAGTCATGATGGAAAATCTTATATGTGAAAATATAGCAATAAAAAAAACATGCGAAAATATAGGAATGAACAGGAAAAAAATAGGATTAAAAAATTACAATTATTTCGCAAAAAATATATATATTTCACACTTAATCATATTGTTATATATATATATATATATATATATATATATATATATATATATATATATATATATATATATATATATATATATATATATATATATATATGTACATACATATATATGTATATATATATATATATATATATATATATATATATATATATATATATATATATATATATATATATATATATATATATATATATATATATACATATATATATATATATATATATATATAGATAGATAGATAGATAGATAGATAGATAGATAGATAGATAGTGAAGCAGTCTTTTTAGCAATGTACAATCTGCATATCGCCCTTGCCACAGTACTGAAACTACTCTTCTAAAAGTAGTTAATGACATTCTCTCTGCGTTGGATAGCGGAAAGATTACAGTCCTCACCCTCCTTGATTTGTCTGCAGCATTTGACACAATAGACCATGATATATTACTTCACCGTCTCCAGCATGTATTTGGCATTCACGATACAGCCTTACTGTGGTTCAAGTCCTGCTTGGTCAACAGGACACAAATTGTATCTGCAAATGGAATACACTCCAGCCCAGTTGATCTATGTTGTGGTGTTCCACAGGGGTCTGTTCTTGGACCTGTTCTCTTCATTCTGTACACTCAGTCGCTCTCAAGTGTCATAGATCATCATCCAGTGTCTCACCAACTGTACGCTGATGACACCCAAACATACAAATCTAGCCATCCAACTGAAGTTAATGCTACCATCCAAGGTGTAGAGAGGTGCATTGCTGATGTGAAATCAACACCACTTCCAACTACCTTCTCTCCAGTCGTCCTTCCGGACATGTTTGCAAATTTCTTCCGCTACAAAGTACAAACCATTAGAGACAAGCTTGACACCACAATTTCAATTGACTCGTCATCACCATACAGTTGGGATACAGAATTTGAACGGCAACCATTAGCAGCATTTGAACCTGTCTCTATGGATTTCGTACGTACAATCGTGATGAAGAGTGCACCAAAGTCATGTGAACTTGATCCAATTCCAACATCACTGCTGCTTAAGTGCTTAGATCAAGCATTGCCTTCACTAACTGATGTTATTAATACCGCTCTCTCTCTCTCTCTCATCCGGGGAATTCCCATCATTTTTCAAAACTGCCATTGTAAAGCCTCTGCTGAAGAAACCAACACCAGACCATAACGATTTAAAGAACTACCGCCCAGTTTCTAATCTCCCATTCATATCAAAAATCTTAGAAAAGGTTGTTCTATCCCAGCTTGTATCTCATCTAAATTTGAACAGCCTTTTTAGCAATGTACAATCTGCATATCGTCCTTGCCACAGTACTTTAACTACTCTTCTAAAAGTAGTTAATGACATTCTCTCTGCATTGGATAGCGGAAAGATTTCAGTCCTCACCCTCCTTGATTTGTCTGCAGCATTTGACACAATAGACCATGATATATTACTTCACAATCTCAAGCATGTATGTGGCATTCATGATACAGCCTTACTGTGGTTCAAGTCCTACTTGGTCAACAGGACACAAATTGTATCTGCAAATGGAATACACTCCAGCCCAGTTGATCTATGTTGTTGTGTTCCACAGGGGGTCTGTTCTTGGACCCGTTCTCTTCATTATGTACACTCAGTCGCTCTCAAGAGTCATAGATCATCATCCAGTGTCTAACCAATTGTATGCCGATGACACCCAAATATACAAATCTAGCCACCCAACAGAAGTTGATGCTACCATCCAAGGTGTAGCGAGATGCATTTCTGATGTGAAATCATGGATGACATGGAACAAGCTGCAGATGAATGATGATAAAACTGAGACCATTCTGATCACAACACAAAAACTTTCTCATTCACATCCTATACCTCAAACAAATATCAGCAACGCCAACATTAAATTCACACAATCAGTACGAAACCCAGGTGTTACTCTGGACAGTACTCTCACATTGCACCAACATGTCATGAACATATGCAAGGCTGCATGTCCTGAGCTGAGACGCATCAGCTCAATTCGCAATTATCTTTCAGTTGATACCACTAAAACACTTGTGTGTTCATTAGTACTTTCAAGACTGGACTATTGTAACCCAGTTATGTCTGGTTCATCTCCATATCTACTCCAGAAACTTCAAAACGTTTAAAACACAGCTGCTCGGATCATACTTAGAGTACCACGTTCAGAGCACACCTCCCCGCTGCTCTGTACCCTACACTGGCAATCCATTCGATACAGAATCAAACACAAAATATGTTCTCTGTGCTAGTTTCACGGACGGACTCCAGTCAAACATACCTATCCGACCTCACCCATGTGTACACACCAGCAAGATACTTACGCTCCTTTTCTGACAATCGTATACTCATTATTCCCACTATGAAAACACAGTTATATGGACAGCGTTCTTTTGCATACCAGGGCCCAGCAACGTGGAATGAATTGCCCACTGAACTTAGACACAAAGACACAGTGATCACACTCAAGAGTGCTCTTAAAACTCACTTATTTCGACTGCAAGAACAAACTTGAAGACCTAATAATGTTTCCTACCTGAAATTTTCTCAGCATGTTTTCTTTTTTAATGTTTTTCTAATTTCATGGTGTTTGTTTTGTAATTATATCATTATATGTTTTTTTATAAATATCTTATAGGTTTTGTCTAATGTTGTAAAGCGCTTAGAGCTTCTAAAGATTAGGCGCTATACAAAGTCCTCATTATTATTATTATTATTATTATTATTGTATTTTCATTATTTCTTTGGTTTTAGAAAACCTTATATTTTATTATATGCTATTGTAATGTAACATGGCATGCTGAACTTAACCTTGTCCAAAATCAAATTTATTTTCTATTGAACCTGAATTAATAATTTTTATTATTATTCTGTAAATAACTAATAGATAGCTAAACTATTCTCCATGTGTATGGATTTAATATCAGGATCATTATTAATCGAAAGAAACATGCTTAGTCTAGGTTATTGGAATTCCCCTACAATTTACATGGTGTACGTGACATAGTCCGGGTATAGATTATAATTTCAGTAACAGACATTATCATAATAACTAACATTTCATTTCTAAACATTAAGCACTTTCTAGAAGTTTATTTTCCAGTTGATAATAGCTTTTTTTATATAAAAATGTTCATTGTGACCTGAAGTCAAGTGGAAGACTATATAATATTGTTAATGGAAAGATTATTTCATTTGTGCTTTAAGATCTGGAAGAATCAATTTTGTATTATTGTTGTGTCTAAATGTTTATTTGGGCTGTTATTTATTCTTCAAATTATTTTATTCGGTGATTATTTCTATGGAAATACAGAGTGCTCATAAAAATAGTAATCTTGAACATATACATTCACTGGGATTTATACTGAATTCAACCCTGTAATTATTGTAATTATAGTACATTAGACACAATCGGTTACTGTGTTTCAACAGTTGACTGTTGGTACAAAAACACATTCAGCGCTTAACTTAATTTGGATTTCCACTAAAGTTTATTCGGAACTTTTATTATTAGGAATTGTGTCTGTAATTTTATGATTATTTTGAGATTTAATTCGCAATACCGTAAGATCTTTTGTTTTCATTTTCAATTTTGTATTCAAGGGATAAAATTATTTGCCAAATTTTGCAAAGTTTATTGGGTATTTTTTTAAAACTCTTTTCTGTTAGTTATTTAAGAGCATTGACTCGTAACAGAAAATTGGGGCTCGTCCTTGGTATACGAATTTCTCTAAAATATTTTAGAAAACTTTGTTTTGGAAATTGAAATTCACATAAGTTTGGAATTTTCTATGTCTCATATATTATTTCACATATTAGAAAACTTGAGTGAAACTAACATTATTTTACAATGTCATCTAAAGTGAAAATCTTTATTTTAAATCCTACACGGGAACAAATTATGTTCCTTGAAAGTGGATGAATTACTTCAGGTTCCCAGAAAATACGATCATTCTGAATCAAAACTTATTTAACAAAGCAAGAAATAAAAAACATTTTGTTCTAATATTTGCTGGAAAAGAATATTTCGGATAAAAGTGCTTTCGGTTTTGATTTGTAAGACTATATCCGACTCTAATTTAAAAGTAAAGGAATTAAAATAAAAAAAAGAATTAGAGTTAACAAAACACGAGTTTCAGAAAGAAGAAAATAATTGCAATTGCAGAAAGAGGAGAGAGAGACAAATTACAATTACAGAAAGTAAAAATGCAATTGTATCAATAGGACGGGTGGGCAAATGCAGTTGCAGTTAAAAGATAAACAAACGCAATTGGAGAAAGAGAAGGGGGGTAAATGCAGTTACAGAAAGAAGAAAAACAAACGTAGTTAGAGAAAGAGGAAAGAGAGAAGAAAATACAATTGCGGACACAGATAGAAAAGGAAGAAAGGGAATTTTAATTTAGATTAAAAGAAATAGAACAGGCAAGTAAACAGCAAGTCCCCATTTTACACACAAATTCAAGTTTTGATGTTGCTAAGAATATTCGGTTATTACCGCCTTTTAAAAAAAGAGAAGCACATAAATATTTTTCACATTTTGAAAAGAAAAATACATCGCTGAAAATTTGAAATGGCCGATGGAGCATTGTACTCTGATATTACAAAGTGCACTTTGTAGAAAAATTCAAAACATCTATACTTGCCTGTCAGTACAGGAGAGTGCTGATTATGATCTGGTTAAGGAATGCGTCTTGAAGAGTTTTGAGCTGGTACATGAGGCGTATCGACAAACCATTAGGAACTATGACAACGAAACTGGACAATTTCAAGTTGAATTGGCAAGAGAAAAAGATCAGTTATTTGATCGGTGGTTCATAGCCAAGAAAGTTGGTCAAGATTGCGAAACTTCAGACAATTCATATTAGTTGAAGAGTTCAAGAAATACGTCCTTAGTGACGAAAAGACTTACCTTGACGTGTATAAGATCGAAAATGTAAAAATACTGCTCGTACAGCTGACGATAATTCCTTAGCTCATAAAGTTTCTTTTGTCAGTAAGCCTTCAGCTCAGCAGTCTTCTGGTAAACAACTCCTATTTTACCCCAATGCGAGAAGTTACAAATATGAAACTGAGGCAACTTTTAGAAATCAAGTTTCGGATAAGACGAACCAAAAGTCCTTAGCTCTACCTACGTGTACGTATTGCAAGAAGAAAGGGCACATTATTTCTGATTGTTATAAATTGAAAAAACAGCATAATCAGGACAGACCTATTCCAAACGCTCTTATTTATAAGAGGTCAATGCCAAGTCATGTATTGAAAGCAAAATATTTGTTGGGTCAAACCAACCACATTCTGATTTTATTATGGAGAATTATGAGCCAATCATATCCCTAATAAAATTTAAGGGACACTTGAGATTCTCAGAGTCTTTATCATCAGGTTCTTTGCCTTTTTCTGAGAAGTCTTCTTCACATAAGAGTGTTCTTATTCAGTGTGTAGAGTGTGGCTTTGTTAATACTCATCTTCGTTGTGTAAATTTGTCATCAAACGTAATTTCAGGACCGGTGACAGTCAGAACAATATAGTCTTTACCCATCGAGGGTATTCATTTATTACTAGGCAATGACCTAGCTGGAGATAATGGTTGTGGTTAATCGACTTGTAACTAACAAGCCTTGTTCGGATTAGAAAGTCAATCCTACGGAAAAAGAAATCCCTAACTTTTACAGAGCTTGTGCATTTACTAGAGTTATGGCAAAGAAAGCTCTTGAGAATGATGTTGATAAGGAAAGTATTCCTTTAGCTGACACATGTATTCGTCAGGTTTTTGATGAGGTCACTTTTATTTCTTGTTTGGATCAATCAAAGGATATTGATCACAGTGATCCTCTTTTTACTATTCATTCCCTTTATTTCAATCAGGGTGACAAACGAAAGTCCCTTATCGTCGAACAGGTATGACATCCTGATATCTCCTGTTTCTTTCAGAGGTATATTAGCGCAACAGAATCCACAGAAGTACCTGTTAGTTCTTTTGCTAAATTGGGTCCTTATGTGAAAATAGAGACTATCCGAGGTACCTGCTTGTGACGAGTGGACGGTGAGCTATCGTTGTATCTTTGCTGTTATCCAATTCTTTCCGGAAATTAACTATGCGAGGTCGATCATTCGGACCACCCAAAATGTGGACGATTCAGACCACCCGAAGTTTGGGAAGACGTACCGAACTGAGGTGGATGAGAAATTTCATATCCAGATGGACAAACTGTTGGAATCGATAAAAGATCGGATTTTTCTTAATTGATCAGAAAACCTGGATGATTTAAAAGGAATATGAGGTCATTCTTTCATTTGAGCAGCATTGAACGAATCATATTTTTCTGCGGGATATTGTACAAATATTCCGACGTGGAAGTAGAGTAGTTTCGTAAAGGCCCAAGGACTTAGGTTCAAGCCGCAAGGAAGAGCGCGAAATTGAGAACAATTCCTTTGGTATGCAAACCACATGAATTTCTGTGAGGATGGATGGACGGGAACGTGAAAGTGTGCATCTGTCAGATTACGATAGGAAATTAGATCGGACTCCGTCTTGAACTTCGGCAGAAATGTGAACTTACTTCGGAGACAGAGATAGATGATTGGTCTGAGTTTGCTGTTGGCCTTTCTGACCAGAAAAAGCTAGGAGTATTTCCCAGGAGATTGAAAATTCCGAACAGTCGCCACTGCCCTCTTTCAGATGAGCATCGTGTTCTCTTGCTGCAAAAGCGTGTTCTTTAACAAGTCCGAAGGTACTTTCACCAAAAAGACATCTGAGACCCCTACGCGGAAATTTTGGATCGCCACTTGCATATCGCAATAAAGATCGATCCAGCGCAATTTGAAAACAAGAGTATGGCGCCTACAGCAGACGGTAGGGAACACAAATCAACCGTGAGGGAGTGGGGGATTAGAGGTAAAGAAACTTTGTTTCCTACAGAGATTTGCATAATAATAATCATAGACTAACACAAAATGAATAATTATACTGATGTAGATTAAGGCTCGCTGTATGTTTCTCTGCAAGCAATGTAATCACGAATCATATGAATTAATATAATGGAATAATCCTCAATAATTGAAGACTGGACCTCTCCGGTGGCATAAGTAGTTAGAGCATCGGCCTCTGATGCTACATGTCTGCGAGCAGCAGAGAGGGCGAACAGACCATAGAATTCCGACAAAAAAATAAACAAAAATAAAATCATCTTGTAGAAAGGTCCAGATTTTTACAAATAAACGTTTCCTTGAAATGATTTTATTTTTGTTGAAACCAACCCCATCAATAAAACCTTAGTTCGAAAAGGTAGCTGAAAAATAAAGTACTCTTCATGTTTATTTATTTTTTTGTTTAATTTCCACGGACGACCAACAATGGTAGGCGCCCTCTCTGCTGCTATTAATTAAAAAATTGTTATATTAAAAATAATGGTACATCCAGAATCTCATACTGCAAGAATAGCACGAGAACGATTAGATGCAATTAAAAACTTTCTTCCCGTGCGAGATTCATTTAGAAAAAATCTACAAGCGCAGCAAGAAGCACGAGTTGAGTACGAAGAAGACACTAAAAAACTGTTTAAGCCCGTCACTGCAGCTACTGAGAAAGTTACAACAGTCATCAAAGAAGATCTTCTTCCGGTATGAAAACAAACAGCAGAACAAACCGAAAAAATAGCAAGAAGAACTAAACAAACAAAGAAGATTTTACGAGATCTTCCACCTGGCATAGCCAGGGAAATAGCTGCGGCTCAACCTCCACCTGTTGGTGAGGAAATACTTGAAAGTATTGGAAAACGTCGTGCTGAAGTCGCCGACGTGCAAAAAGAACATGCACCTGAACCCGAACTAGTAGAAAAAAAACGTAGAATTGATTGCAAAATTCAAAGAAGGAGTTGTTGAAGAAATTAGAAATACTAAAAAAGAACAATTACCCGAAGTAATATTAAATAGTATATTTAATAAATCTAGTATTTTAAAACCCCGTCATGAAAAAGTAAATGATGATAATCTTATTAAATATATATATATCGCGTATATTACAACAAAAAACAAGCTAGAGGTCAAGAATATAAAATTATTGAAGAAGAAGTAAAAAGACTTTATAGAGGGAGACTGAAACAACTAGAACAAGAACAACTCTCCCAGTATCAGCTTCCTCCACCTCTACAACGTAAAAAAATTTCTGCGCCGGCAATGACATATTCACCGGTAGAATCACCACATGGATTTCAAAGAAGTGACTCACCGGTCACCACTGAATCAATGCAACCACCAGTATTTAAAACACCTCAAGATGAACCTAAAACAGGATCTGGTTTATGTCCTGATAATATTATTAATGATGTGTCACGGTTAGAAGTTCTCATAGGAGGAAAACGTGCCGGAAATAATTCACCAGAATTAATTAATGAAGCATCTGATATTTGTCGGCGATTATTTCAAGGTGGTATCATGGATATCGGCGTTTACCGAGAACTTATCGATGAACTTGTTGATGACTAGTTGTTAAATAAATGGTAAATTAAAAAAGATGATCATACATAATAATCATCTTTAACAAGTACAGGTCAGAGCGGTAAACTCACGATTACCAATCTACAGAGCTACTTACGGAGATGGACTTGGTGATGTTATTCAGGGATTATTTACAAGGATAGCTCCAAAAGCAGTACCTGTTGCAAAACAATTATCGATGAAAGCTATTGATATTGTTCGTGATAAAGCTCCTGGAGCAATTGTCAATGTTGCTGGTAAGGCGTTCTCGGCAATCAAAGAAAGACTAGCACGATTATTGCGACGAAAACAACAACCGGTAAAATTACCAAGTACTGAGGTGATGCCAGCAGATGTCAGTAAAATAATAAATCAGGCTGCAAATCAAAAACTAGCGGCGATATCTGAAGAAGCAGAAAAAAATATAACAGCAAATTTAATAGCAGGAAGCGGTCTTCGTCGACGATGATTTAAATCATCATTTGGAAAAATGGTAACTATAATTAAAATGTTCAAGCGCGAATCAGACCCAGCATTTGATATGGAGGCACCTGTCCTTAAGTATGAATCTGTACGTGATTATCAGTTTTACTCTTATGACGCAAGACAACCAAATCAGCGGGGGAGAATAGAATTACAGGTTCATGATACAAGTAGATATTTCTTGCCGGCTGAGGCGTTTATTGAAGTAGAAGGTAGACTTGTAACGAATGTTGTAGCTAATACGCCATATGCTGCTAATTTGCGTGTTGGTTTTGTCAACAACGAGATTATGGCGTTGTTTGATAGCGCCACATACATGATTGATGGAAAAAATATCGACTCGATTCAGAAGGATGTTGATGTTGCTACAACAATAATTGGTCTAGCGAGATATTCTGACGACTTTACAAGATCAGTTGGTCCAACAGTGATGTTTGCCAAGGATATTACTGACCACGCTGATCATATCAGGTATGCTAAAATACGAACACCAGTAGGTACTGCAGTTGATCCACAACCAGTTGCTGATGGTCCTGAATACGCAGCCAGACCAGGTGCTGCTTTTGATATTGTACGAGGTGATAGCGATAATTACAACTTAGGGTTTGCAGCACGTCGAGCGGTGTTGTCGGGGGATAATAGAAATTTTTCGTGTGCAATTCCATTATCTCACATCTTTGGATTTTGCAGAAATGTTAGAAAGGTCATCTTTGGAGCTAAACACACAATTGTACTCGTAAGAAAAGGTGATGATAATGATGCAATCTGGCGAGGTGCTGGTGTTGCTGATGGTAAAGTGAATATATCAAAACTTTCATTGTAGATGCCAGTAATGACTCCATCAATTACTGAGGAACAAAAATTACTCTCTTTAATGGATCAAGGCGGTAAATCATTGCTATCATGGTTAACAGTAACCACAGATGCTATTCAAAGTTCTGTTGTTAGTTTATTTACATGGCATATAGCATCACAGCAAGGTGTTTCTGCACCACGACATATTTTTATTGCGCTGCAAGATAATGCTCGGACGAATAATCAAGAACGTTCACATATGATATTTGACAGCCTTGGAGTTAATGAAGTTTCCTTACGGATAAATGGACATCAAGAACCAGCTGAAGATATATTGTTAAATTTTGATCAAAATCATGTAGCGCGTGCATATCATCGTTTAATGTCATTTATGGGACTGATCAAAATATAGATACTGGTTTGCAAATATCACAACTAGATTTTACAAATCTATATCCGATTTATTATTTTTCACTAGAACATCTTGATTTATCCAAACAATCTGTCGTTGATATACACTTTCGAGCTCGTGTTAATGCCCTGCCACAAATCGCGGCTGGTCCACCAGTTGTTTATGGTCCTTATAGAGCAATCGCGGTCATACTTAGCGGTAAAGCCATGTTACTTGAAGGTGGTAGTGGTCGAATGAGAGTCGTTGATGCACCAGTGGAAAATATTTTATTGTGTTATTTAGAAAAATATATTTTATATAAAAATGTCGTATGGTCATGTTAATGTTACTCTGACTCCTGGTCAGGTAAAAAAGCTTCAATCAAAAACCGCCAACAAATGCGGAAGTATAATATCACTAAAACGAGATCAGATTAGTAGTGGTCCAAACAAATTATCGTTGACAAATAATCAGATTAAACATTTCAATAAAGCCCTAGAATCAAAAACCGGAGTTCAATTTCATCTTTCTCCGAGCGCCATCAAAGACATGGTTAAAACGGGTGGTATATTTCCACTTCTTGCGGCTATTCCAGCGTTAATAGCTGCTGCTGCTCCAGCCGTAGCAAAAGCAGCCGCGTTAGGTGCTGTTGGAACAGCTGCTGGAATGGCTCTAAAGAAAGCAACTGGAAATGGATATAAAAAAAAGGGACGCGGTCTAAGATTACCAGGATCTCGCTGGGGGAGATGTCTGAGGCTTCCACGTTAGATACTCTAGCATCAAATTTTGATTTACTTGATGCTGCTAAAAAATTAAAAATAAAAGCCTTTAGAGGTGTTTTTATGCGAGATCAATTGCCGGACCGACCAAACAAACTCGAAACAGGTATTATTAATCTCGACTCGACTTCAGGACCCGGTACTCATTGGGTATCATACGCGGTTGATCCACGTGGAATTGTTTATTTTGATTCATACGGGTTAGCTCCACCCGTTGAATTTATCAAGTATGTCGCACCACTTCACGCGCAAGTTTGGTATTCAACGCTACCCACACAATGACAGATCCGCCAATATGTGGCCGTGAGGTAATTAATGTACTCGACGCTATATTAAAATCATCCAAACCGCCACATAAAGTCGTGCATGATTATACGAGCAACCGATTCGTTGCGCGTAAAGCGTTTTAAATAACAGGTCTTATTATAATGGTTGATATTTATGGAAGAAGATTTTCCCACGTTAAGAGAAAATCCGGCGATGTTGATCTGTCGAAGTATGCGACTAAAGATGAACTTGCTGATATCATGAACCTGGCTGGAGTTGACCCGGATGAGGTTGTTATTTTTCAAGATCGATATGGTAAACTAAAGACGAGCAATATCATATGGAATGATATAGTTCGACGAGTACTCGGTGCAGTTACAGATAATATTCCTGTGTTTACTGACAGCGGCAGAATCAGGGATTCAAGTATATCATTTACAACAATTAGAGATGAAATTGCAAGAAGCGTTGCTAATCGCGTGAGAAACACCGGCGTCACAATGACGGGTGAACTCAACATGAACGGAAATAAAATAGTAGTTTTAACAGATCCAACCTCCGGTGAAGATGCTGCAACGAAAAAGTATGTTGACATTAGCTATGGTACCGTAGATAATAAATTATCCACGTTACGGGCTGAGTATGATGTTCACGTAGGTACATTTTCAAGATTTCGCAGAAACCATTAAAAAACGCTGAAAATTTTTTTGGTTCTCCGCAAACTGTTGTCATAAAACTTTCTGATATCAAAACCAACATTGACACGATCAAACAAACACAGCAAGATATCAAGACCAACATTGACACGATCGAACAAACACAGCAAAACGTCGTAGCGGAGATTCCTGAGATCGTTAACAAAACCAGTTTGATTACAATTTCAGCCGGAATAACTCCCGGACGTATCACAAACATCGTATACACGGTATCATCGGGATTTGCAACATGGTCGCAGCAAAATAAAACTATCAAATATACCGCAACAGTCACTGGCGTGTACAGGTTGTCTGTGTTCAGTGCTGCAAAATTTGAAATATTTACAACGTTTCCATGGCGTCATTCAACGGATAGGTTTTCCGGGGTTGTATCTGTTATATTAAATAGCGGAACCGAAGAAATATTTATTTTGGAAGCAGCTGATAAGAAATTAACCGCAACATCTTACTGGTGGTGTTTGGAATTTGTAGCTGAAACACCTCAATTGGTTACTGCATAAAAATATATGGATGGTGCACAATACAGATACAATCAAGCGCGTGAATGGCACGCGGCGCTAAAAGATCAAGTCGAACAATATACAGTAAAAGTAAAAAAAATATCGACGACGATTTGTTATCGTTGATGTGATTGTTTATTCAGTATCCGCTGTTGTTGCTGGAACCGGTGTGATATTATCAGCGGTGACAATGATGGCACCAGTAGCCGTAACTATTTGTATTTCAGCAGCAACAACTATTGCAGGTGTGCTTAATATCATCGCAAAAAAAATATATACTTGCACGAACGAAAAATTATCCGATTACATAATAAAATTACACACAGCGACGGTAGCATACTCGAAATTATCCTCGTTGTTATCAGCGAGTCTCAGTGATGGAATTATATCTGATTTCGAGTTTTCAATGATGACTAAAATATATCATGAAGGTATCGGTATTAAAGATACAAGTATTAATAATGACAGAATTACTCCAGCAGATCGTGCCTAACACAACTCCGCCAAAAATAACGATGATCTCGGTGTAAGTTCATCTTATCCTGAATTTAGTATTAATTTTCCTACTGCAATTCCAGTAAAAGAAATAGCGTTAGCTCAATTACGGGTATATTACAGCTGGCCAAATATCAGATCAAAATCATTTCATGGTACACCAGCAAATAATTTGCTTGTATTTGCTAACAAGAACAAACCAGATGGTACTCCTGACTGGATAGATGTTGGAATACCCACTGGTAGTTATGAGATTGAAGATATCAATGAGGAATAAAATCAATAACCGGAAAAGAAGCAAAAATGTCGATTAACGTTCATGAGCCGACGCTATCCTCGACGGTTGAGATACATTCTCCTGATTATGTCGTTAATATTTATCAATCCACGATAAGATCCGTACTAGGTTGGCCGGATGTTCCCCCGGTGCATGAAGGACCACCAGAACCAAAATTAATTGAATTTCTCGCGGACGATGCCAAGTTTATCACAACTCCAAAATACCGAAATTTGTTGTATCCATGGACTGACAAGGATAATTATTACATTTTGAAACATGGTAAAAGATATCCTATAACACCGTTTTCTATCATTGATTTTGATGTGAAAACATCAACTAATATTGTTTATGAAAGAGATTTCAGATCAATATTTGACAGAATTAAAACTGAATACACAACTACATTAACGACACTAGCACAGTTGTTTAAAAACTATATCCTGGAATATCCTAATGACGATCTAAGACATCAGATCATTGCAACGATACAACATTTATATCAAATTGTATTGGATCTTAAATATTTTAATCAGACCATTATTGAGGTAATAAATGCTAATAATTATATAGATACAGGAGAAAAAATAGTATCAAACAAGCATACATTGATCATTATAAAATAACTGAAGCAGATTTATTAAATTTTACACTACCAGGATTTGAAACTGGCGAATTGATAAGATCACTCAATGATCTTGTCGCGAAAAACTTTTCTGAAATACAAGCTGTGTGGAGAAAAATAGCACCACCTCCAACTGTTTTAAAACATAATAATGATCCACATGGCGGCGGCAGGCACGTTTCTCCGGGAATCGTTAATATAACCAGCACGATCGTGGTCAATCTTGTTTGTGACGTGGTCGATGGCAGCTATCAAATAGATCTCGGAAAATCAAGTCGGGCTCAGCAGGGATATATTTTATATACATTTACAACACAAGTTTCCCCTGGAAGTTTAATCGTGCAAGAACCATCTAATCCTGTGTATTTGCGGTGTCACAATAATATGTTAACACGAATAAATTTTAAGCTCACAGACCACCTTAATCGCTTAATTGACATACGTGGAGAAGAGCTTGTGATAAATCTGTATGTGAAATCTTAATTAATCAAGTAAATATTATATAATGTACCAGCACGTGAGGGTTTTTATACACGACAAAAGAAGTACTTGAAAACGCCATCAGAACAGCGTTTTCACAAAACACAGAACAATTTAACGTTAATTTAGTTATTGATGAATACGGAGGTGAGGATTTCTTATTAACACAAGAACAGTTAGATGAGCTCCGTCAAAAACATATTATCGAGATCATTTGCAGCAGAGATCAGATTCTAAATTATGCACACTCCTGTATTAAAGTCGATCAACTTAAAAAAATAATATTCCAGAATAAATAAAATAAGGAGTGGAACAGAAATACTATTTTATTTTATTTTATTTTATTTTATCAGAAATATTTTATTTTATTTTATCAGAAATATTTTATTTTATTTTATTTTATTTTATCAGAAATATTTTATTTTATCAGAAATATTTTATTTTATCTGAATTTCAGTGACAAATCAACAAATTTCGTGTTTTTGAGGGGTATTTTACCCATCTTATCAAAACCAGTAAAAACCAGTAAATCAGTAAAAAAATTACATACTTTTTGAGCTAATTTTAATGATATTTGAGCTAATTTTACTGATATTTGAGCTAATTTTACTGATTTTTTGTAATTTTTACTGGTTTTGATATTTTATTCAATTAAAATCAATTAGAGAATCAGGCAACTTTACCCGACGATCTAATAGACAATTCAGAAAATAAAATACAATATTCAGAATAAATAAATCTGAGTACCAACTAACCCATCAGAGTTATAAATTTGATTGGTTTGTATGATTCTGAGTACCAACTAATCCGAATTTTATTGGTTTGTATGATTCTAACCAATCAAATTCAGAAAAAATAATAATAATTCAGAAAAAATAAATAATAATTCAGAAAAAATAATAATAATTCAGAAAAAAATAAATAATTCAGAATAAATCTGAGTATCAACTTACCCATCAAAATTATAAATTTGATCATTTTATATAAATCTGAGTACCAACTAACCCATCAAAATTATAAATTTGATCATTTTATATAAATCTGAGTACCAACTAACCCATCAATTTCAGAAATAAATAATAATTCAGAATAAATATGATAATTCAGAAAAAATATAATAATTCAGAATAATTCTGACTCTCAACTAACCCATCAAAATTATGAATTTGATCATTTCACATAATTCTGAGTACCAACTAACCCATCAAAATTATGAATTTGATCATTTCACATAATTCTGAGTACCAACTAACCCATCAAAATTATGAATTTGATCATTTCACATAATTCTGAGTACCAACTAACCCATCAATTTCAGAAAAAATAAAATATTTCAGAATAAATATAATATTTCAGAATAAATAAATAATATTTCAGAATAAATATAATATTTCAGAATAAATATAATACTTCAGAATAAATAAATAATAATTCAGAATAAATATAATATTTCAGAATAAATAAAATATTTCAGAATAAATATAATCCCAGAATAAATATAATCTCAGAATAAATATAATCTCAGAATAAATAAATAATAATTCATACAGGGTTGCTTTGGTCGTTACCTGCTGACATAATTTTTCTTAAGTATCTTATGCGGGTACTGATTGTTTTTTTCGTTTGGTACTCGCTGGATAATCCCGATCTGACCTTTTCTACTGCGACAGAAAGAGGAACAAATTCATTTACTTGATCATCGTTCACCATAGCTAGTGATTGAAACATAGCTGCCTGAATCGGCTTTATGAACTTATATTGAGATGATAGAACATACTTATTTTCATTCTTAAGTTCTTCTAACGTTTCAAAATCAGATATTATTTTTTCAGGATTTAGTTCATTATATATATTAATTCCGTTTTCTTCCAGTTTTTTGATATCAGAAATAATGTCTTTGATATTTTCATGGTTCATTATATAATACATAAATCTTTAAAATAAAAAAAATATCCCTATAGCGAGTTCGTCGGGATGTTTCAAGGACAATACAACCAAGAACTCGTAGCTTGCCATCGCATTCTACCAAGTTCATCAGGCACACAGAACACTACCCTCTATGAGAGTCCCTAACCCGTCAAACAACGGTCTAGAGGCCCAAGAGGGTAAAGACAATCCCCATTAAACTCGCAGTTTGCCACCGCATTCTACCAAAGTTCAACGGGCACAAGAAATCCCATAACTCCTAGTCTGCCACCGCAGCCTAGCAAGTTCAAGGATACATATAAAGACAGTACAACCTCATAACTCCTAGTCTGCCACCGCAGCCTAGCAAGTTTAGAGGCAAAACACAACATTAAACCTCATAACTCCTAGTCTGCCACCGCAGCCTAGCAAGTTTAAAGGCAAAACACAACATTAAACCTCATAACTCCTAGTCTGCCACCGCAGCCTAGCAAGTTTAGAGGCGGCCCCATAACTCCTAGTCTGCCACCGCACACTAGCAAGTTTAGGGGCAAAACACAGCGTATGAGGCCAGTATATATAGTGGAGAAACCTGGAAAAACCCATAATTGGGGGATTTTTCTTGGGTTTTCCCCCATCATCAATCTCTACAACAGATCTAATATTATACAATGTAACTGCAGTTATTTATTTCTGTTTGTAAGTTAGAAACCATAAATATCTTTCTACGAGTATTAATTACGAAGTTAGGTGGTTAAAAATACATCGCAATTTTGAAATAGATGTATTACAGCAAACTTCCGCTTACGATCGTGAACACGGTCAAAGGGAAGTAACTCAATTACATGAATGTGCTCAACGGAGTTATCCCCCTTCTTCAAGTAAGTAGTCTGCTCGTATACTATAGACCCAAATATTAAATAATGTAGTGATGATATTGGAAGGTGATTTTCTGTTTATGTTGTTTTGAGAAAGCAGTTTTATATATATTTTCTGCTACTTTTTGTACTGAATACGGGTGAATATCAAAGTATTTCGCAGCAGAACATATCGAACGAAATATAATTTCTTCACCAGTTTCTGTGTTTGTGGCCTTGATCACCCTCCTAGAAACTGTCTTACATCTTCCACTATTACCACATGCAGAGTTCACGCTTTGTGTGACAACTCGAAGGTTGGATAAACTATTATTTTGAGGATCTCCGTCAACATGATCAATAACAAGACCATCTTTGATCAACCCCTTGTGACATTCGAATACGAAACGATGACAGAGATACCTTTTCTTCCCAACAGTAAATCTGAGATACCCAGCATTATCAACAACACCAACCGGTCTTTTTAACCTGCAGTGTCTGATGACACCATCACGATCTGATTCATAGTTTGTTATTGTGGGATGTGGGACAAATATATTTTGCTCCATTTATACAATAATAGTATTTGTTCAAATCATTGTTTGTCTGAAATCTTGATATATAATCCTCCACGGATTTTATAGCGTTTTCACCATTATTATTTTTTTTTGTCATAATATCTTTTAAGTTCTCTGAACCGTTTTGCGCCGCACTTTCCACATAATTCTGTTTTTCCTCGCACCCCAATACCACATCGCAGACACGGTATTGGTCCTAGACTCCCCCGCCGTATGCCTTGTAAGTGCATCCAGCAAAATTCACCTCTACAGGATTTATTGCATCGATTTACTGAACCGATCATCAACCATCTGCATTGAGACATTGTATATATAATATTTTTTATTTAAATATTTGTTTTAATTATATGAACGAGTTTGAGAGATTATCCCAAACTAGGCCTGTTAAATATAAATTTAATCTCGACAGATTATCTTCTGACTTACCAGTACGAGATCTGGTTGATCCGAAAAATAAAAGTTTGATCTCGAAAATTCACGACGCCAAGAAAGAATTTTACACGGATGGTGCATCTCATGTATGGTCAACGTTCAAGGTTATACGCAATACTGTCAAGGACGCCAGAATGAATGACAAGCGAGCGGCAACTATCATTAACTACATCGCTGAGTACGAGGGCAATCAAAAATATTTCTTCAGAGTAAAATTTATTGTATTAACAGAAACAGGTAGTTGGATTATCCGTGACAAATATGATCCTGTCCTTGGTAATAATAAAATTGCCATATTAAGTAAAAATTCCAGACCGGTTCTATTGACGGGTATTGACCAACCGTATTATGAGCGAGCGTATCCTGTAACAGCAGTTATCTATGGAATCTATGAGATAAATAAAAAACCCAATGTTGATAAACTGGCACCAATGAATTCAAGGTTAAATTGTGTAGCCGAACGAGTAATAGAACACTTTACAAACGCGATGCGTGGAAATGGATTAACTAATTTAAGTCGTGAAAAAATAAACTCCTGGGCTAATTCAGTTAAGGATACCGATGCTACAATAAAAGATGTTGCTGAATTAGGAAAAATATTAAAATTTCCAATAACCTTAGCGACAATAACGGGAGAAGTATTGTACGAATCGAAATATAAATCGAAAGGAGCTTCAATAAATATTATTGATCATAACGCGCACGCATGGACCAGCGCAGTAACAATATTTCCAAGTGATCGAACTGTTAGATTTTACCCCTCAGATATGAGTATGTTTGATTTTATTAACGAAATAAGTAAAAACGATCCTGTATCGGTATGGTTATTTAAAAGTGATAAGGAAGGTGTATTTGATCCGTTTGTTAGACCAAATGGTGAAATATATCGAACAGAATCCCTCCATGATGAGATGAAAAATCTCGCGGAAAAGTTTTTAGAGTGCAAGCACTCCACGGAAAATACTGACAAATTACTAATTGTTTTACCGTTCCGTCTGTTGCGGCTCATTTTTATGGAAACCAACACGATTTGATTTAATCGAGGACGTACGCGCAAGTTGCGTCGAATACGCACACGGCGGATTGTGGAATACCAAGTATAATTACAATGATGTTATTTCGGTTGATATGGTTGCATGTTATCCAGGAAGTCTTCTAGGATACGGAGATTGTTCTGTGTACTTTAAAAGATTCGGTCACCCTACAAACGAGATGACGCGAGTGGCAATTAATGGACCATTACCTGATTTTGATCTGACTGGATTCGCCTGTATTGAATCATTCGAGCTTAACGAAAATCTTCACAAGATTTGTTATGTTTGGTTTGGCAGACATTTTAGTGAAAAACGTTCTGTGCCTATAGTTTTATTACGATATATGCTAGATTGTGCGATACTGACATCGTTGGTGGTCAGTGAGGCGATTATATCATATCATGCACAGACCGAAGTCTGGTTGCCCATGCCAGATTCTATCAATCTCGATGAAGTTATTAAGGAATTTAAGGAAAAATGTCCTGATGTTTCCGAAGATGATATTATCAAAGAAGCTCCTAAAATTCTCGAGATTAAACTTAAAACCGCAAAAGATCTCGGTAGAAAAATTATAGGTAAATTTACTCAAGGTGGTGCATATGATCATAAAAGACATCACGCACGATTAATTCTAGATGATGCCGAGTACGATTTTATAATCGCTGATACAACAGCGAGAAATATATTTGTAAATCGAGAAAGTGTTTATTTATCCGACGGAACAAAATTGGGCACGATCGTTGGTTACATAAATGATATCTCCCCACAGTATACTCGTCTAAGATCTTCTATGTTGGCTTATGTTTCTATAAATTTATTATCCATGATTAATAGATTTCCTGAGACCGCAGTCAGAGTCGCAACAGATTCGTTTTATATTTCGAGTAAATATTTAGAATCTGTTATGAAATTCACAAGTAATGATGAACGATGGGGTTCGTGGAGAATAAAAAAGGAAATATTACACAATTATACAGAATCAGCAGATGTTCCAATGAGAGATTTTTATCGTAAGGGTAATAAAATATCAGAAATGTCGAAAGCACCACCATCGTTGAGTGATCCAATAACTAGATATAAGCCAGTATATCTCAATGGACCTGGTGGATGCGGCAAAACGACTCGAGCAATTAATGTTTTTAGAAATTCAGATATGATCGTGCTGACACCCACACATAGACTTGCACGCGAGATGAAACAACGGCAAGTACAATCATGCACGTATCATAGTTTATTTCGATGGCGCGGGGATACATGGACTCCTGAACGAATGGGAGAAAAATATATACCTAAAATAATTATTTGGGACGAGATATGTACGGTGTCATTGAATACATTAAAAACGTTTCTTGATTGGTTGCTGACGAAAAATACCGCTATAATAATGTGTGGCGATCATGGTCAACCGCCGCCTTTTGTTGGACCATCTCCACATGATTGGTTAAAAAATTTCGTTGATTATTACGAAGAAATAGATGATGATCATAGAGCTCTCGATGCAAATTTAAAGGAGTTTAAAAAATTAATCAGATTACAATCAAACAAAATTCAGTGTGAAATAATACGCGGAGTAATCTCAGAGACCTCAATGAACGATTTTTTAAATTTATGGAGACCCAACGATTTGATAGTAGCAAGCAGAAAAATAATCAGAGACGCTTTACAACAGCAGTTATTTCAGCTACATAAGGAAAAATATTCAGAATTACCCGTACCGTTGTGTTATAGACCATCAGATACACGAAAACAGAATATTAATGTTGATATTCCAGGACAGAGTGAAAAACAGAATCTCGTATTAAATGATATTGTCGCCGTTGATATCAGTGTGGTCGAAGATGCATTACACGCTGACAAATCTCCATGGGTGTTGGGATACGCTATGACGATCCACTCGTCTCAGGGATTAACTATTTCTGATACACGAGTTTGGATTGTGGACGATCGCATCGAGTGGTCAAATTTAGTTTATTTAGCGGTATCGAGGGTTAGAAAAATATCTCAATTACGTAGAATTATAATTCCTGAAATCGTTGATAAATTTAACATCATCGATGATGATATAATAAGAAAAAAATTAATCGGATACAAACAATCTAATAAAAAAAAATAAACGCGACTTTGATCTTGATGTTGAATGTATTATTGAGTTAAAACATCAGCAGAATAATCATTGCGCAAGTTGCAATTGTATAATGCTGTGGCGGTATTCGAGTAATGATTCAAGACAATTTACCGTAGACAGAAAAGATAATAGTCGCGGTCACACACGAGAAAATACCATGTTGACCTGTCTTGTGTGTAATCGGCGTCGCGGCGCTAGTTAAGTGATCGCGGTGGTAGTTGTGTATCCTCGGGGATTATTTGTAGTTGTTCACGTACAAATCCACGTTGAGGAGCAGCCGAATCTAATCTATAGATTGCAGGTCTACCTGAGGATCTTGTCACGGTGGATATTTTGTGTGTGGTAACACTCCAAATAGGATCAGTCGCTCTCGCTTTACCACCTTCAAGTTCACCCGGTTCATATAAATATCTGACTGTAACATTACCCAATATTTTTAGTTTTTCAATATCTTTTCTTTGTGTTGGTATATTTTTTTTTGTAATTGCATTAATGGGTTTCATGTTGGTTGTTCGTGTAATCTCATTATTTAATGCAGCTATCACGCTTGGTAATCTTGCAACCCATTCGCGAGATCTTTTATCTTGAATAAATTCCTTCGCGTATTGATATCCAAATAACCGCTCAGCAAGTGTTCGATTAAATCGCTCAACAATTGCCTGATCACGGTGAATTGCAGTATGACCTTGTCGTATTTTCGTATTACGTTGTTTCATCAACGATGATACTGGACCAAGAAATTCCTTACCAGGATCAACCTGTAATAATTGAGGCCATCGCAGACCACCTCGTTGATAAATTCGTTCAAACGCATCGGCTACTTCAGATGATGTTTTCGTTGATAGCGGCTCTGCCCCTTTATACCTACTTGTAACATCAACAACGGTCAACGCGTATTTGTATGTTTTTCTACGTACAGTATCATGTGGTAAAAACAGAATATCAGCTTGATGAACTTCATTAGGAACACTGACATCGAAATAAGCGTACTGAATTCGTTTCGGTGGTGTTAGATAAATTTGCCATATTGCTTGTTTGGATAACCACGTTTTAGCAGTAGAATGTTTAACCGCTGCTGCATCAGCAAGTTTACTAATTGCTGCTTTGCCTCTCCAGTATCCTCTTGGTGAATAATAAATTAATTCCATTATATATTACCAGACCCTAATACGAGTTTACTTTTCATCGCGGATCTTACTAACTAATTAGCTAATTTTTCTTTGATATTTTTATTTTTTATAGAATCTAGCACGTGAATTAATTTCACATCCGCAATATGTCTATCTTGTAGATTTTTACTTTTATAAGCTACATCATGAGCGTGACAAGCTCGATCAATAGCGTTTATTGGTTCTTCGCCTGGTTTTGTTTGATCCTGATTATCAAGCCTGATATCAAGTCTGGTACCGGGACCGCAATAATTATATCCAGGTAGATGTTTTTCTCCGCTGTATTTAGCCCATGGAGTACCTGGAAACTTTGACATCAAATTAGCAATATCACCACCGCGCTTATTAGGTAAAAACGAAAATTTCTTCCTACTGCATACAGAATATTTTCCACCATACGCTATTTTTTTATTTTTTGTTGTAACCGTAGCTAAATCAGTAGTTGGAGTTTTAGATCTACAGCGTAAGCAATATAAATTCATGTTATAATATATATGGATATAATTGATTTCTCAGCGACAAGAAAACGAGAACCTGTTAAGCATCATCCTGCGCTACCGAATTCCATCAGAATGATTATCATAGGACTATATGGCTCGGGTAAGACACAATTGTTACTTAATCTTATAATGAGATGGTTGAAATGGGATAAATTGTATTTGGTAGCACCATCCGCTGATGATCAACGATGTTATGATGTACTTAAAGATTTCAATGAAAACGCAAGATTACTGGACGAAGGTAATGATGTTATAGAGTTTATAACCGATATTGATGAAGCACCATCCGTAGATGTTTTAGACGGATTTATTAATAATTTAGTTGTGTATGATGATGTGATGCTGGATAAACAATCAAATCCAGCCAGAATATTTTCTCGCGGCAGACATAAAAATACAGATGTGTTCTATGTTACTCAACGATATACACAAATACCAAAAGTAATCAGGGACAATTGTAATATTTTAGTTGTGTTTAATGGCGTAGACACACACACACTTAGAAATATTCATCAAACTTGGTGTGGTGGTGACATGGATATAATTAAATTCAGAAATTTCTTCTCACGAGCGCAAGCTACTCCGCATGGATTTATAACAATAAATTTACATGATCCAACAAGATATCGTGTGGGTCTTGATAAAATCTTTTAACGTTTCTGATGAGCAGCAGAGAGGGCGCCTACCAATGTTGGTCGTCCGTGGAAATTAAACAAAAAAAATAAATAAACATGTAGAGTACTTTATTTTTCAGCTACCTTTTCGAACTAAGGTTTTATTGATGGGGTTGGTTTCAACAAAAATAAAATCATTTCAAGGAAATGTTTATTTGTAAAAATCTGGACCTTTCTACAAGATGATTTTATTTTTGTTTATTTTTTTGTCGGAATTCTATGGTCTGTTCGCCCTCTCTGCTGCTCTGCGGCATGATGTTCCTTTGCTAAACATCCTTATAAACTGTCAGACTGCAGACACTGTAGCGATGCGGCATGATGTTCCATTGCTAAACATCCCTATAAACTGTCAGACTGCAGACACTGTAGCGATATGACTGAAATTTTTTTTAAAGCTACGTTAAAAATCTCTCTCTCTCTCTCTCTCTCTCTCTCTCACACACACACACACACACACACACACACACACACACACACACACCCACACACACACACCCACCAGTAATTGATTTCGTTGGTAGGACATACATGTAGGTAGAAAATAAAGTTTGTGGACTTTCAGTTTCTCTGCAAAATGGTTCAAATAACCTTTTTTTATAAAGAAAAAATAGGGTCATTTGCATTCATTGCGACAGCATTTTTGAGACGTTCATGTCAATCATACAGAATGACCACACACACACAAATTACCGCATAAAAATACAAAATACACATTTGTCAGAATATAATATTTCATTTAAGCTGAAAAATGAAGTTAGTAAAATACAAACTTGACTAAAATCTTACAATTAAAACAAAAGACATATCTGAGAAATATACTGTAAAAGGTCAAGCCAATGTTATATATATATATATATATATATATATATATATATATATATATATATATATATATATATATATATATATATATATATATATATATATATATATATATATATATTCTTATAACTACTGAACAATGTACATTTATTTTTCATTATATATTTTTTAAGGCAAAAACCTTCGATTTTCACGGATTTTTTTTCTCTATTCTATGTCAATGCAATTAACAGCTTCGTGAAAAAGAAATTATGAAATTTTGCAATAATTTTAGGACAGAATTTTTTTTACAAATTTAGGCCGTACATACTTCAAATTGTGTATTTTGTGAAATGAATGACTTTTTCTTCAAAAAATAATTCAAGAGATTCTTTTTTTCATTAACACATTTCTTGCGCAGACTGATACAGTGGACACTGTTTAGGTGGGAGTATTGTAAGAACCTGATAGAACAGTTCAACAGACGTCATAATTAACTCATAAATAGGGCAATAAAAACATCGTCTTGTCATTTACGTCTTTCTTGTATCTTCAGATGCTGCAAATGCGTCCATGACCTCATTTAGGAATCGAATGTAAATGCCATGGATAAGGAGGGGACCGAATATCCATCGGAGGAGCTGTGAATCAAAAGGGATACATACATATACTACTGACATGCAGTAACGGTTAAATACATGCAACAAAGAATGCAATAACAATTATAGTACATACAACAAAAGAGCATGCATTAACAGTTACAGTACATACAACAAATCACGCATATGTATATTATATTTATTTTGAGAAATGGATTCACTTTATCTATCGATCAACTCTTTTCCAATACACCTAGTGCAACCAAAACTAAATGTGTGAACATGATGTGCTACACTTCTACATTTGGTCACTGTGACCTCCTTTGACGACTTTATTCTACAGTAAAAAATGTATGTCTGGGCCTACTTCAGCACCTTTTCCTAATTACCATCCAAATCAAGATGAAGGTGGTTCTTGGAATGAATATGTCATGCATGAACACAGGAGCATAATGACCTATATTCAGATGGAGGGGTTGGGGGTAGGTTGGTAACTACTGCTCATAAAACAGGATATTTGCCAGCGAGCTTCTGTTTTAAAGCAACTGTGACCTAAATTTCTTTTCAATTTGAGACCTAACACGTAAAATATGTTAATTTACATATTAATGCTATACAACAAATTTTAAACTTGTAAATTTTAGATTATTATTATTAATATTATTATTATTATTATTATTATTATTATTATTATTATTATTAGATCATGACTTGAAAATCAAACCAGGAAAACTCTTAGTTTCTCCATTTGCATGTGTAATTTGTCTTATACAAGATATGCCAATTACCAATAACATTATTGAAAGTAAGGATGGATTGATGAATGAGTAGATGGATGGGTTGATGAAATAGTAGATGAACGGATTGATGAAATAGTAGATGCATAGAAATGAATGGATACTTAAGCAAAGACATAGCATATCTATTTCAAACCCTTATTATATTTTATCAAGATAACTGAACTTTCAAAGTAGGTTAAACACATATATAAATAAAACTCTACAATGTGCCTACGACTTTCCTGCTGCTACAGTATAACAACCCCACATCTAAAAACATGATTAATTTTCATACTAAGTATTGTTTCGAAATTGCAAAATGTGTTAACGTAACTTAATTTTTATCTTTCTTTCTGCACTAGCATCCAAAAGAGGTTCGTATTACAAGATGATTATCAAAATGACAATAATGTAGTATGTAGAATGAAACATAGTGTCTGCATTTGGCTATAGTCATTCCATATATGCTGATACTTTCATAGTGTCTGCATTTATCTAAAGTCATTACACATATGCTGATACGTTCATAGTGTCTGCATTTAGCTAAAGTCATTACACATATGCTTATACTTTCATAGTCTCTGCATTTAGCTAAAGTCATTACACATCTGCTGATACTTTCATAGTGTCTGCATTTAGCTAAAGTCATTACACATATGCTGATACTTTCATAATACATGGATCTGCATTTGACTATAGTCATTACACATGAAATATAAAGTCATTACACATATGCTGATACTTTCATAGTGTCTGCATTTAACTAAAGTCATTACACGTATGCTGATACTTTCATAGTGTTTGCATTTAGCTAAAGTCGTTACACATATGCTGATGCTTTCATAGTGTTTGTATTTAGCTAAAGTCATTACACGTATGCTGATACTTTCATAGTGTTTGTATTTAAGTAAAATCATTACACATATGCTGATAATTTCATAGTATACAGACATGAAATATAAAGTCATTACACATATGCTGATACTTTCGTAGCATTTGCATTTGACCAAAGTCATTACACGTATGCTGATACTTTCATAGTATTTGTATTTAACTAAAGTCATTACACGTATGCTGATACTTTCATAGTGTTTGTATTTAACTAGAGTCATTACACATATGCTCATGATTTCATAGTGTTTGCATTTAGCTAAAGTCATTACACATGCTGATGTTTTCATAGTGTTTGTATTTAGCTAAAGTCATTACACATATGCTGATCCTTTCATAGTGTTTGTATTTAACTAGAGTCATTACGCATATCCTGATGATTTCATAGTGTTTGCATTTAGCTAAAGTCATTACACATATGCTGATGCTTTCATAGTGTTTGTATTTAGCTAAAGTCATTACACGTATGCTGATACTTTCATAGTGTTTGTATTTAAGTAAAATCATTACACATATGCTGATAATTTCATAGTATATAGACATGAAATATAAAGCCATTACACATATGCTGATACTTTCGTAGTATTTGTATTTGACCAAAGTCATTACACGTATGCTGATACTTTCGTAGTGTTTGCATTTAGCTAAAGTCATTACACATATGCTGATGCTTTCATAGTGTTTGTATTTAACTAGAGTCATTACACATATGCTGATACTTTCATTGTGTTTGTATTTAAGTAAAATCATTACACATATGCTGATACTTTCATAGTATATAGACATTAAATTTAAAGTCATTACACATATGCTGATACTTTTATAGTGTTTGTATTTAACTAAAGTCCACTTTTCTCAGGTCATGTTCCACTGACTGGAAATAATTTTAATGTATTTTAGCAGACGTTTTAGACCTCAAAATTCTAAATTACCACTCATCCTGTGAGGCAAGTGACAATAATGTAATTTTTTAAACTTTAAATAATATGTTTAGGAAAAATTAATTCATCCTTGCTGTCTATTTTCCAGGGCATGCGATGCACGAATACATTTCATTTTAATTAATCCGCTCTTAAAAATGAATGAGCATGCAAAACTTGCACGGTGCCGATTATCAGTGAGTACAATGATGCATTTACCATTCATCTATATTAACAAAGTTCAATTTTATCATGTAATCCCTTGACTTCTAGATCAAGCATTATAATCAAGCACCTACTGTAGATTTTTGCAACCAAGCAATGAGATTCTTTGACTGATTATCTGATTATTAAAAGTAAATCTGCCTGACTGTAGTTGACAAGTCTGCACAATGGCACAAATGCAGTTTTGGTACTCATTGCTAATGTTTCTGATGTTACATGCAGTTTTTGGTATTTGGTGGTAATGTTTCTGGTATTATATTCAGTTTTTGGTATTTGGTGGTAATGTTTCTGGTGTTATATTCAGTGTGTGGTATTTGGTGGCAATGTTTCTGGTATTATATTCAGTTTTTGGTATTTGGTGGTAATGTTTCTAGTGTTATATGCAGTGTGTGGCATTTGGTGGTAATGTTTCTGGTGTTACATGCAGTGTTTGGTATTTGGTGGTAATGTTTCTGGTGTCATATGCAGTGTTGAAGCAATTGCAAATTGACAACTGTGTTAGACTATGTACAAAATGCCCTATGTTAGACTATCTACAAATGCACTGTTTGACTATCTACCAATGCACTGTTGGACTATCTACCAAGTGCACTGTTAGACTATCTATCAAATGCACTGTTAAACTATCTATCAAATGCACTGTTAAACTATCTACAAACTGCATTAGGTTAGACTATCAAATGCAAGACAAGCAAAACGTATACAGTTGTTCCTTCCTTGGATATGCCATACCTGATCACACTGACTAATTTAATCACAACGTCATATTTCACAACACCGTTCCAAATCATGCAAGGCCATTCTATTTATAAAGCCACCTTTTCAATGCAGGAGTGTGCCCCCACCCACCCACCCCCCTCCCCGTATTATGGAAAACTTACTCCTCTTTGGTGTCAAGACAAGAACGAAGTCGTAGTTGGAGATATCAGCGCAGTTGGTAATCTTGGTCTCTGTAGTGGCTATATTTCAAATTGATCATACTGGGTGGATTAGAGTACCATCTGTATACACACTGCAAATGATACAAAATACACAAGTTAAGATCTTAATATCCCGTATAACTAGGGTAACATTTTCTTACACTACACTTACTGGATTATTTATCCACAAGTATATGGTCATGACATAGAAATATATGGGAAAATGTACCATGTCACTATTTGCCTAAAAAATAAACGAGTATTTAAAATGAATCCAGCTGACACAGGTTGGAGATCAGACTCATCTTATCTAATATAATACGAATGTGTATGCTGATGAGTATATTTTGTCATCTAATACAAAACAAAATGTGTACGATGATGAGTATATTTTGTCATCTAATATAAAACGAAATGTGTATGCTGATGAGTATATTTTGTCATCTAACATAAAACGAAATGTATATGCTGATGAGTATATTTTGTCATCTAATATAAAACAAAATGTGTATGCTGATGAGTATATGTGGTCATCTAATATAAAACGAAATGTGTATGCTGATGAGTATATTTTGTCATCTAATATAAAACGAAATGTGTACGATGATGAATATATGTGATCATCTAATATAAAGCGAAATGTGTATCCTGATGAGTATATTTTGTCATCTAATATAAAACGAAATGTGTACGATGATGAGTATATGTGATCATCTAATATAAAGCGAAATGTGTATGCTGATGAGTATATTTTGTCATATAATATAAAACAAAATGCGTACGATGATGAGTATATTTTGTCATCAAATATAAACCGAAATGTGTACGCTGATGAGTATATTTTGTCATCTAATATAAAACGAAATGTGTATGCTGATGAGTATATTTTGTCATCTAATATAAAGCGATGTGTGAACGATGATGAGCATATTTTGTCATCTAATATAAAGCGAAATGTGTACGATGATGAGTATATTTTGTCATCTAATACAAAACAAAATGTGTACGATGATGAGTATATTTTGTCATCTAATATAAAACGAAATGTGTATGCTGATGAGTATATTTTGTCATCTAATATAAAACGAAATGTGTATGCTGATGAGTATATTTTGTCATCTAATATAAAATGAAATGTGTATGCTGTTCAGTATATTTTGTCATCTAATATAAAACGAAATGTGTACGATGATGAATATATGTGATCATCTAATATAAAGCGAAATGTGTATCCTGATGAGTATATTTTGTCATCTAATATAAAACGAAATGTGTACGATGATGAGTATATGTGATCATCTAATATAAAGCGAAATGTGTATGCTGATGAGTATATTTTGTCATCTAATATAAAATGAAATGTGCATGCTGATGAGTATATTTTGTCATTTAATATAAAGCGAAGTGTGAACGATGATGAGCATATTTTGTCATCTAATATAAAGCGAAATGTGTACGATGATGAGTATATTTTGTCATCTAATACAAAACAAAATGTGTACGATGATGAGTATATTTTGTCATCTAATATAAAACGAAATGTGTATGCTGATGAGTATATTTTGTCATCTAATATAAAACGAAATGTGTATGCTGATGAGTATATTTTGTCATCTAATATAAAACAAAATGTGTATGCTGATGAGTATATGTGGTCATCTAATATAAAACGAAATGTGTATTCTGATGAGTATATTTTGTCATCTAATATAAAACGAAATGTGTACGATGATGAGTATATGTGGTCATCTAATATAAAACGAAATGTGTATTCTGATGAGTATATTTTGTCATCGAATATAAAACGAAATGTGTACGATGATGAGTTTATTTTGTCATCTAATATAAAACGAAATGTGTATGCTGATGAGTATATTTTGTCATCTAATATAAAACGAAATGTGTATGCTGATGAGTATATTTTGTCATTTAATATAAAGCGAAGTGTGTACGATGATGAGTATTTTGTCATCTAATATAATAAGAAATGTTTATGCTGATGAGTATATTTTGTCATCTAATATAAAACGAAATGTGTATGGTGATGAGTATATTTTGTCATTTAATATAAAACGAAATGTGTATGCTGATGAGTATATTTTGTCATCTAATATAAAACGAAATGTGTATGCTGATGAGTATATTTTGTCATCTAATATAAAACAAAATGTGTATGCTGATGAGTATATGTGGTCATCTAATATAAAACGAAATGTGTATTCTGATGAGTATATTTTGTCATCTAATATAAAACGAAATGTGTACGATGATGAGTATATGTGGTCATCTAATATAAAACGAAATGTGTATTCTGATGAGTATATTTTGTCATCGAATATAAAACGAAATGTGTACGATGATGAGTTTATTTTGTCATCTAATATAAAACGAAATGTGTATGCTGATGAGTATATTTTGTCATCTAATATAAAACGAAATGTGTATGCTGATGAGTATATTTTGTCATTTAATATAAAGCGAAGTGTGTACGATGATGAGTATTTTGTCATCTAATATAATAAGAAATGTTTATGCTGATGAGTATATTTTGTCATCTAATATAAAACGAAATGTGTATGGTGATGAGTATATTTTGTCATTTAATATAAAACGAAATGTGTATGCTGATGAGTATGTTTTGTCATCTAATATAAAATGAAATGTGTATGCTGATGAGTATATTTTGTCATTTAATATAAAGCGAAGTGTGAACGATGATGAGCATATTTTGTCATCTAATATAATAAGAAATGTTTATGCTGATGAGTATATTTTGTCATCTAATATAAAACGAAATGTGTACGATGATGAGTATATGTGATCATCTAATATAAAGCGAAATGTGTATGCTGATGAGTATATTTTGTCATCTAATATAAAATGAAATGTGTATGCTGATGAGTATATTTTGTCATTTAATATAAAGCGAAGTGTGAACGATGATGAGCATATTTTGTCATCTAATATAAAGCGAAATGTGTACGATGATGAGTATATTTTGTCATCTAATACAAAACAAAATGTGTACGATGATGAGTATATTTTGTCATCTAATATAAAACGAAATGTGTATGCTGATGAGTATATTTTGTCATCTAATATAAAACGAAATGTGTATGCTGATGAGTATATTTTGTCATCTAATATAAAACAAAATGTGTATGCTGATGAGTATATGTGGTCATCTAATATAAAACGAAATGTGTATTCTGATGAGTATATTTTGTCATCTAATATAAAACGAAATGTGTACGATGATGAGTATATGTGGTCATCTAATATAAAACGAAATGTGTATTCTGATGAGTATATTTTGTCATCGAATATAAAACGAAATGTGTACGATGATGAGTTTATTTTGTCATCTAATATAAAACGAAATGTGTATGCTGATGAGTATATTTTGTCATCTAATATAAAACGAAATGTGTATGCTGATGAGTATATTTTGTCATTTAATATAAAGCGAAGTGTGTACGATGATGAGCATTTTGTCATCTAATATAATAAGAAATGTTTATGCTGATGAGTATATTTTGTCATCTAATATAAAACGAAATGTGTATGGTGATGAGTATATTTTGTCATTTAATATAAAACGAAATGTGTATGCTGATGAGTATATTTTGTCATCTAATATAAAACGAAATGTGTATGCTGATGAGTATATTTTGTCATCTAATATAAAACAAAATGTGTATGCTGATGAGTATATGTGGTCATCTAATATAAAACGAAATGTGTATTCTGATGAGTATATTTTGTCATCTAATATAAAACGAAATGTGTACGATGATGAGTATATGTGGTCATCTAATATAAAACGAAATGTGTATTCTGATGAGTATATTTTGTCATCGAATATAAAACGAAATGTGTACGATGATGAGTTTATTTTGTCATCTAATATAAAACGAAATGTGTATGCTGATGAGTATATTTTGTCATCTAATATAAAACGAAATGTGTATGCTGATGAGTATATTTTGTCATTTAATATAAAGCGAAGTGTGTACGATGATGAGTATTTTGTCATCTAATATAATAAGAAATGTTTATGCTGATGAGTATATTTTGTCATCTAATATAAAACGAAATGTGTATGGTGATGAGTATATTTTGTCATTTAATATAAAACGAAATGTGTATGCTGATGAGTATGTTTTATCTAATATAAGAATAAATGTGTATGTTGATAAGTATATGTTGTCGGATGACTGGTGTTCTGCAACAAGCCTGCACAGCCAATTTACATAAGGTCTTTTAAACTTTTCAATGACTTTATTAGTTTCTTTCACAGAACTTATTCCAATTACGAAAACTCTGACATGATAAGAGATGCAAGTTGAAATTATGTCTCCCAGAGTTGACGGCATTAGAAGTGTATATAATGTTTCATTGATAAGTGTTGCTATTTGTGATAATTTCTGTGTTGTGAAACTAGACGTGTATATAATGATTCATTGATAAGTTTTGCTGTAGTGAAACTAATCGCGTTTTGTTCACTTTCTACCCCAAAAAAACCATGTGCGACTTCAAAGTCTACTTACCATAAACTATTGTCAGCAGTACATATTTTGACATCGTTTTCTGGACATATAAATATAACCTGCCATATGTCTTAATGTTGGGAAAATGAAATTAAATTTGCAGAAAATACCCGATTTTATTTTTGGAATGCTTCAAAAATCTATTTTCGATAAATATTCAAAGAAGTTAATCAAAATTATTTAACAGCTAAAGAAAAAGTAAACAATAGCTGTAATCAAGCTGAACAATCTGTTATGCTCAAAAATATTTACAATTGTTGAAAAATAGAAAGGGCAAAGAAAGCTGAAAATAGGCACTCCTTGATATTGTGAGAAATGGCTAGCAAAGATTGTGAGTTTCTTGATTTCAGTCTGAATTAAAACATTCAATCATCAGTAATGGAGGCAAACTATATGAATATACAAAATACATTTAGGATGTATATAATGTCATGAACATGGTTGTACTGACAATGAAAATAAACACCAAATACAAAATATCAACTCACCCACACACGTTGTCGAATTACATGGAAATAGTTTACCGGACTATGATTTTTGTTGTTGTTGTTGTTGTTGTTGTAGGGTTTAAGGCCATTTTTCAGCACACGATAGGCTATACATGGCGGATAGTATTAATGGTGGAGGAAGAATCAGGAAAACCCCCGGAAAGAACCACCGACCCACGAGAAGCTACTGGCAAGCTTTCTCACATACCCACATTAGCCGAATCTGAGACTCGAACCCACGCAGACAGAGGTGAGATAGTAACGATGAGCGCTTTAGACCACTCGGCCACTCGGGGCCCCACCGGACTATGATGAAAATCTAATAGATGCAACTGGTTGAGTTGTAGAGGCAAATTCTGCTCAACAGTTCAACAAGGGCAATAAACAATGATATGGAAATAATGAACCACCTGGTCTGTCATATCAATTTGTGAAAATGAAAGTTGATAATGTCCATCAGTTCAATCCAAAAAAATAAAAGCATTGTACAGAAAATGTCCTGCAAAATTAGTTTGAAAACCTCTGGAAATAAAAGACGAGACCCAAGATGTCCACAAAATTCCTGCCTACAATCTTGACACTTTGTAGTTAAATTTCAAACTGTCAGTTAGAAAAACAGATGGGCAGGAGTTTGAGACCCTACAAAAAATTACATGCAGCTTGGATTGAAAATTGAAAATGTAAAAGCAATCACAACATAATGAATTCTAATGAAGATCCATTTTTTTTAAAAACAAGAGAGGCTCAACTGCAAAGATGAACTCATCCAAAGAGGAAGGAAGAGTCAATCGCCGAAATAAATCTCAACCAACATCAAATAAAGAAATTAACATTATTGATGTAAAGGATTTATTGAGATGCTAATTTGCTGAATATCTGATTCACTGATGTGGCTAAAAAAACATTTTGGCATATAGTGGGCAAATTAACACTGCAATTTGCAATAGAAGGGGGAGGGACGTCAAGGTGTTTACCAAATCATCAGCTGGAGTTTAGTATTTGGAGCACTGAAAGCGCAGAACTAAAACTCAAACTGATGAAATCATCAGGTATGCAAGGGAGGTGCCCCCAAAGATCTTTGAAACGTGTCGTGACAAAGATGTTGTTGCTATAAACCAATTCTACTCATGAAAATGCTCCAATTTCTCAAATAAGATGTCCCTTTCTAAGCAGTGGTAGATCCTACAAAATAAAAAAGGTTCAGTGGCCTAGGATAGTGAGCTGTAGGTTGTGAAGATCATTGAACTACGATCGCTAGAACCAAAAAGGGATTCCCAATATGAGTCAAGCAGTGGAGGCCTTGATTTGGTGGAACACTTGCTGAATCATCCTGAATGGTGGGAATGCATGAGCGCACATATAATCCTACTTCAGGCGGAGATGTAATAGGGTAGCTTGTCTTTTAGCCTTGTCTCAAATAACTTGTTAGCCCCACCCCCACCCCTTCTGAACAAGGACCATTACTCCATCACTTGAGGACCACCTTGGCTCTCCTGGATATATATATATATATATATATATATATATATATATATATATATATATATATATAAACTGACAATAAAGTCTGGCTTCTTTGTACCTCCAATAATTAATATTCCATCCGCTCTGTCCTGATGGGCTCAGACTATGCCCTTTTTCATGAGGAAATTCATCCCCACACATACAAAATCCTGAGATGGAAATAGCTCTGATTTTTCTAGGTTGGGTCAAAGGCTGTGTTAAGACTAGCAGCTAGACAGATCATGTCTGGGTAATTCTAGAAGACAATTGTGAATACACATGTGGTTGAAATACTGGATGATAGTAATCATTAGTCAGCTTAGATGGGAGGCAACTAGTCACATTATCCTGATACAAACTCTGGGTGCAGGTGTCAGGCTAAGAAGCAGAGAGAGAAAATGGAAACTTCTCAGTCCAGATAAAACGGAGGTAATTTCCTGTGAGGAAAAGTAGGCATGTGATGGTATGCATTCCGGAGATAAATGAAGACTGAGGCTTTGGTCTCCACCGTAAATAGTTTCTCCTGAAGAAATTTATTTATGGTGGAAAGGTCAATAACTAGCCGAAACTTTCTGCCTTTCTGGATGTCAGAAAATTCTGGGAGCAGATACTAGGCCTGAGACAAGTCATTTAACACCCTGTCTAATGTGCCATTCTGCAGATATGAGTGCACCTCTTCCTTCAACAACACCATATGTGACTGGCGGAACAGCATAGGGTCCTTGTCAGAGTAGGATGTTCTCGGAACTGAAACTAGTTACCTCTTTATAACAGAAGGGATCCACCCATCAAACATCATGCTTGACCAAAACCTCTTACAGATGGTTAGTTAGGCACTAAAGAAATGTATTGAAGACGGGTGAATTACAACTAGCGAGTGAGCGAGTCCATGGGCAGTTCCCACCTTTTTAGGTAATGGATAAGATCCCACAAACTTGGTCCCTGCACCTTTCTTGAAAGCTCATCTAGGAACTGACAGCTGGAGTGGGGGGAGAGAATAAAATTGGGGCCGCGTCTTGGACTGGGCCTGCATATTTATGAGGAATTTTGCATATTGCCTTGGTAGGGTGTGTGCAATCAAGATGACCATGCTTCCTCATCAATTTAGACAGACGAGGAGCAAAAGTAAAGGTATGATGTTGTCCTTTATGCCTTGAGACGGAATGAGCCATGGAGGGCATGGGCCCTCTTAAGAGTGTTTCTGCTCTGAAAGAAGTGGTCTAAAGAAGCTTCTTACAGTAATACCTTAGAAGTATCCAAAGCAACATAAATGAGGAGGTGTAAAGGCTCCACTGATAGAGCCGTGTACAGGGATCAGGCATGCCTAAGTCCTTCAGCAACTTCCTCCATCCGGTACTGTAGCATGCAAGGCTATGGTGACAGGCTACCTAACCTTAAGTTCAAATGCCTCCGGAGTCAGAACCGGAAGGTGGGCCGCTTTAGGGACAAGGCAGTGGATTGCACCATATAGCTAGCTGAAAACATCAGTAATATCTGCATAGTGAAAGGAACTTACCACACAATACACTACTTTGCAATATAGTGGCCCTTATAGAAACTTTGAGAAAACTTTCTAACAATGGCTAAACTGGGGAGCAAAAGAATATATGGGTATGATGTTGTCCCAGCGAGCCTCCTCAAACTGGACATAATTTTCCTGTTCTCTGAGCATGATGGCATGGAATACAGATCTCAAGGTTAATTACAGTGGACCCTTCTTACTGCCTTATCAAAGTCCAGATCTCCTCTTTTTCCACTTTGTGAACAGTTGGGAGGAGGCAAGATACTCACTATAGTCCACTACAACCGACATCTATAGGAAGCAAGACTTTAAAATCCTTTTTATCTTTGATATGGAGACCCGGGGGTTAGAGGAATCTTGTCCAGTAACTCCTCGTGCAGAGTGAGGAATTGTCGATAGTGATCAGATCGACAGCGGTATGAGAACGTTTCTCAATTTTCCTGGAGTGTCTGGGGGCACAAGACTGGCCTCCCTCCTTTTATTTTGACTTCATTTTTTAAGCAGATACAAGGGATCTACAGGACACTGAATTCCGTGAAAAAATACTTATACTTTTCATTTTCTGAAGCACTAAAATTTCAACAGCTGAGTAACTTATTTGTTAGTGAAATTATTTTATTTGATCTGTTTTCACAAAGTGAGTATCAGTCACGTTTGTGAACTATAAAAGTTCAAGTGATGTTTGATGGGATTGGGCGAAACCAAATAGGTTAACAGATCTTTGCAGACAAGGAGATAAAGACACCTGTTAATTGATTGTTGGTGCATGATGATCATTTTATACAATGACTAATTGCGCACACGTGTGTCCACACTCTGTAATAAGCATTACATGCACAGTTGTTATGAGAATACAAATCTGTCCGCGATGTTTGGAACACTTAAAGTTATATTGTATTTGGAAAAATAGTGCCAAGATTTGTAGATTTTTGGCGTGTCAGAGGAATACGAACCCCAATGTTTAGCGTCATAAAATCATGTTTTTTTTATGTGTATTGAATATTGATATGCACTGTACATTAGTATTTTCAAGTGAAAATCCTTCCACCCTTAAAATACCATAGAAGGTCCGAGTATAAACATTGTGTAAACATGCCCATGACAGCATATTTTTCAATCTATACCAGTATATACAAGGGAAACTATGATTATGGTTGATTTAAATTATGATGCAGATTCCATAAATTTATATGTTCTCAGTCAAATAGGACTTTATGCTAGAGTTCATTTAGTGTCTTTTCCATTTGCAAGTGACATTTCATACATGATTGATCAGGTGGAATGACAGACAGTAATGGGTAATGTAACGACTATCTCTTGCAACAAATGACAGTAAAATCCTAACACATATTCAACAAAAAAACCAACAAACCTTTAGATATTTATTTATAAAATGAAGATAATCTCCTGTCTTGAAGCGTTCAGTAGAAAAGAATGAAAATATTTCATCTTTCTTTATGGCTCACATTATAATCTTTGTTTCCAGAGACTTTGAATTTTTACATGTCTGATAGTGTTCGTGACAAAAAATGTTCTTACTTGAAACATTAAAGGAAATTATTTGTGTCCAATAAGAGTTTTTAAATTAAAAAACCCCCAAAATCACATCCTTCTACACACATTCAACACTCCCTCCCTTCCCTGTAAACTGTTTGCACAATGGCACCAAGCAACTTTAAAGCTAGAATGGAATGATATATACTACAGTTTGTAATCTTAATTTCTTAATTATTTCATGGGTGCTTAGGAGGTCAAGCTTAATTTCGTAGACATTTCGTGGGCACTTTGAAGGTCAGTTTTAATTTTCCTAGACATTTAATGGTTTTTTAAAAAGGTAAATTTTAATTCCTTAGACATTTCATGGGTGCTTAGAAGGTCAATCTTAATTTCTTAGACATTGTGTGGGTGCTTAGAAGATCTGACACAGATTCATTCCCTTGATCAAGAGATCTGATTATTTAACTACTACTACAGTCTACGGAATGAGCAGTGCAACGTTTTTGTAATGAACCAAATAATGCGCGGGAGTTTATGCCGTCAGTGAGTGAAATTGGCAGAATATGCATAATAGTCAGCGATAGTAATAATACAACTTGCCTTTTGTTCTGAAACCTTGTTTAAATGATGTGTGCCTTTCCACTGGGTGGAGTTCACTTACCTCTAACACCAGTTTTGGTTTTCAAAAAAGTTTCACTGTGGTTTATGTTTAGCACTAACTTGCTTGTCAGAATCTTGCCTCGGTTGCCACACAAATGACAATTTGTTTGCGTCCTACCGATTTTCTTCACAGACATGGAAGCCTTTTGTACAATAACAATAGTTGGATACCACTTAAAAAGAGTCTTGCATATTCAATACATGTGTGTTTAGGCGTCATTTATACTACACATAGCCAGTGTAGTATGTACCTAACAACCTCAGATGTTGTCAAAGCAACTATATCAATAACACCATTTTGGTAATTTGACAATTAATAAAAGTAAATTTCGTATCCTACCTGGAAAATGTGTCATCTATATTACATGAAGCCATTAGACTTGGTGCATCAACAGCCCCAAATATAACACAGCAATTATGATTGTCCATAAAACTAAATTTATTGCTCCAATGAATAATAATTTACGAAAAATATCACGATTCCAAAATTAATCTCTCTGTCTCTCTTGGTCCCAGTTCTTAAGGGCTCTAAAGAGCTGAAATTTTCAGACATATTGTTGGGTGTGATGTGTTAGACTGCCATTACTACCCTGCATTGAATTAATTTGTTGCTGTAGTCATCTGTCATCAGAAATTCAGCATACATATACTGGTGTATGTCTCTCTCTCAAAGAGATGTGAATTGGGGTGAAATGATACACCTGTGCCGCTGATCAATACAATTCATGATAAATAGTCTAGGGAATGAAACAATATCTAGACATATATCAATTTCATGGTCTTTTCATCTTTCGAAAGTCGGTCAGTAATGAGTTGGTGCCGTTTTATATATCTGGGCATCTTAGTTGTATTTCCAGTATGCAGGTTACAGCCAAGACAAACACTTATCATCTCTTCATATGTCATTCTCATTCTTGCCATGATAAGAAAAAATACTTCCCAACAGACTATCTGTTAGTTGTCAGTGACTTTAACTTAGCCTTTTAGGTCATACCAGGATACTCCATTCGATCCGGTGCGAGGCTCATCTTGGTCACCAAATATTTGTTGATTACTGCATGAATGCTTTATAAACATCATTTTTCATGTGCTCACTTACATCTGGAAGGCATCACGGTGTTGTATTCAAAACAGAAAAATAATGTAGATTCTTCTTTACTCTAGAACAAATCCGAATATGGCAGTAGAGACGACCAACAATCAAATCCATCACAATGTATTTACTGCAGCTGCAAAGCAAGTACTGCAGCCACATACATTCGTGTATATCAGTAAAGATGGAAATTAGTGAAAGCGCTCACCCACACTCTACAAATTAACAAGATGACTATATAACTGATGTGGTTTGATGTCTGCTACCTTACGAATTATGTGCTAATTTTATTTTAAATCCTGAGCAGCAATAGGGGGTGAACAGAGAAAATGGCAGACAGATGGGGTGAAAGAAATGACGTAAAAATACATGAAACCGTTGGAATAACAAATGTTACCATGCGTAACATAAACTTTATTATATGCTCATTTTTCCCCCGTTAACTTTACATTGTCAGAATCGTTCAATATTCTCCGATACTGAACGCGCGCGACAATACACATATAGCATTCACGTGAATGAAGGAACTGTTTTCTATTGTAAACAAACATTGACGCAGACACCAGCACTTTTGATTTGTAAACAAATCATATACACTCGTGTAAGAGGCTCTTTACGTTGTGGTTATTTAAATTTGTTTCTGAATGAACTAAAACGTGTTTCGTGGACTGCAAAAAAAAAAAAAAAAAAAAAAAAACAGCTGTTTTGGCACATTCCGCGTTGATACAATGTTACGGATTTAGGCTAGCTACATTATATAAAAGACGGACGATTATGTCCTTACAAATAACTTACAAGTGACAAGGCATATACCGTCTTCTTTACCTTGTGATAAGAATGGCAAAATAAAATATACTTACAGTTTTACATCCTGAATTTCCTCAAAATGTTTTTTCTTAATTCTGCAAATCCGAATTACATGAGCCATGTCATAAGTTTTCAATCATGATTACACATTTCGAAAGTGTGCTTAATTTCGATGATAAGTGCAATTGCATCCTCCTTACTGCACTCAAAATGAAATACACATTAAATTCCATAGCGTCTTTTTGAAAATTGCAGTTGAAAGACTTCATATTTTTCCCACGTTATGATTTCAAACATTCAATAACAGAAACAGAAACACATTTGCAGACGTAAATACGCTTCTCCCGCGCCACTTCAATCCGATGTATTTCATGTATAATTTGCACAGATGAATCCAGTCCAAAATCACAAACTTTCGTCGAATCGAAACAAAATAAGAAAATATATTCACTCCAGATCAAATGGAAAAGTTGTTGCAATGCGCATTCATTCACAATATGACCGCAAATTTCAATTTTAACTAGACACGCCATTTTCTTTCGAAAGTTATGTCGACCGCGCGACTAAGTTCAAATTTATCTGGGCGGAGCTATGTGCGCATTAATAATGATGTCATTTTGTAATGTCAAATCTGCGCTTGTGTATTTAGTTTGGAATACGGCATTCATTCATTTACATTGTTTTTTGTAGTGTACACCGCTCCGGTGGCCTAGTGGTTAGAGCGTCAGCCTCGGATGCGGGAGGTCGTGGGTTCGATCCCCGGCCGAGTCATACCAGAGACTTAAAAAATGGTACTAACATCTGCCTCGCTTGGCGTTCATCATTAAGAGGTTAGTGTTAGGACTGGTCGGCCTGGTGTCAGGATAATGTGACTGGGTGGGACATATGCTACATGTCTGCGGCATGATGCCCCAGTGCTAGACATCACTATAAACTGCCACATTGCAGACATCGTAGCGATATGACTGAAAAATTGTTAAAGCTACGTTAAAAATCAATATCACATCACACATCACATCTTGTAGTGTATTTTGTTTATATAATTAAACCTTAGGTAGAATAAAAAAAATGAGCATATAATAAAAAGGTTATTACATTTGTATGGGAAAATATGAATTCGTTTTGTCGGAAGGATATACTGCACTCACAAGTTCGTGCAGTATCCATCCAAAAACTCGTTCATATTTTCCCATACAAATGCAGTAACCTATAAATATGTGATGCATCGTTTTTTATATGTTATAAAATGTGAATATTTTTATTTGATTTTTAGTCACAATATGAACAACATAGCAAGAGGGGGTTAATCGACCAAATGGTAAGAAGACCAAGTGAAAATGACGCAATAAAATTATGCATGGCTCCATTATAGTAACGAATAGATTATTATTATGCTATTTTAAGCAGCAAAAATAGTAGAGGCCGAGCTTTTTCTCTGTGCCATTTTAGTTGCCAATTTATTGCCAGTTATAGCATCCATGAGGTATTTTTGTTTGTGCCAGTTTATATTCATTCATGGAGTCCCTTCATTGGGGAAACCTTCAATGAGATTTTCTCATTTTCATTTAATTGTGGTTATATTTATTTCTGGCTATTTTTGGGCTCTTTACCACTACTGTCTATTTTAACCATATGGTTATAAGGTGTTTCCCCTTTATGGTCACATGGAAATAGCCCCCGGTGAAACCCTAGATACGAAATGAAATACTAGAAATTCAGAAGATTGTCTATAAATTTCGCGCGCCCCACGGTTCTACGGTCAACAGGATACTCACTGATTGCTGACAATGTTTTGCACCCACACCCCCAGGCGAACCCGAGGTGATGTAAAACCAATAGTTTTGACTGTGATGGATGTGCGCAAACTGTCAGCAATTAGTACGTTTTCCTGTTGACTTTCTAACGCTTGGGGCAGCCTCCCACCTCGCTTAAATAATCTCAGGTTTAATTCGCCAGCAATATACAAATTCCAGGGTTTGAACCCACGAAGTATATTTGTAATGGTTTGGAAATCCAACGAACGTACCACTACACTACGCAGCTTCGAGTGATATTTGTTAAAACCTAATATAAATACCAGCTGACGACAGATCAATAAAGTCTTTGATAATTTATAACTATCCTATGATGTAGAGTATATATAGTGTTATTTACAAAAAATAAATATTATATCTAAATTCGTACTTCGTATATTGCCGAGTGGGAGAATAATCCGTATATGTAGACAACAGGTGTGGCTCGTTATCACCATACCCAAGAATGTTCCTAAACAGCGTTGTAGCTGAAAATATAAGTTACGTTACTGTAATACAGTAAAATCCTGTATATCTGCTGACTTTAGTGATCTGTAATTAAATCATTGTTGTATTAATAATAATGAGTGATTATGTGCTTACTACGGAAACTCCTACGGCAAAATTAGCTCGACAACGAATAGATGCAATTAAGAATTATCTTCTAGTTTGTGATTCTGTCAAACAACAGTTACAACAACGCTAGGATTCTCACGTGGAATTTACTGAGGGAACAGAACAGTTATTTAAACCAATAAAGATTTTCTTCCATCGTTTAAACAAACCGCTAAATCAACCAAAAATATCAGAAATAACTATAAAAAATATTCTCAGAGAGCTTACAGCTATAATAGTTGCTGCTCAACCACAATTACAGAAAGAAATAGAGGAAGTAATTGATAGAATCGAGGAAGCTCGTGATGAAGTTGCTGAAGTAAGGAATCTTGTTAAAACAAAACCAAAACCTGTCAAATTTACAGAAGAAGGTCGTAAAATATTCCTAAAAATCAACTGATATCAAATTCGTAGTAAACAATTCGATACAGAGACCGGCGATGTAGACTAGTTTTTTGTTTCGAAATTACCACTGTACACCTCAAATTAGCGGTGAATACAAGGATGAATTAAAATAATTTGAAAAACAAGTCAAAGATACTAGGAAAACAGTATCACCTGAAGATATATTATCGCACAGAATAGCACAGTTTGGACTGCCTCGTATAGAGGAAGAAGAAGCAACCGGAAGTGGCCTTGCCACTCGAGATAGACGTCGTAGGAAACAACGTAGTAATGTGCTCGCTGAATCGCCGGTGATTCAAGATAAACTGTTCAAATAACATTTCCGCTGATGTTGACCGACAAGAAATTCTGTTTGGTGGAAGACGAACCAACAACAATTCCCACGAAATCGTCAATAAGGCAGCTGCTTTTGCCAGAGTTTATTTACCGGTGGCGTCATGGACAGTAGCGTCTATCGGGCGCTGATCGACTAAATTACTTACGATTAATACAGTGATTGATCAATTAGATCGGCGATAACAAAATAACATGATTATACACAATGCCCTACGTGGATTTGAAAAGGTCAGGGTGGTAAATTAACGAGTACAGATTTATAAAATTATCTACGGCGATGGACTGGGCGGCCTTATTCAGGGTTTATTTAGAAGGGTAGCCCTAAAAGCTATCCCGATTGCAAAACAGGTATGAACGCCATCAAGTTATTCGTGATAAGGGTATTGCCACTTTTGTTGCTGGTATAGCATTCTAGGCAATCAAGGACAGACTCGTACGAGAGGTACAACGAAAACCACAGCTAGTAAAACTAACCAGCACCGAAGTGTTGCCAGCAAGTGTCAGAAAAATAATAAATAAAGCTGAAAATGAGCAGTTGAAAAAATTAGCTGACGGGCCATCTATAACAAAACATGCCTCCGACGAGATAGAAAAAAAACCGCAAGCCTAAAAGCGGGTAGTGATCTGACCCGTCGTCATCGCTGATCAACCATTATTGATCAATGTTGGAACGTCGTTTTAGACAGCAGCGAATATAATAAAAATGTTCAAATGTGTATGGTCGCACCAGTACTCAAGAATGAGCATGTGTGTGATTATCAATATTATTCCAAGATACATCAAGGTATTTCTTTCCGCCGAGGCATTTATTGAAGTGCATTTAAACTTGTAAAAAATGATCATACCGCATATGCAACAAATGAACGATGTGAATTCGTTAACAACAGTATTAAGGCGTTGTTTAACAGTGCCATATATATAAAATTGATGGTAGAGAAATCGAAGCAAGCCTCGGTAACGTTGATGTTGCTATGACAATTGTCGGTCTTGCAAGATATTCCGATGACTATTCAAGGTCTGCCGCTCCGTTCATGATGTTCGCAAAGGACATTACTGACCACCCCATACGATAATCGGCATCTCATGGTACAATTAAAGCTGGTCAGCGCCGTTGATCCACAAGCTGCTGGATTAATACTTCGACCCGCCGTTGCTTTTGCGACACTACAGAGTGCCGATCCAGAATTCAACCTAGGATTTTCAGCAAGGCGATCTCAGGTTAACGCAGATGGTGAATTTTCATGTGTGATACCACTATTCATATCTTCAGATTCTGTACACATGTTAGAAAAGCTATCTTCAGAGCAAAACACACGGTTGCGCTGGGATTGGTCGGGATGGTGCTGGTATAGTAACACTAACAAAACTAACATTATGGATGCCAACGATAACATCATCGTTGACAGAAGAACAACGATTATTATCAATCATGAATAATTGTGGAAAGTCAATACTGTCGTTGCTGACAATGTCCACTGACACAGCTCCAGCGCACAGCAGGAACATTTTCATGACAGGTCACATCAGAGCAAGGAATTCAGCACAACGAAACATATTCGTGGCATTTCAGCGTGCCACCAGGTATAACGATCAGACAGCAAACCCAAATGTGTTTGACATAACAGAGATGTCTACAATTTCGCTGAGGATAAATGGACAACAAGAACCATCCGAAGATATAATACTGAATTTTGACCACAGCAACGTTGTACTGGCGTATCCTAGTTTGATGAGATTTATGGGGCGTGATCAGAATGTCGACTCCGGCCTGCAGATATCTCAGTGGAATTTCTTGAGTTGTATCAAATGTATTATTTCTCGTTGGAACATCTGGATTTATTTAGACAGTCAGTCGTTGAAGTGCAAGTGCGAGCTATTGTTTGTCCTGCTCAAGCTGCTAGTTACAAAGCAATTGCCGTTATGTTGTCAGATAAAACAATTTTGCTTGAAGGTGTTGTGGACGAAGGAGAGTCGTTGATGCGCCCGTTCCAAACATGTAATTGGATCGCAAGAGATCTGTGCTTAGATCATGCATGATATTATAATGCCATATTATCGCATCAATGTTACAACGCCACATTTAGGATGACCGCAACAATAACCACATGACTGGAACAGATTATCGCTAACACAACGCTGACTTCAATTATGATGATATCAGCGACGTCAACGCGACCGGAATTGGATATTGGTTCCCAACTCCGATAAAAGCGCCGAATGGTCTTTCACTTGAGATCGCACTGGCACAATTGCGACTTTATTATAGTTGTCCAAATATCAGAAAAAAATCATTTGGTAGATTAGACCCTAATAATTCGCTGCTTTCCTTGCATAAGACCACCACTGAAGGAACTGCCGAGTCAGACCCAATTTTTCTATCTCAACAGGATCATATCAGATCAAACAAATTAATGATGAACTTCAACATAGAATGAAATCAATAACAGAAGAAGAATCAAAGATCGCTATCAAGGTACACGAGCCAACGCTGAGCGCCGCTATTGAAATATCGACGCCAGATTACGCCATGGACATATATAAGAACTGTGGCGGGATAGTCGTTGGAAGCGCTAATTTATCTTGGACCCCCAGAACCCTACGCGATATGATTTTTTTGACAAACAAACAACAGCTAAGATATTTTCCAGAGCATGAAAATCATAAACAATGGAAAACCAATGGAGAAGTTATACCATCTTTTAGTGGTGTTGGAAAACACGTGATTGTGTTATTTAACGATGTAAAGCTTATGGAATCGTATTCACAAGCAAACGAGGAATCGCGCAGACAGGGTGGAGTTTCTAACGAAGACCTTGTAGATAAAATAGTACATGAACATAAAAATAATTCAAAAGATCTGAGAAAACTCTTTAAGCACTATATAGTTGAATATCCAAATGATGATCTTAGACTCAGAATCATCAGTGTAATAGAGCACCTGAACTATCTGAATCCGTAATACGACTAACAAGTCACATGAGTGATGATACGATAGTATTAGGGTCGAAAACATACAAAACCAGATTTATCGATCATTGTAAGATCACCGAAGCCCAATTACACACGCTCAAATTACCCCATAACTGACGAATATTTTACAAAGATCTGTGCCGCGTGGGAGAAGTTACGGAGCACTCCAGATATTCTCTGACATGACAACGATGCAACAGGCGGTGGTCGTCATGTATCGCCGGATATTTTCAACATCACATCGACGTTTTTGCAAATCTTGTCTGTGACGCAGCCGATGGCATCCATAGTCCGTCTGCGTAAGCTTTACAAGGGCAGGCACAGCAGGGTTATGTTCTTTACAGCTTTTCTCCAGATGTCTTTCCGTGTCATTTGAGTGTGTCGGTGCCCACTAATCCTGTTTATTTACGATGTCATAATCCATCGCTGTCACTGATATATTTTCGTCTTACCGACCAAGACGGTAGTTTATCGGACACACGTGGTAAAGAATTACCGTTAGTTTGTATGTGCGTGAGAGACCCTGAACGACCTCTCTCAGCCATTGACCCCCCAGAAATTGTCATTAATTATCTTTTGTTGTTTGGTCTATTTCACCTTGGGGGGAATGCTTCTCATTCTGCGAGAATCTTAATAGATTCTAATATAGGTTTTTAGCAGTCTCGCACGAGCACTTACAGCCGCTTGAGTTTCCTATTGTCGAGACAAATCTGATCGTATTTTCTCAATAGCACTTGCCAGTGGAACCAATTTAGCTATATGATGTTGTTCATGTAAGTCCGCCAACCACAATTCCATTTCACGCTGGAGTCATTTGATAAATCTGTACTCAACCGCGATTGTATATCTGCCCTCTTCACGTCGTTGCTGTATCATCTCAAAATCAGCGCTAATTTTTTCAACATTGAGTTGAACCGCGAGACATCTTGCTGCAATTATTCGATTTTAGAGATAATCTCGTTAATGTTTTAATGGTTCAATATACAACAAATGTATTTCTTTAATAAAATATTTTATCTAGAACTGTTCGTAATGAATCCATGCGGGTTTTTCTGAGGAGGTGCGAAGAAACCTTTAAATGTGTTTATGTCTATATCGCCTGGACACCATATCTGATGAATATTTTGCAGCGTAAGTGTACCAACCCCGTTAAACATAACCAAATAGATTACTCTGATTACATTGGGAATCTGAGTACATAAATGACATCGGTGTTTTATGTCGCCCGTGAAAATATTCTTTCCAGATATGCTTGTTTGTCAAACATGATATCATCGTAAACCACTAGATTGTTGATATCCCATTAAGATCCTTAACGGACGGCGCTTCATTGATGTCTGTGATAAATTCAATAACATCTTCAGCTTCTGCAGATTCATTAAGTTCCTTGAGTACATTATCGTTGGTCATCCACAGATGGCGCTACTAAATAAAGTTTGTTCCATTTTATCCACCTCATTATCAGGTTGGCAACAACTGAGTGTTACCCGACCAAGATGGACCAATTATAATAGCTCGAATGGAATTTGGTAACACTGGATAACGCTTGACCGGTGCTTGCTCACGTGTCGCTGAAAAGTCAATCACGTTCATATTGTAGAAATATAATATTATTTATAATATTCGATGCAGGACAGTCATTGTACAGTACAAAATTTCTGAGATCAATCACGTTGAGAAATAACACGCCAGAGCTTAGAGGTAAATGTGTAAAATGCGGCACACAAAAATATACGTTTGTGACGTTGGATCGCTCTGCAATCCAAGGTGGCGATATTGCTAGGGCACTCGGGAAAATACATGGAACATCATGGGCTAAGTATCCTGAGGAAAAAAGTCTTCCAAGATATAATTATTGTGGTCCTAGAACTCGCCTTGATATTAGACTTGACGAAAAAATTCAGCCAAAACCGGGTGAATTTCAGGTAAATGCGATTAATTAAGCGTGCCATGTTCATGGTGTTGGGCATCAAATCTTGATATACAACAACGACATATCGCGGATGTCAAGTTAATTCACACGATGAATTCGATAAAGAATAAAAACATACGAGAATCACTCGCGAATCGGTTGATAAGATCGGCGATGAAACGTAAAATAGTGTTGGAAGCGGGCAATTAAACAGAAACAATTACATAATGGAGTCTATTTATTATAGTCTAAGAGGATATTAGAGAGGTACAGCAGCAATTAAAAAACTCGCCGATGCAGCAGATGTCACACGATCTTTAGCCGAGGATTGGCTGTCACGACCGGCCATATGGTAAATTTATCTCCCGTTCCCAAAACGATTCCACATGGACGGTTTGATGTCAGTACACCCAACGAATTTCATCAGGCAGATATCTTGTTTTTATCACATGACGTACATAAAAGGTGCACATACAAATACGTCGAGTTGACTGTCGTAGATGTTGCAAGTATATACAAAGAGGCTGAACCATCATTTGCAGTCTCAGCAGCGTTTGAATTTATCACGTGTCACCTATGTGAGCTCCAGTCGCATTGGTATGTGTTTGCCTTTCCATGCCTTCTGTCCAGCTCCACATCGAGCGAAAGAACGTTGCTAATGGTTGACCTCAGGTAAGTAAAGTTGTTGACTGCTTTCAGGGTGACATCGTCGAGTTTCATGGAAGGAACAGTGATGACATCTTGGACGCTGACATTTGTCTTGTTCAGACCAATAGTAAGCTCGAACTGCTTGCAGGCATCAGTGAAACGGTCTCCCAGTCCATGGAGGGCATCCTCGGTGTGGGTCACAAGGGCCACGTCATTCGCAAAGAGCATATCCCTGATGAGCATCGACCTCACTTTGGTCTTCAAGCGCAGACGTGCCAGGTTGAAAAGCCTCAAGTCGGACCTGGTGAGTAAATATACACCATCAGTGGACGAGTCTAAGGAGTAGGAAAGGAGCAGGGAGAAGAAGATCCCGAAAACGGTCGGCGCCAGCATGCCGCCCTGCTTCACGCCACTGTCGATGGGCGAGGAGTCTGAAGAGGGTCATTCGTACAGGACTTTTCCCTTCATATCGGTATGGAAAGAGATTATCATGTTGTGGAGTTTTGAGGGGATGCCGATCTTACTGAGAAGTTCAAATAGGCCCTTCCTGCCGATCAGTTCGAAGGCCTTGAGTGAGGTCGATGAACATCATGTAGAGTGGTTGACCTTGCTCTCTGATATTCTCTTGGATTTGTCAGAGGGAGAAGATCATGTCTGTTATCGACCTGTTATCGACCTGTTAACGACCTGCCTGCTCTGAAGCCGCGCTAAGAATCCGGGTACACCCGGTCCGGCAGCAGATGCAGCCTGTTGAGTATGATGCGGGCGTACACTTTGCCAAATTTGCTCAGGAGCAAGATCCCTCTGTACTCGTTACAGTTACTGCGGTAGCCCTTGTTTTTGTAAAGAGTCACAAGGGTGGCGTCGCACATGTCTTGGAGGACTGTTCTTTCCTCCAAGCAGAGGCAGATTAGGTTATGCAGCGGAGGGGGCTGAAGCAATGTCGGTTTCCAACGTTTGATAGCTTCAAGCGGGATGCTGTCGTTACCTGGTGTTTTGTCATTTGGGAGGGAGTCAATGGTTTTGCTAAGCTCCTCTAAGATGGGCAATTTGTCGAGTTCCATCATAGTGTACAGTTTGTGTATGCTACTAAGGGCCGTAACGGTGACTGAAGATTCTCGGGAGTATAGCTCTGTGTAGTGCTCTACCCTTCTGGCCAACTGTTGATCACAGTCTGTTATCTTCTCTCCCTTCAGAGATTTCAGGGGGCGACCCCTTTCACTGTAGGGCCTAGAGCCTTCTTGATGCCACTGTAATACCTTTGATGTTTCCAGACTCGGCACTGCGGTGGATTCCTTCACAGAGTTGCTGCCAGTACGCGTTCGCGCACTGTCTAGCGATGAGTTGGGTGATGCTTCTGGCACTTCTGAGAACAGCAGGCGTCCGTTCATTGGGGCATTTGTTTTGTAAGTTATGAAGGCCTTTTATTTGTTCTCGATTATTAGTTCCATCCTTGAAAGGTGTACGTTGAACCAGTCCTGACTGGGCCGTTCCTTCTTGCCAAACGTTGACATGGCTGTGCTGTAGATGTCACCCTTTATGGCGTTCCACTTGGCTGGGGCATCGTGCTCTGACAGGTTTGGAGAGCCTAATTAGACATTCACAAAATAATATAATGATTAACCAAACATATAATAGTTGTACATGGTTGATGATGAGATCTGCTTTACCTTGTGGAAAAATTGTCGCAGTGACTATTGCGGTATCAATTTACAAAGTGTCAGAAAAGGAAATTGTGGCGTCGGAGTTAAAAGTAGGACACAATTATGTATAGCTTACGGAAAAAAAATATCGTGCGTTGAAAAGATGCTTTGAAATAACAAATGCATCTGATGACATAAAAATAAAAAAACCGAGGACTACATGGAGATACTTTTTTTTAAAATATTTTTTAGATAAGTAATTAATATAATGAATCAAGTAAAAATTGAGATTAACGATAATGAATTTACGAAGCATCCGATGTTTACTAATTACGAATCCTGTAGAGCCCAAGTTATACGACTGTCGTCTGGAAAAAAACCTGAAGGAAATACAAATAACATTGGTTACATAACGATCAGTACTGGAATTTCTGGAAGCAAATACATAAAAATTATCTTGCCTACATGTTTGTTTATGAGTGTTTCAATGGCGTAATCAATAAAGGTCTCGTGATGAATCATATTAATTCAAATAGAGAAGAAAGAGAACAACCTTGATATCTTCAATCAATCACTCCCAGTGAAAACAGTAAACGTGAAAATGCTGGAAAACACAAAAACAAAACAACAACACCAAGACCAGTGAAATCAATCAATCTAGATACTGGTGAAAAACAAGACTTTAATTCTATGTACTCTGCTGGAAAATATTTTGATATTAATACAGTTTCTGTACAGGTTCTGTACAAAAAGTAGCTGAGGAATGAGCAATTCTGCTACATCGAAGAGGATCAACCAATGAAAAAAATTTCAGTATATTGATTAGTAAACAACTACATATTCAAGATGTTTTTTCAATATTAGCAACATTGTGCATTTTTGGCTTCGTTTTCACTTGGTTTTCACGCCATTTGGTCGATTAACACCCCGCCCCGCTTGCTATGACATGATTTGTTGATATTGTGACTAAAAAATCAAATAAATATTTCCATATTTTATGGCATATAAAAAATACATCATGATGTGTCACATATAGTTTATGTTACCATTCATTGGTCATTCCAATGGTTCCATTAATTTTTTGAGTCATTTTTAACCCCCATCCATCCGCCATTGTCTCTGCTCACCCCCTCTTGATTCTTTCTTTCAGCACATCCAGTTGCTGATTACATATATTAAAGTGAAAAGATACATTCCAAACTTGTTCCCGGGTACGACTTAAGTACTTTATGGCTCATGTAATAGTCAATTTGGCTTGAAGCTGATCTGTTGCTTCGTAACTGTTTGGATCGAGTTTTGATGCAAAGTTTCTGGTGTGTCACGCAGTGAATAGGCTACAGTTATTTCCTATTGGTGGACATTGTTTTTCTCTGGACTTTAACAAACAATAACCACCAATCAAAACTGAATGTAACATACTTAACTTCGATTCGTACCAGAAAAGTAATTATCAAATCAACCTAAGTTGGTAATATACGAAAGAAGCAGAAAAGATTCAAGTATATGTAGTTATAAAATGATCCAATAAGTACTTTAAAAATAAATGAGGAACAAGTCTGCAATTGTTTCATTTATGATGTTTTATTATCAGTGGCTAAACATACTAACGGAATGAATTAATTAGCACGGAATTGGCTGGAGAGGGTGCAGATTTCAAACCTATTGAGTTAATCACCTTTTGTTAATGTGTGGAAGGCAAGCGTGTGTTGTCAACAGTTTATTTTTGTTTCTTTTTTCTTTTTCTAATCTGACAGAAATGAGTGTATAATGTCCGCGACAGATGTCTCAGTTGACTTCTCACCTAAAATAATAAAAAGGCAAAAACTCATATTTATTCGAAACTGTTAAATCTTAATTTATATAGAGTATGTATTGTTTTGTATCGTCTCCTCGCCTCTTGTATCGATATAGATAATAATATGGAAAAAGTAACTAAGCATAGATTAATCGATTAACACCTGGATGTAAAGGTTCATTTTATGGTGACCGTTGAAATTCCTGATTCACTTATTTTCAGTACTCGAACAAACAAAATATTCCACTTCATGTTATGAGGAGTTATCGTTCAAAACATATGGACCCCAAAAGACGTTTATCATTTTCATAAACCTGTAATTTGGTAACTTTAGCAGTACGTGTAATTTGAAATGCAGCATAAACTAATAAAGAAGTTGTCACCAACAGCAACTAGAATTCCTCCAACTACGACAGCAAGTGAGCAAACGGTCTTTGCCTTTGACTAGAGTCGGCTTTGGCCGTCTTTGTTAAGTGTCATCTGAGGCTGTGTTGAATAAATTACTAGAAAAGTCAGAGCTCGAAAGCAGCATTCTGATAGTTTTAATGTTTTTATCCAGCACAAAAAAAAATCGGGTTATATTTAATGTTCACTAGAAAACTGAATAAAACTGAAGTTGCAATACAAACGTTTATCAGCATGAAACCCATTCTAATTTACTTTTTCAGATAGCAATTTACACATCATAAATAGCAAAGTGATAGTTTGCAAGAGTCAGTTTCAAAAGCTGATAGATCAATATCGGAACAAGGGCAGAGTTACATCAGAACCGAAGCTTGCTATCTTCCAGTCCAACTTGCCTGTATCGATGTGCATGTAGCTGAGTTGAATCTCAAATTTGTTTGGTCTGAGTTGTCCCTAATCCCAAATATGTACCTTATTCTGCATCCGAGGCCATGTTTATGGCAAGGTATCGACAGGATATTCAACCATTTTTGCACGATATAGTCGATCTCTTTGCTACTTGTTTTAATCCAAGTATCCTCAGTTAGTTTGCTATGAGTGAAACATTCCACTTCACCTGCAGTTATAAGCTGTTTGTCTTGACTGAAACTGAGGTATTGTATATATAGGTATCACTATTATTAACTGAAACGCTGACATTTTTATACAGGGCTCTACTGAAATCAATTATATATATATATATATATATATATATATATATATATATATATATATATATATATATATATATATATATATATATATATGCCAAAAGTCTTCGTAATTCCACTGGAAAGACAAAAAACTACTAGAATAGGAATACCTTTCGTTTCTTGCAATACATACCTTCTATTTGTGCATTAGATGGAAAACTACCTGGACAAATTAATTAGGATGTGCATGCACTGTCAACCGTGAGTAAAATTCAGACGTTTGTACGAATCAGCCCTGCACGGACAGAAAGAAGATGTAATGAGGACACAGTTTATCGATAGACTATATTAAATAAGTGGCAATATTATTGGAACATTTCAGCAGATTTTGGTAATAATTTGAGTGAACAATAATTTAGAAAATGCCTGTCCTTCAACATTATTTTTAAACATTTATCGAAAAGACTAACAGGGGAAAAGGCTTTTGGCCCAGCATCGTACAGGAAAATAAGGAATAAACCTGTCGGCAATAACACCCGAGGGATGTCCCACAGTGGCAGAACTCTTAGCAGAATTGTAAACTAAATGGATTGTAAATGAGGTTCAAGCCCTGGGCAATGATACAGTCCGCCCGAAAGAAGACACACCCTGGGCAATGATACAGTCCGCCCGAAAGAAGACACACCCTGGGCAATGATACAGACCGCCCGAAAGAAGACACACCCTGGGCAATGATACAGTCCGCCCGAAAGAAGACACACCCTGGGCAATGATACAGACCGCCCGAAAGAAGACACACCCTGGGCAATGATACAGACCGCCCGAAAGAAGACACACCCTGGGCAATGATACAGTCCGCCCGAAAGAAGACACACCCTGGGCAATGATACAGACCGCTCGAAAGAAGACACACCTTCCACATATTCTAATGCGCAATGACGGGAGAATAGCACACAGTTCGTAAAATCTCCAGCAATAAGACACAACACAACACAAAATTGGAGGAAGTATACATCTTAGGAATACATATCGAAATAACAATGGAGACCTCTATAGAAAGATTCAAGCAGAAAGTTGTCACAAAACTAAACATTTCACAAATTTAAAAAGTATAGCCCTTTTTGGCATCTTAGAACTGTTTTAGGGGCCATCTCTGAAGCTGTGTCCAGCCATATATTTTGGGATGGACTTGGATGTGTCCACAAATAAAACAAGAAGAGAGTCTATGTGAACACCTACAAAAGTCAAAACATTTAACAATTATGAATGAAATCTTATTGAAAGAGATACCAGTTAGCTAAGTTACGTTAAACTTAAATCTTGAAGATATTTGACAAATAGCAAAAAGGGATCATTTCATTGACATTGTACTATATTTCATAAAATTACTTCCCCTACGTTGACAATGTAGGGGACATTCTGATGTTCATTTAATGATGTTAGCAACACATTAAATCTATCTTTAAAAAGAAATGTACACAATTGTAACCATTCTCCAGCAAGAGGAAGAACTCCACGTAATCCCTAAATAGTGATTTTAAATGGTTACCACGAGTCACATCCCTTGCTGTGGTGCTATAAAACAAATGTCATGGGAAACATAAAAAGAAGCCGTCGAACACCCTAGCATTGACGAGATCAAGAATACATTCATGTCAAATAAATTTGATTTCTCTCATATCACCAAGTAATTAACAGTTAAAGCCATATGTTATATAAGCATTAATAGGCAAAGGGGATTGGTATTATTTCATCTAAAATAATAACTTTTTGAAGCCAATCACTAACTGGTTCTATCATTAAATTATTCTTATATATATATATATATATATATATATATATATATATATATATATATATATATATATATATATATATATATATATATATATATATATATATATATATATATATATATATATATATATATAACTATAGCAATAACAACACATCTACTTCTGCTCAACGAAACTTGAAAATATCTTCATTGGTACTTATTTGATTCTGTTATTTTGGGACAGTTTAATGAAAACCAACCCTGAAAAATTTGGTACGAATGCTAAAGAATATCTTGAGACTTTTGGGACATTAAAACTAACTTTGTCAAGATTATGCAAACTTCCCCGAAGATACTATGTACTATATGCCCAACTTTAATCGAAACTCAAATCCCTTAAAGAGCCTTATATTCTACTATCCAATCAAAATTTTCAGGGATATAAGAGAAGATAATTTCTTCTGTTTAACTGCCAAAGTAACTGTGGCTGCCATATTGATGTAAGATCTACACTAGTTTCGTTTAGGACATATTAGACATATTAAGAATACTCTGTTGAAAAACATCCTAATGTAGACATGACGATTAATTCAGAATTAATTGGTAACATTGTCGCATGTTCATTTGGTTGTAGCAGCCATATCTGAGGTCAGACTGCCACCAGATTTATTTAGGACCAACTAAACATCACAAGTATTCTGGTTAAACACCATGTCTGTATTGACTTTTCACTTTGGAAAGGTAAAAAAAAAATTTAAATATGGCTGCCATAGTTTCCATAATTGATGTCAAGTCATCATCACTTTTATTAAGCATCAAATATACATCACAAGAGGCTTTCTGATAAAAATCCTATTCCAAATATAACTTTTTTATTCTGGAGCTGTAGAGACAATATTTTCAAGGTGGCTGCTATTTTGATCATATTCGATGTCAAATTAGCATCATCTGCATTTAGAACCAATTAGACACCATAATATGCTTTCTGGTACAATAAAGCAATGTCTATAAGACTTTTGATTTGGAAGTTATGACAAGATTTTCAAGATGACCACCATATTGGATGTCAAATCAGCACCACTTACATTAAAAACCAACTAGAGACCATGACAAGTCTTTTGGTGAAACCCCTACATTGATACGACCATCTCTTCATTAGCAGTGATAGCAAGATTTTCAAGATGGTCATTGTGACCGCAATACCCGACGTCTGAGCAGCATGATTTTCATATGAAACCAACTACACCTTGATATCAATGTGTGCAGTTTCATGGTAATCCTCCAAGCAGTGTCGTCAAGGTAGAAATACAGATCTTGTGATAACAGAGACCTGAGTGTAAGATGATTATCACAGGAAGCTGTTCTGGCCTATGACCAGTAAAACACAAAATCAGATTTGTTCAAACGCATTTGAATAATTGGATGTGCTAAATGAATTGAACATATCTCATTAATGAAAGACAACTAGCAGTGTATTACTTTTTCATCACAATAACACTTCAAGTACAGTTTTCTACGCCGGTATTTCCAGCCTATCGTGCAAAAAAAAAACTTGGAAAGCTTCATGAAAAAGATCAGACATTTGTCTGTACTAAACACAAAGAAGAGTATGCTGAACTCCTGGACTTGGGGGATGTGTTATCTCTCTACATCTGAAGATTCGCGGTCGTGGCACGTTCAAAATTTTATAGAAGCTATGTACCTTAAATGATCTGGTAGTTTTAAACAAAATTGATATGACGTATGCCGACACCTTGGAGATTCAGAATATAAGAACAACGGAGTTGGAGCTATAACCTATTGTGGATGCAACAGCAGAACTCCTGAATTTTCAAACTAACATCTCTCTTTTTAACAACATGGTCTACGAGTGATTTTTGCACATATTTCATATCTAAATCAGAGCAAAGAGGCTACTGTTAGTGTCATAATCTTCTGCATGCGTGGTACTAGTTTTGTAGATCTGATTGTAATTTTGTTGCCCTTAATATGGCTTGTGTTGTTTAATTTCAGGTTTTGATTCATTTTCCTCTGACATTTTAGATGTATACATTACAATCTGTCTTGAGAGACATACCCTCTCTTCTACCTACAAAATGTATTATTTCATTACCGATCAAAACACTAGACTTTCGATTAACTGACGTATCGAGTGTAGACTTTCAAGGCAGAGTTCTCAGAATACAGGTTTGAATATGTTTGTTGTGTTTGTTCCACCACACAACTACCCCATGAACTTGGACTCATCATCGTAAGAAGCGACTAATACTGTTGTGATACAGTGTTTTGATAGCCAAACTCACATCCAAAAGGGTCAATACCTTACATTGAAGGGGCTAATATGCATATGTATTTCCTCAGGATATTATATTGTTTATAGTTCGTAAAATAAACCCAATGACCTAAAGTTTCATTTCGCATCAATACAAACAGACTCTTTAAAATGGAAATATTGTGCAGTGTTTGGGCGGCCATTGAAAGGGAGGCAGTAGCTGAAGTTATGTCCATAAAACCGCTACTTCGGATAAAGTTACACTTATTCAAATATAATTTACATATCGTGTGGGCAAGTACAAGGTCTCTATATTCTGCAGTTGGATCAGAAACAATTCCTATCACGAAACAGCACTACACGGGCCACATCAGTGAACTGAATGACCCTACAGACAGTCCACCACCCAATATTCGTTCGTTTATGGACACTTCCAACTGCAAAGTTCAACCTGTAATCACTTCATCGCACAGAATGTGCTAGGTCAGGTTCTGTAATCACTTCAGCATCATCGACACTGTTCAGATAAGATCAAACTGTGCAGTATATACTTTATAAACTGCATAAAAAAGAAGAAAAATTGAGATGATAGATACAGAAAAAGGTGGAAGAGGAAGAAAATTCATAGCATGAGCGGAATGTAGCAGGTGCTTGATGGGATATTTCCTTATTTAGCATCTAGTAGAACACTATAAATACTGATGTCAAAATTGGTCAACACAAGGCCAGGAATACATTGAACCAAATACCTAACAGTCACAAGGGAGAAACCTTACCGAACATGCTTAAAGAGGAACTTAATTGGCAGAAACACATTTGTGACAGTTAGAAAGAGAGGTCTACTGTATGAATATGGGTAATAGGTCGTTCTTTTCAAATCTATTTCGTACACAAAACATAACCGGGGTCTGGATTTTGTATCATCTTTGGTCAGGACGATCTAACAAGGACTAATACATTCTGTGTTACAATTGGTACGACTCTATGGTCTTAAACTATGTAGTAGAAAAAAGTGAAAACCAACAAGTTTTGTCAAATTCAACAAATACTCTATTTGTCTATAATACAAACTAAAACTTGAAAAAAAGAACTTTCAGTATTGTGAATTAAATCCCAAAGAGTCCTATAAATTCTATCACAAGTCCAAAGGTATAGAGTACTCCATATTAGTTCCTGTTGTGTTTTGAAAGACGGTCCAATCTATTGCGATGATGTGCTAATAGCCTTGAATTGTTGATGCGCTAACAGCCATGATAGATCACAGTAATATAAACAAACAATTTTTTTTATAAATTCCTAGTAATTCCAAAACAGTTACTTAGTCCGAAGTTTATGAGTACTTTGTAATTCTAATGAATAATTTAAATAAATTAAATCCTCTCAACCAAACACAACAAAAGCTGATTCTAATAAAACTGATGTTTAAGATAGGAATAATACTTTTGTTTATAACCACTTTGTATGAAAATCTAAGGCACAATTTTAGAACCAGGATGAGAGCCAAAAGTTCATTTCCAGATCATTCTAATTCGTAAGCAAGGCCAGGTCCTTTAGCTGCCAGCCAACCAATCAAACATAAAGTGATCCAGAATTCCCTCATGGGTGGGGGGAACCTATGATCTGAACTCATATGCATCAAATTTTGTCAACAAGATTGCTTCTGCACCTTTCAAGGTCTTAAAGGTCACAAAAACATGTTTACTCACAAGAAATGACCTTATTCCAATGTACAGACCCACAATGGACAAGCTTAGCTTTTTAATATGTTCTCTACTAAATGACTTTTATATTATGCAATCATTAAACAATACTGAACACACATAATATATATATGCATAACACAGTAAGGGGTATGTATTTCGTATGTTTTTTCCCCTTATAAGTGAGAAAAACATGTGACGTCCATTGTATTATCGGATCGCATTATTAGTCAGGACATTGTACAACGGAAACTTCAGTTGTCACATAGGAAAGGGATGGGTGTGATCACGTCTGAATTAAATGATTTTCAACATAAATATATTTTTCTTTAGATACAGGTCTTTCAAAAAAGAAATAATGATTGCACGTTTAGATAGCTATGACAGCTTTGTATCTGTTATTTTCAATGTTGATTTGCTTCATTAGTTTATTATAATAAGTAGCACAGCAAAATATACCTAATGGCACCAACAAAACATATAAGAAAGGCTCAAAAAGATAAAGATAAACGATTGTTATGGTTGATTTTAGACTGAATCGAGTCAATCCTAATTGAATAAGTACTCGTTGCCAAATAATCATAACGATATCGATGTCATTGGCTGAATAGATTTGTTCGAATATATTGTGAAGAGGTTGAGTTTTTTTAACTCAAGAACGAGGAATTCAGATCCCAGTATGGACAGTTTATAAGAGGAGAGGATGAAAAAAATAATCACATCTTGTCTTTTCATGGATTTATTTCTAGAATTAATATTCAATTTTCTAGATTATATACTTTGAAACAGTTGTCCTTAAGTCAGACTAAAGTATGATTGCTACTGTAACAGTTTTCTTGTCAACTAAAGTAACTGAGACTGAACAGTGGACGTGGTTGTTTTATCAGACATGGACATTATACTAAATAATGCTGGCGTCTGACACTAAAACAATTGACACAAATAATATAATGCTGGAAAAATCAATATTAATTGCAGAAATTAACAAATCTATGAATTAAATATTCATATTTGCAATATTTTCATGAATAAGCAAGACACAGATAAGGAAATATGTGCCATGTTTATTTATAAATGCACTCACGTTTTAATCTATTTTGAACTTCTCCAATTAGCACAGCAGTAACCATTTAATTAAAATATTTCTGATATATGATGTAATATCATAAAATCGCCCTCATCAATCTTAATAGCAAACTAATAAAGCATCAATGTTTTCAAATGTTTGCATATAACTTAGTCATCTGATCCATTATTTAGTAATTTATAACCAGATTGTTATCATGCGTCTCTAACACTCTCATCATGCCCATTTTTCATAACAAACAGAACACTCTTTATCTTCTCTAACACGGTTGCCATATTTGCATGGGCGATTTGTTTTAGTCAGATGAGGATGTAGTTTATCATTGTCGAAAAGATCTAATTTATTTCCGTAAATTTCCGTAACTGTGGGATTTTATCCGTTTGAGCCCGTGTACGTAAGAGCTCTCCAGCTTTCTCTTTATTTTGATCAGTTTGTTCGAGAAATATGATACACACCGACTGAGATAGAGACTTCAAATTATAATTTATAATACAGGGCAGTCCTCAGATGTGCCAAACAACCCTCTAAACCTTTTTTATTTTAATCCATTAGATCTATTATTTTGCTAATTTGTATAAGTTATTCTTATTGAAATGTATTTATCATTTATTCTAATCATTTACCGCCGTTTACATTTCTACTACAAAAAACCTAATCAACATTCTATGACCAAGGTCACAAAATAAAAATATCCGTGATCAACAACATCAACAAATGTAGAACACTTGATGACAACAGCAAAAATATTAACAATGGCAGCAACAACTCTGGGTTCTTAGAGATATGCGTGACAGCAAATAAATATGACACTGACACGTGGTTTTTAAAATTATACTATGGATAGAAATAGACAAAAGTCTACATCTCTAAAAGTGTGATGTGTGTTTCATTTGTATGTAAGAAAAGAAGAAGGAACACAAAGCGACCTGAAAATCATATAAACACCTATTTATATTGGACTGACACATATTGAGTAATGCAATTTTTGAACTGTTCATTTCACAGTCGTGTGTTGGGTAATACAAGAAGTTCATTACACTATTGTACGTTGGGTATTCGTGAACGCGCAGTATCAATGTCCCAAACACGTCAGTAAACATTGCTTTAGACTCCTCTTACAAACTCTGAGAGTTTTGTGTTTCCTTTGTTTATAAAAATAATTTCTATCAAACCTACCTCACTAATGTATTTGTATATAATGTAATCCACATATAAAAATGTCTGACGCATGAAAAGGTTTGGTAATAAGCTAGACATATGTATACCCAATACCAATAGTAAAAAAATAAACATTTTTAATGATATATTTTCAGTTTCCTTCTTGAAGGACTTATGGTAATATCTCACCAAATAATACTGTGGTTTCAGACTAGATTATACACAAACTGAAGTTAAAATCTTCTGCCATAATCCGCTGGAGAACAAAAGATTGTTTTATCATACACCAATATAGAATAGAAAATTTCACATTAATATGATCTTTTTAAAAACAGTTATGAAATGCATTATTTTTACTAAAGGTCCCGTTAATAAATGCATTTACTTTAAAACAAGCTTTAAATCATACATAATAATTATTCCTTATATTACTCTCTCTCTCTCGCCTGCTTCACCGTTGCATGATGTAATGACACATCTTTGAAGGAGGACAAGTATGATATTGTGATTTTCTTTAGCAGCGTTGATTGTAAGTCCTTGAAACAAGTGCGCACATCAAGTTTGAAAATGTTCTTGCAAACGTTTGTTATAAATGAAGCCAATTGCGCAAAATATAAAACGTGCGGTAATATATATATATATATATATATATATATATATATATATATATATATATATATATATATATATATATGAATTCATAAGCTAAAAGGTATCATACAGTGTTGTGCTCTTCATATGGTTAGTTCGATGTATCACCGCAAACCTGTATTGGCACGTAGAATATATACCGTTCACGTGATGAATATGTGACTATTATTGTGGCTCAGCAACGCGTCAAATTTAAATTTGGTCGAATTAATTAATTGTGTACTTGACAAGTTGGGTTACAATGTATTTTTAATCAGCCCATTTTGTAAGTTGACGCGTTGGTGAATCACGAAAATAGATTCATAAATATTCATCATGTGACAGTCTGATGACAGTCACATAAGTTCTTGTCACACGACCACAACAACCATTCTGAATGTGCGAAACCGCATCTGATTGTTGTTTGTATATTAATGAACAGTTGGCTGTCCCCAAGATGAAGTGCATTCACGGTGCGTGCTCATTATTACTCTCGCAGATGGATACAAAACAAAGTTATCATAAATGTAGATTCTGCACTAGAACTTTCACAGAAAATGTAAACACCACATAACTCGTATCTACATTTACCCAAAGGCAGCCTGCAGGTCTGTTAGCCTCCCTGCTACTTGTATGTATTTCGCATGTATGAACATCCTTGTTTATGATTGGTAGGAATCATATATTTAATGTACCCAGTGGCTGATCGGAGAAGCTGGCCTAATAATAGAACATTGGTGATATTTCCAGACTTAGCTGAAAGGACTATCACTTCTTGATTTATAAAGGAATGCCCTCATATGTATACAGAGTTTCTTTCTTCACTAATCTCGGATGGTGCGTAGGGAATGATATCGGGAACAGACATCAAGGATCTTCTATTTTCCCTCTTCCGCAATGCAGGATTATTTTTTCTTGTATAAACCACTTGCCCCCCTATTGTATAATCCACGCTCTCCGTGAAATCAACCGATTCATTTTGACTCTTATTTAGCATTGTTGGAAACGTATCACTGTTTTCAGGTGGTGTTAACGTGTCTGTCTTGTTTCGACTGCTGTCTGATACGTGTTCAGATTTTTCCTGGCCAAAAGGAGAAGATGCAAGACTGTTTCTTCTAGAATTTTCAGCAGAATTACGACTTCCTAGTTCATCGTTTTTTTCACATTCGTCCTCTTCCTCGTCCTGTACTTCCATGTCCAGATCTCGAGCAGATAGATAAGTCAACGTCTGAATAATATCTGTACCATAAGCTCTACTATTCTTTTTTCTATTTGTACGATAAGTTTCACACTCCTCAGTACTATCTTCTTCTACAAGATGTTCACGGCTACCCTCCTTTAGATCACGCGCACTTGTATGTTGCGACAATCCTTTTGAATTATCAAAGGTGAACACATGATTTCTGGGACTTTGAGAAATATTTAACAAAGGAGAAACCCTAATATTTTTGTGAGAAGATAATGTCGAGCCCAGGGAGGACGATCTGGAATTGCCAACACTGACATCTTGTGCTGACAACGGCATCGAAATCGCAACCAGGGATGGAGTCGTACTTTCTGTATTAGATCCACTGGATGGAAGCACCTGTGAAAGATTCATGGTCTGCTCCTTTTGTGAGAACGGTCTTATTTCGGAGTAGTGAATCGACTCTCCATTGCTCAAGTTACCTCTGCTGCCTCTAAGACTTGGGTCGTGAGATCTGGGTTCATCATACATATTTCCAATGATGTTAGTCAAAGAGGGGGCAGCTGTAAAAATAAATGCAAATAAATGAGAGATCTCGAAAATCTAAGTTTTCGGGGTGCGTTAGCGTCATAAAGAAAGAAATAGATGGTCTCAATAACATGGTAACAATAGAAAATCATCCGGGATCGATTGTGAGTTACAAATGCACTTCGATGAATTCTATAAGAGATTTCATGAACAGGGTTTGTTAATAACAGTTTCTAGAACAATCGTACCAGTTGAGACCTAATGTTTGTCTACGTAGAATGTTGGCCTAAATGAGTAATATCTTGTTCAGATTCGGACTTGAAGAGCAATATACATGATGTTATTTTTAGGTAATATATTTATGTCAAGCAACATTTTCAAACTAACATATAGACAACGTCCAACCAATTACAGCATATCAGCAATGCAAAGGACCAATTACCAATTATATTGTAAGCCATTCACGAGTTATGGTTTAGGAACCTAAATCCCATCTGCTTGTCTGAGCTTCTAGAACGGAACTCAAACATGTGGATGTTTCATTATATTTTTGTTGTGGGGTTTAACGCCATTTTTCAGCACACGATACGCTATTCATGGCGGCCAGTATTAATGATGGAGAAAGAACCCAGGAAAACCCCGGGAGAAACCACTGACCCACGAGAAGGTACTGGCAAGCTTTCTCATATACCCACATTCACCGAATCCTAGACTCGAACCCACGCAGACAGAAGTGAGATGGCAGTGATCCGTTACATCTGGGGGCCCCGAGTGGCCGAGCGGTCTAAAGCGCTTTCCGTTACGGAGAGCGCTTTAGACCACTCGGCCACTCGGGGCCCCCAGATGTTTCATTATAAAAATAATGCAGGAATTCATGTTGTTACAATGTCGCCATTCCCACCTAAATTTGGTGAAAACTACAACATATATTAGCGATATACTTCAAAATGCGTATGCACAGTTTTGAAAAGAAAATATTCGATTTATGACCTTGATGCGATGGCAAGAATAAGGAATATAGCCAGTAGGTAAATAAATCACAACCACCTTTTCATGGGTAAGTCTAGACACTATTTTATATAAAATATTTGACGTAAGAAAATCTGTTGGTTCCTCTATATGAGCAATATAACAGTCTAGAAAACGGTTAAAGTGTGTTTATTTTGCATTCCATCGTTGTGCCTCAGGGTGGCTGAGTGGTCAAAGGACCCGGGTGGCCTAGTGGTCTAAGGCGCTCGCCTTTACAGATCACTGACATCTCACCTCTGAGTGAGTGTGCAAAAATCTTGCCAGTAGCTTCCAGTGAGTTATCACGGTTTCTTCCTAGACTAAATATTCTGGCTGCAATACAGAGCCTATCATGTGGTGAAAAATGTCGTTAGAGCCATATCAGCAACAACAATTTTACCATGGATACAATTTGAAATATTCAAGGAATCTATCACTGTGGTAATTCTGTGAGATTTCGATGTGAAGAAATTATGTCCTTAAAGTTATTTAGTTATGTATTTTAAGTAGCCTCATTAAAAATAATTGTTTATTCAGTCCAATAAAATGACCTTGAAATCCATTTGTCACTGTAGTAGTGACTTTAATTATTACATCGTAAACAATGACTATGTATTTATGATACATAATTTAATTAACTTGAGACGTACATGTTCTGATCATATTGGTATGGTTTTAAAGAACTAATTAACATGCCTATTCATGTTAATTATAGAAACGAACAGTCCGTGGTGTTAGTATTACACCAGTTTACATTTCCGTGCTCCATGTGCCTGATGTGGTCTTCAGTTACCGATCAGAACATCGCTCAGCCATTTCGGTCAAGTCGTGAAATCAATTAAATGTATGAAGTTGAGGGAATACATGTAAATTTGGTGGCTTTTGTGATACGCCTCCGGTGGAGTGCACCATATAAGTTGCGGCAGAAAAGGCCGACAATTTTTCAGTTGTGAGTTCGTCTCCTTCCATCGCCATATTTATGTCATGTGAACAAAAGTAGTTATAAATATAGTTTTATTGGTGGCAAATTACATCTGAAAGTTTGGAAAGGAGAATTGTCTTGTTTGTTTTTACTTCTCTATTTTTTCTTTCTTCTTTTTTTTTAATTGATTGACGGAAAACGTATATGGTCGAGGATGTTCTAACTGCTTAAGCTGCGAGTAAACAGACTTTATTTGAATCAGCCCTCGTCATTGTCGTGCGTAGCTTTGAGTTAAAAACCGGTCTTCTGATGTTTTATCATTAAGTCAATACATTATGCTATTTTGATTCTGAGTGCAAAGTTATACCATTTTGTAATAGTATATACTGAACGATAGAAACATGTACTTTAAATACATGACATATATTCGTGATTTAGCTGCATTGGTAATCGACAAAGTTTACGCTTGTTGCAGAGTTTGGTAGGTCTGATTAAATCCGGTTTAAAGTTCCATTTAATTGACGAATTGCCAAATATAAGATAGCTATTCCGAGATATTAGCATAACATTTTTCATGAAGTCAATTTTTTTCTCTCGAAGATATACCACTTTTTTACTAAGTTAATTTTGGGTTCATAGTGACAGTTGGCGCAAAGTGGGTCCAAGATTGATTTGTACACGTTATACAATAAAATTGGCAAACGTGATAAACGAACAGTTTACCAGCCTCATTTATTGTCAGAAAATCTTTGCACCCCAGATGTTAGGGATAGTTCCGACCTCTCAGTCAAAACTGGCATATTAATTAGTTTTGACTAATCAAAAATCGGCATCGAATTCACTGCGTGATACGCGTTGCCATGCGCCACATGTGATCACAAAAAAGACAACGCTTGATAACTTTCTTATTATAATGCAGAGGAGTTCGAAAGATGACGCAGAAAATCACTGAAAATGTATCAGAAAAATGGTTCAGCCGTGTGCTTGGGGCACATACGTTGCAGATTATCGTTATTATGAGGGGTATCTTTAAAAATTGTTCCAAGCATACACAAGCATGGAAAAATGTTTACATTGGAAGTGATACATTATTTATGATCATATTTCATATATAAAGACGTAAAACTATTTCTAAATAATGACATTATTTGTTGTGATTGTGAAAATATTGAATATAATTTTATACTAATTGCATGTTGTTTATATTCAAATTGTATATCAAATTTAAGTCAGATAACAGTATATGCAGTAAAGAAACCGCTTCGGTGGCCTAGTGGTTAGAGCGTCCGCCTCGGATGAGGGAGGTCGCGGGTTCGAAACCCCGGCCGAGTCACCGAGTCATACTAAAGACTTCTAAAAATGGTAATAATAGCTGCCTCGCTTGGCACTCAGCATTGAGAGGTTAGTGTTAGGACTGGTCGGCCGTGTGTCAAAATTAAGTGACTGAGTGGGACATCATTCTACATGTCTGCGGCATGATGCCCCAGTGCTAGACATCACTATAAACTGCCACAATGCAGACATCGTAGCGATATGACTAAAAAAATTTTTAAAGCTACGTTGAAAATCCAAAACACACACATGCAACAAAGAAAATGTGTGAATATGTTGTTTATTTTTCCCTTTTTTTACACATTAAATTGTATTTCACATTAAATTTGGAATGTTGGAATCCTGCCTCACACTTCATTAGCGCTGATTTTGCTAGTTTTTCAAAATTGAGCATGTACTTGTAAATGGTGTCAAATTGACTAAACATCACCCTATATTTTGAATTATGGAATGGCCCTAATCCTATTCAAATCTATAAATGAAACATTGGATTTTGACAAATTATTTTTTACAAAATGAAACTGAATTATTATGAATACAATCTTCTTTTAGAAGGTTTTCAAAGTTTTGAAAGTTTAGGAAGAGGTAAAACTGTAATAAAATATCTATTTTGTCTTTTTTTGGCTTGAAATTATAAGTAACTGTAAATGATATTCTGCCGTTTATTAAAATTGTATCATGCTCACATCAAATAAAACTGGCCTATAAAAATTGATAATTTTATAACACTTGCAAAATATTATAATATCAGTGAAGACTAAACGAGTCAAACTTACAAGGGAACAATAATAAAAACAGGTTCAAATATATCACATGTTAACTTGTCTGTAGTAGCATATTTCAATGTGCCATTATTATTTCTATCTTTTATCAGAGATTATGATAAATTTAGGTTTTACAAGACTCTGATACAATTTAAATTACTGGTTTATCAGTGATACCCTTATGAATCTTGTATCGCCCAACAGAGTACACAAGTTAACATGGCGTAATGGACGTAAAACATTCCCTTCAATCACTCAGCCAACTTTGTGTAAATTATTTTTATTTTATTTATTTATAACTTTAAGTTCTGATTCCTAAAGTAATTAAATTATTAATTGTAGATTTTTAAAAGGTACTTAATTTAATATGACAATCATACATGTATGACATACATTTAATGGGTGTAAGTACATAAAGAAACTGTATTTTAAACTTAAAAACAAAATACTGAAGCCATGTTAGAAATTCTGATAATTAATAAGTGTGTCTAACTTTGCAAGGACAGAAAGATTATGTTATTTTGTCTTCCAGGACAATGTCTTCCTGAAGTTTGCCAAGTTATTTGTTCTTCCTCATTGATCTTCAACAACTTTGACCTGATTTGGGCCATTGAAAGTCCTAATTGCACGAATATACCCTTATATGTAGTAGTTCAAGTCTTTCTTTAACGAACGACCTGAAAGAATCTCGCAGTCAGGTAGAAAAGTTTCAAAAATATTGTCGAGAATATTTTCTACTGAATCTCTTGCTAATGCTGTTGAATCCGACATTTTCGAAATTGCTTGTGTGCCGGAGCATATATAAGTAAGTGGCTGGAGCTTATCGTTCGATATCTGAGTATCCATTACGTAAATCAGATGCAAGATTGAGAGTGAGTTTCGATCTAATGGAATTCAGGCCAAAGAAAGCTTGCCTGACAGTTGAAGGTAGATAGCTAAAGCTCTGAAATTCATATGTTAGATAACCAATCTTTTCGTCCTAGTTGAAGTTTTAAAAAATTGGACACGTTCTTGACTAGACCCCGATTCCACCAATATATCTTCGTGTGCAAATGTAGAATGAAGACGAGGTAACAAACAAATAGGTAGGATTTTATCTAACTTTTGATTCAAGCAAAATGTTTGTACAAAACTTCATATCTTTTGCTGATTGGGGCTATGTCCATATGCAAAATGAGCGAGGCATCTAAAAAAAATCTTGGTACAGTAACATTAACATGAGTTATATAAATAGTACAATATATGAACTACCCGTGTGTACAGTATTGTACAGTATTGCCACAAAATTAAAGAACGTCCTGGTTAAGGGATATGATGTAGAATACCAATTATCATGCGGAGAAAACGTTTCTACTTGTGCTAGTCTTTCAGCTTGACATTTGACCTCTTGATACGATCAAATAAGTCATTTTCATTCGCAGGATTTCCACTTCATCGGTGGCTAGCCGAAAACTGTAAAGCCCATAAGCAACAAGATCCCACCTTGCCCCATCAACATTTTAAGTGTTTTGAGAATTAAAACATATTATCAGGTAGAAACTAGTCTTCCTTCTGTTGTTTGTTTTGAGCTTAACCTCGGCGATATCATGTCCAAGACACTAACTTACCTGCCGGCTATAACAGTAAGCCATCCATTAATTATGGTGCAGATTTAAAGTTTATAATTCAAGTTTATTTATATATGCAATTTGCTTTGTGTTTGTCTCTGCAACCTTGACTTTTGGCTTTCGACAAAAGACCATAGAAATAACTTAGCTATATGTATAGACCATTATTGACATCTGATACACCTATATCGATTTGAACGCATCTAATAATAGCGTGAAGAACTTAGTTTTCTTCGTTCAGCTACTATGTTTTCGAGTGCGGGAGATCACGGTTCGAGCCCCTACCGAGTCTTACCCAAGACTTATAAAAATGGTACAAGCAGCTGCCCTGCCTGGAGCTCAGCATTAAAAGGTTAGTACTAGGACTGGTCGGCCCGATGTCAGGATAATGTGAATGGGTGGGACATCATGGTACATGTCTGCGGCATGATGCCCCAGTGCTAGACATCACTATAAACTGTCACAATGTAGATATCGTAGTGATATGAGTGAAAAGTTGTTAAAGCTACGTTACAAATCCAAAACAAACAATACACGCACACTATAGATGCTATGTTATTGACCTTTTACAGCTAACATAGATTTCTTTCTTATAATGTACCAGAAAAGTAGCCCACGCTACAAGTTTGTCACTGTTCATGTTCTACAACTAAATATGTCGTGCACAAATCAAAACTAACACATGATAATGGGTAGTACCATACAATAATTCCTTCGCTTTACAGTAAACGTTAAAAAATGAAGAGTTTATCTTACTTGACTGCCCCCTTTCCTGATACTGCAGCTTGGAGAAAGGCTGTTTTCGCAGAAGAAGAACAATCAAAACCAACAGAACCACAACTAGAACTCCAACGATCACACCGAATAAAATTGTAGTCAGCATCAACGTCTTATCGGGTTTCTCAGTAGATTCAATAGGAGATGCCGTGCTGATTGTAGAAGTGTGCGATTGTGGATATGATATTGGTAAACATATGTCATGGCACTGCGGAATCTTTGCACACTTCACTTCATCTTCGCTGGATAGGTTGTGTTCCTGTCCAAGTTCATTGTAGAATTTTACCTTTCTGGTGTCAATAGTGAATCCCTCGTTTATGTCCATGATGCCAACCTAATAACACATCAAAAGTCGTCAGTGATGTAACAACTCAGAAAATGTATCTCTCTCTCTCTCTCTCTCTCTCTCTCTGTTCCGATAAATTGATTTCATTTTAAGTATTTCTTCCAGCTTCGTGCCTCTATTGTATAATTAATAAGAGCAGATGCATGAGTCAAACTACATATATTAATCTGGATAGTCATGTTCTTTATATTAATATATTTATTTACAGACTCCACTGTTCAGAACTAAGATTTTTTTGTGGTAAATAACCGGCATATTCAGTGTCTTTACAATTCTGAAAACTTTCCTGAACTTTCTATAATTTTTTTTTTTTTTTTTTTTTTTTTTTTTTTTGTATAGTTACATGCACCAGACTAAAAGGGTCCATTCAAAGTGATGGTGGAAAGATTGTAAAGTTTGGTGACAAGATTTCCTAGATGTAGTATCACGCAAGAATAAAATACTGACATAAAAATTTGTTTTCTTTGACCCTTCGAGCGCTTTGTCGTATTGATTTCCACGGAAAAAAATTACCATTTTACCCTGCACGATAAATCTTTGTATTGCATGTACTTTCCCGCCAATATCGTTGACGCAGTTTCTTAGTGTCAACCGGAATACGCGTGTGTGACGAATTAGTTATATGAACTCACCGCAGCTCATTTACATTCTAACATCCCGAGCATACCGGTTTAGGAATAATCCACATTTGTTCAGCCTCCTCCCCTTATTTCTGTAATCTGGTATAAGTTAATGCAATTCTGGTAATTACATTTCATTAGCGCAGTCCTTCATCATATTATGTCATTATGACAATTTTCTAAAATTTGCAATGAACGGAAACTTTTGAAAGTTTCGATAAAATGGAGAAACACGAAGCTAGGAAATCTATATCATCGTACCTTTTTATACTCGAGTTTGGAAGCAGCGCCACTCTGGATATTGTAAATGTGAAAACCACTGTTACCATTCCCGTCACTGTTGAACGGCTGGAATATCTTACCATTCTCGTCAGTCACTTGTGCCAATAATAATGCGTTGTACAATTTTTCTGGTTGATTGCGTAGCTCCTTGCAGTACATTAAATTTCTGCATATGCTTTTTGCGACGTTTGCAAACACGGCCCCCACACTGAACACAGCCTGCGTGACATGAATGGCTCTTTGTTCCCAGTACAAAGCATTTAGTTTGTCATCATCTAATGTATGAAGAATGTCTGATGCACAAACGGATGAATGGGTCTTTTGGAAAGATTGTTTTAAATCACAATTATATACATCCTCCCAAAACCGTGGGAGCCACATATTCTCTGAAGTTGATGTAGAATTGAATGTTAAAAGATACTGTTTAAAAGTGCCACCATCGACGTATGTTCTAGTATATGTCGCAAGAACGATAGACCCTTTTGCAAAATTTCCTGACCTTCTTTCAATAAAATGTTTTTTTGTGCCCCACGTTTCGCTAGCAAAAAACACCAGTGGCTTGTTGTTACTGAACGATTTCTCTAAGACATTGAGTATTCTTATCGTTATATCTGAGATTCCGAAGTAAACGACGACCCGGGAGTTTGTTTGATATAAGCGTCTCAAAACGTTCTCAATGTCATCGTCAGTGTCATCTTTTGAAACTAACAGAGGTTCTTCAACGCAGATCCCATCTATTTCCGCGCTAGTTTTGAAGTCCAATATGCCATCCCTGCCATACTGAGTGTCATAATACAAAGCTCCCACATGGGTAAATCCAAAACTTTTCAGCAGCTGTACTAGAGTGTCCACTTGCAGGGTTTCACTAGGAACAGTTCTCATGAAATAGGGATACTGTCTTCGATCATCTAATTTAGAAATCGAGGATGCGTAAGATATCATTGGGATACCAAGCTCTGTCGCCTGGTCAGCCACTATCAATGATACCCTGCTTGAAAGTGCGCCAATAATAACAACTACCTTATCACTCTGTATAACTGATCCCGTCATGGGGTCTTTCAGCAATACTCTTTTGCTAAAGAAGTCCGACAGGAAGATCGAAGTATTGAATGGACTGTAGCAGTCATCGATGGCTAAGCCTCCAAATCGGAGGTTATGCTTCCTGTTCATACCTTTAATGGCTTCTATGAAAGCTGATACGGTTATAATAGCATTCTTGTCTGGACGAAGCTTTCCGCATGAATACGGGTTATCTCCTGACAAATGTATGCTGAACAATCCCAAAAGAAGGTAGTCCCCGGGAATGTACGTAAACTTTGTCTCAGTCATAGCAAGACAATAAGGGCAAGATGACCTGCAGATGGAACTCCGGGAATCTTTTATGCCGCTAGATCTTAACTTAAGTTCTCCTTCGTGGAATAACCCAACCTGAAAAGAGCGAAGGGATTTACAATGAGTCATAACTTCTTGACAAAAAGCACTTATCTTTATCCCCAATAAAATCATGTCAGTTGCAAAACATTAAACAACAGCAATAAGAAGCCAGAGTGTAATCAATGATTGCGTGACTCAATTCTACTTAGCTTTTACTAGTCGTCAGTAGCTATTGTAAACATAATCATACAGACACTAAACTGAGACTAAAGTCGTCCTGGACCCATTGTTAACAAAGATTTTCTTTGGTCGCAATCTTTAATTTTACAATTCAACTTCTATTCTTTTTAAAGTTTAGTATGAAACAACCTATCTACTGTGATAAGGCATCAAAGGCATAATACACTAAAATTATCTTCTGTGATAGGGCATAAAAGGCATAATACACTAAAATTATCTTCTGTGATAGGGCATAAAAGGCATAATACACTAAAATTGTCTTGTGTGACAGTAAAGAAAAAGTGTAATATATTGAGTTCTAAAAACAGATTAAAGTTGTTTATTAGTTATTTTTATAATCTTAGCTCTTAAACGACTGCTTAAGAAGCTATCGTCATTGTCCATCACAGGCTGAAAGGCACATGCTTTCAGTAATCTTGGAGTGACAACATTGTTCATGCATCAGTAATTTCTTAAATTAGCCACTTAATGTGAGTTATCACATGACAAGCGTGCAGTCCACCCATATAAATTATCTCCTCTTTCACGTGTGCAATATATAGTTACACTGCGGGGTCCCTTGTGGTCGAGTGGTCTATGGCGCTCCACTTAATAGATCAATGACATCTCACTTTGTGGAGTGCCGTCGAATCTCAGGTGCGGCCAACAAGATAATGTGAAAAAGGTTGCCAGTAGGTTCGCGTGCGTCGGTGGTTCTTCCTGGTGTTTCCTCCACCTGATATACTGGCCGCACATATAGCCTGTAACATGCTGTGCGGGAAATATAATACGCAATGTATAACCAATAAGATGGAAAGTTTACCATTGAAAAAATATTTGTATTCCTACTTTCATCTGCACTTGTCAGAAAGAGACTTCTGAGTAAGCTATGACGCATTTAAGTTTAGCATCCGTGAATCTATACGATCATCAACACAAATGCTTAGGCAATGTTACTAGAGCATAATATTTTGGTCAAAGTGACCTTTTCTGGTTTTGAGAGTGTAGTAGTAACATATATGCGTCCAGTTATTAAACCTCTCGAATGTAACATAACCAACACATAATAAAGGAACGTTTGATACGAAACGTGTAACGTCTACGAAGCATAAACGAACTTTATATGTCATATAGATCTCTTTTGGATGGAAAAATGAATAACTTGTAAAGCTGCCTTCACTCATCAGATTTCATGTTTCTAGGAAGGATAGTATACCTATAACATGCCGAAAGCACATGTAGTCAAGAGCTAAAGGCAAAGCTTAATGAATGACAATAACAGCAGAACAAATATTGTAGTTGTGGGTTTAACGCCGTACATGGTGGCCAGTATAACTTGTGGAGAAAGAGCCTGGGAAACCCTGGGCAAGAACCATCAGCCCATGGGAAGCTAATGGCAAGCTTTCTCACATACCCACACTGACCGATCCTGAGATTCAAAACCACGCGGACAGAGGTGAGATGGCAGTGATGGGTTAAGGCGAGCACTTTAGACCACCCGGCCATCCAGTGTCCCTCAGCTGAAACATAGTCGCGATGATTATGTATTGTTGTAAGTGTATTTTTAGTAACAAAAATGAATATAAAAAAACAATTTAATGATTCTAGCTTGAGCAGAATCTGAAAAATGGGCATCCAACATAAAATTAAAATCTAGTCAGTGAAGCGTGAAATGTAGGTCATAATGACCTACTACTGAAATGAAAGAGCAGTGTTCATAAAAATGCATCCCTAATTTGTATGATTCTGAACAGGATGATGTCAGCATAACATGCAAAATTATCGATACATGCAAAAACTCAACCGAAGGAAGTAAATTATGGAAAAAATTCAGTGATCTTTCGTGGTATGACCGTAGTACTAAGAGGGATATATATATATATATATATATATATATATATATATATATATATATATATATATATATATATATATATATATATATATATATATATATATGAGTATGTATGATGTAAGTCATAAAAACTGTCTTTTGCTATAGGGGTTTGGTACTATTGTTGATGTAAACAGTCACCTAGCTTGATGCTTCTGGGATTAAAATAAAATCAGTAAAGCTTGACATATAAGTAACTATGACCTACTTTAATGACTAGGATGTAGCAGCCCCGTATCATGCTTCATAAATTGTGGCATAACAGTAGGCATACATGTGTTCAAAGCCTATTTGGTTAGGAACTAAATGCAAAACCTAAGCCAGTAAATTTTAACTGTAGATCACCAAGACCTTCCTTTGTTGCATGAGTGTGGTTTTAATAGCGATGCATACATCATTCTTGTTTGATGATTCTACCATGAACAGAGTTTGAGAAATAAAACTAAAACACAATATTTAACTTCAGGTAGTGAAACATGAATAGGTCGTAGTGACCTTCTGTTGTTATGAGGATGTAGTACTCATCACCAAGTTCCATGAATGTAGGTACACAAACACAGGTATTGTTGCAACTCTATGGTCTTAAACTAAGTAACAGGAAAGATATAAAACCAAGTCTTGTCAAATTTAACAAAGAGTTTATTTCCCTAAAATATGACGCGAAAAATTAAACAAAATTTACAGTATGGTGAATTAATCCCAAATAGTCACAAAAATTATATAACAAGTCCAAAAGTATAGAGTATCCTAAATGAGTTCCAGTTGTGTTCCGAATGAACTCCAATCTTGAATATGCCGTTGTGACAGTAGCCTTGAACTGTGCTGATATGCTAACAGTCTTAATGAATCACAATTATATAACTCAAAATATCTTTAAATGAATTCACAATAATTCCAGAAAAGTTATTTAGTCCTAAAGTTATGATCATTTTGTGCTTCAAATCAATACTTAAAAAAAATAAATCCCCTCAAATAATACGTAAACACAACTAAAAGACTGACTCCACTACAGATGATTAAGATAGGAATAAATAAATTCTGCTATTCACTACCATATCTAGAAAACTAAGACACAAAACAAAACCAGGATGAGGGTCACAGATTCATTTCTAGAACATTCGAACTTGTAAACAAGGTCAAGTCCTTCAGAAGCCAACCAATCAGAAATTATGTAGACCAAAATGTAAAGGGGCAAACTAATGACCTGAACTCAAATCCCATCAAATTCGTCAACAACATCACTTGTATAGCCTTCCAAGTTCAAAAGGCCTTTACACATATTTACCCAACTTTAAGTACAATCCAAAGTCATGGAGCTATGTTATGCTATTTTGCAAAAATTACTCTCTTACAATCAACAATCATGAATATAAAATGAAACACATAATATAGATATCCATAACTATATATATATATATATATATATATATATATATATATATATATATATATATATATATATATATATATATATATATATATATATATATATATATATAAAGACATACATACATACATACAGAGAGGGTTCAAAATGCTTTCTCTTGGTCACATGCTAAGCGCAAAAAATGAATCCAACCAATAAAGTGTGAAACATAGATCACAATCGCCTTCCTTTGTGATACAGATGTGGAACTAACAGAGATTCATGTAGTCATATGATTTTATGATTCTATAATAAACAGAACTGACTAAGTGTCATGGTTACGGGTACAACATCATTTATACGGTGTACAAAATTCAGATCTAAATGTACATATTATGATTATACAACTGATGTATATTTGCAAAGTCAACCCCCTCAGCCCGTTCCCTTTTGGCAGGTGTTGTGCAACCCACTCAAGTCTGCAGCAAAACCTCCGAAGAAAGAATGGTTGACATTCAGTGAAGGTGTATATATGTATATAATGTATGTATATAATGTTATCTGTGCTGATGCCAACGCTGACGACAAAGAAAGTACAGTAGCTTACCTCTACTTTGTAGAGCTGAGTTAGAAAATATAATACCACGCCTAATTTGCTGCTTATTCGTCTCTAAATTATGACATATATCAACATGTATTCTTCTAATAAATAGTATATTGCTATTTACCAGTAGATATGACAAGTTTGGCCCTTCTGTAGCATAAATTTCGATCCCATCCCCTCCACTGAGATATTCTATATACCCGTCATTAGCATACTTAAATGATCTGCTCGTCCGCAGTGAAAGGGGAAGATGATATCGGTCTATAGTTGAATAGTTAACAACTGTTTTTCTGAGATAATCCACCGTAACCGGAGTTGAAGCTATATCCAGATTTGAGCACCCGCCCAACCAAACACACTCAATATGGTTTTTCACCATTGTTGCCAAACTATACATCGAATCAGCCAAACGTTTTAACTGCGTTGTATCCGGTGTACATGTACCCATCTTGCAATGCCAGCTTTTATACTCTTTAATCCAAGAAGAAAGAGGACCATTGTATGAGGAGTCAGACAACAAGCCGTTGAAATGTGCAAGAAAATCGTCGCATCCTATCAGAGAATCTGTTAAAGTGATAAATAATGGCATTCTGCTGACTGATTCAACACATCGTTTGCTATATACTGCATTTCTGAAGTCGTATACGGATTCGTCAAAACCTGAATCGCCCACGAAAATCCAGTGGAGATTTGACGCAAGCAAGGGGTTGCTTCTGGATTTATTGCAAACCCGGTCGAGAAGGAACCTGAGCCCGGGTAAACTTCCCACGTAAACGACACCTAAACTATCATCCTTCGCCGTCGCCATGTCTTTGGACAACTGTCCAACAATATTGTCAGCAATATTGTTTGATAACATTTCCAAAGGAGTAAATGGGATTTCAGATGTGATGCAAATCATCTCCTTGAAAGCCAGTTTGTGAATGAGATCTTTGTAGCTTCGTCCATGGCTGTCGTTGGTGTATATCAATGATATGAAGTTCCATCTCAAATATTTTAGTAATTCTACAAAAGCCTGGAAAATAGAAGTAAGGCTTTATTAGTTCCTTTGAAACTACCTATCTGCGTCTCATTTAATACGTTTTTCCGAGTATGATAGTTCTGTCATACGGAATTTATACCTACACGCATATGCATGCACAGTGAAGTGACTGCTGCATTATAACAATCCCAATGAAAATTAATAATTTTACATGATCATCGTCGAATGTTGCATTCTAATTCTAATAGTTTATAAATAAATAAAAGTGTGTATGTTTAGATACAATTATAAATTACAAATCTCTGTATAGTACCATTTAAAGCCCAATATATGGTAATGTTAATAATTTGTTACAAATGTTGTTAGCGTGGGTTGCAGGTTCAAATACTGCCCAGACCAGCCAGGGTCGGTTCAAGTGGTGTTTATCTAGGCAAGGTACTTTTCTTCCATCGCTTTTACACTAAATAATCTTTCATGTGATGATGTGCTGTTAAGCAAGTAACGGATTATTCAGTCAATATGACTTTGCTTCATGGTCAATACTTTCAAAACTTAAAAAGCACTAACAAACCCTACGGTGCACTTTATATTGCTCATGGCGGCTTTCTATAACTACTTCGTCTTATTTCTTTATTTCTTTACATTTTTCGTCTTTTGGAAGGTTCTTTCATTTTTGTTATTTATTTAGTTTGCATTTTTTTGCGTAATTACTGAGCCAATTATAACTTATTAACATGTATTTTAAAATGTGAAGATTACTCTCTCAAACCTGAGCATTAGTATTCTTTATTCTGCAGTAAAGAAGAGAAGACAATGTATATTTTTTCTCTTTTGTTTAATTTTAGATTCATGCGAAAATTAGAGCAAACATTTGGCTACATCTTTCAATGGAACCCACCCATCTCTAATTTAGTATGCCATACCATGGAAATGTATCTTTTTCTAGTCTGTGTTTCAGAATTTATTGTTCACGATCATAACTTTTCCAAACAATGAACCAGGAGACCAATATTAATACATGTCATTATCAGGATACAGTTTCAATAACTTCATTTATTGGCTAATCTTTTTTATTCCTGTATAATTTGTATGTGTAATCTAGCAAACCCTTAGAAGGTGTGCGCCTATTTGTATTGTAGCGACTTTAGAGTACGTTATTTTTGGTTGGTAATGACTCAAAATAAGAAATCTTTCTCATGACATGTGTAAGATTTCTTAAGACGTTTCTGAGAATGAGCAACTTGAAAATTTGTAAGAGGACGTAACATCTCAAGATTGATCATATCAGAAAAGGATTATGCAAGCATTGTGCTCCTATATTATTGATTAGGTAACATATCTTGGAATGCCTAATCTAAATATGTCTTTGCGACACGTTTGCATTCTAGATGTCTTCATCAAATGATTCAGTCAATTATACATCTTGTCCCTGTGTTTGATTGCAACTCTTCAAAGAACCACAAATACGTTTCGACAAGGTAGCTCAACGATGTAATAAGATTGCGCTACATACTATGTAGGTAGCATGTCTACTTTCTAGACTCAATGTGTATGATTGCTACGGAAGGTGTTAGGGATGGACCGTTGTGTTTTGTTCTGATCGCTACCAACATATTGAGGCAAACATCTTGCCAGGGAGTAGTTATGCGGACGTTTTACCTGAGCGTAAGCGTCGGAACGACTTGAAGTTTTAAGAATGTTAGGCAATTGATCAAGGTCTGGAGCAGAAGACACCGGTCGAATCAAGGGTATGCTTTTTGGTAACAATGTACGGATGACTTTGGCCGTTTCTATGGAGGATGTAACAATAGCACCTGAAACACAAACATTGATTATTTTTATGCTTAAAATGCCTACAAAATCTCTATATGTGCATCTATCCAGGCGTTCTTCCCAGGATTTTTACAGTGGTAAACCCACAAGCAGTGTAGTGTTGTTATCGCAAAAACAGTTAATTTTGTCAACAATATTGAAACCAATATTACATACAATTACTCCAGCAAGACCGAAATGGAAGGGCTTTTCACTCTGCTGCCCACTGTGTGCCATTCTACAGCCCTATATTGATGGTTTTTTGTCTGTTTCTACTCCACATGATATGAAATTCTACATTTTATCATCGGTATCTGGTCTTTTATCATAAACAATGTCTGTTCTGATCATTATTTTGTCCCTTACATCATCAAAATTTTCCGTTTTGCTAAAAATGTCCATCTCGCTCGCCATTTTGAAACAAATAACTAGATTGATATCTATCATATGGCTTCGTGCAAGAAAACGATATTCACATAACAGAGAAGTGCTCTTTGAAAAGGTTCAACATAGCCTTGTATAAGTAGGTTTCACGGAGTCGTACAACCTTTAAAAGGTGAAATAGAGCAATTAGAGTGTAAAGACAACATTATTTAACGTGAAATGTGGCAATGGACACGTAGTGGAAACAGTGTAGCTGAGGTTTTTGTTTGGTTTGGTTTGGTGTTTCACGGTAAAGCAACATAGAAAGGTTGTTTCGTGCCGAAGCTATTGAAGTAGAGTGCCTTACCCGGGAACACACCTCGGTAGCTAACACGTGCTTATCTAATGGTAGCATTCAATTCCGCACGTGCATGAGCTACATGGTTGTACTACAACACTACAACATCTAGTCCTTGGCGGGGGGGGGGGGGGGAATAACGTATTCACTGATGTAAGACAGCTTACATCAAACGTATGCCATATCATCTTCAAGGAACTTATATAATTAAAAAAAACACACACAGAGCAACAACCGAAAAGTTGAGATTGTTGAAATAAGGAATTACTTCATAATGTGAAGTTTAGAATTAGATAGAATGCTAGGAAAAGTGAAATTTATGGTGAATCATTATGGTGTTTCTTGTTTGCAAATCAACCATAACTATTTTGTAATGTATTAGGTGGCTTTAATTGCTCGCTGGTACCCAGCCAAACTGACCAGCCAGTATCATAGGCCTGTAACTAATGATAGGGATATCTCCCATCAATTGGTGCATTACCGTTATAAAAACAAATGTGATATCATCGCATTACGGCTATTTTGGAAAATCCACCTGAATTCCAGTAATTTAATTTTAGCAGTTACACGTCAGCTGTGAGCATGATGGGTCAAAACTACGAAATTAGTGTACGTTCTTCAAAGACGGCAGTTATCTGCAGACTTGGAAGTTGTGAAGCAGTAGTCGACATTTCCTGCGCAACTTGAACTAACATAATAGCATATTTTCAACATATTATGACGTTATTCATTATATAGATGCGGCATACCGGTTTGGACTCTGAAGAGGATCGAATGTGATGATAATCAACTAACCACTACATAAAAACTTAAAGCAAAAATCTAATTAAGAAATTAATTCTTATTGAAATGGAAGCATAATAAGTCAACGAAAACATGAGGTAGCACTTGTAATAAGATAAATTGTTAACTGGTAATAGGTTAAATTTGTAACTGGTAATGGGGCAAGGTTGTAACTGGTAATTGGTAAATATAGAACTGGTAATGGAGTAAATTTGTAAATGGTAATGGTGTAAATTTGTAACTGGAGATGGGGTAAATGTATAACTGGTAATGGAGTAAATTTGTAACTAGTAATGGGGTAAATTTGAAACTGGTAAATGGGGTAATTTTCTGATCAGGAGACATCATTACTTTATCTTCTCGGTCCTCATTCATTATTTACGGTAGTAACAGGAGGGCATTATTTCAAGCTGAATGCATATGGGTTTTTTAAAGTACAGAAACACGTTTGTGAGAGTTGGACTTAAGTTTAAGTTTTGGACTGAAGTTTACATGAACGGTTGCTATGGTTTGTTGGGGGTGGGAGTGTTTTATTATATTTTGCTCTTATGTTTACTACAGCTGTCCTAGTAAGTGATCTTTAGGGAAATCGGTCCAGTAATGGTCCACTTTCCTTTTAATTAAAGTAATATCTGGAACACAGTATCATTACCTTATATGGGCATTATCTCCAGTTGTGCATAAATTAATTATGAGACTGAGGATCATAAATTTCGGGGATGATCATGAGTCCAGACAAGAGACATGGTGTGACTTTAATGGGGTAATCACATAATAATCAGCTTTGTTGTGTCAATACTTTCATTGGTTATGTTTCCCCATTCCTGATAAGTTTGAAAATGTGTGCATTGTAATAGTTATGGAGTTCTATTTTCATAACTTTAAAAGTGAGATGGTACATTTTTAGGCTGCTGCCTTTGCCGATATCAGTGCAGTTCGACCTTAATGCAGATTTACAGTTCTTCGGATTTTTATTTCATACATGAAAATGATTGATGTTAATGTTATCCCTGGATCAAAAATATACTCGGAGTGAAGTATGACTAAAAGTTAACTCTCCTGAAAGTCTTCCACCCTAGTCTTCTGTATGAATCTATAGAAAAAGCAATTATGAGTATGCACACAACACGTTTTCATGTGACTGAAAGTTATAGCTAGGAATTAGTCTTATTTATTTGCGCATATTTAAAGAGGAGGAGGATTGTCGGACTGTATACCCTCCAATTAAATGAATGGAAAGACGTCTTCATTTTGATGTTTTGTTGGAGTTATTTTTCATTCTGTTATTGAATTACAGCGATAACGTTTATATATTATTTACTGGGTTTTCCTACTGAAATTAACTGTACAACTTGCATTTTGTTCCTAAATTAATTAATTACATCAAATTAGTTGTTTTGCTTCTTTATTGAACAAATAGACACAGCCTAATTTTATATCAATTTTTAAACAAAAAAATAGAATTAGAAAAGATCATTTACATATTAGTTAATAGAACACTAATTAATCACCTTGAATATGAATATATATATATATATATATATATATATATATATATATATATATATATATATATATATATATATAGTGTGTGTGTGTGTGTGTGTGTGTGTGTGTGTGTTTAAACACCCAAACGAAGAAAATGTTGGCATTTAACCTTGAAAGACCTCAATTCCAAATAGAATAATAAATAACAATTTATTCGTTTTTCATCAACTTCATGTTCACTTAACTTTTCACTAGCATTGTCGTCCATTAATAAGAATGAACATTCATTATACCTGGATAGGTCCTGTGAGGTAAAGTGTCATTCAGGCAGTCGACAGCTTTGACAGGTCCTCCATATTGGCGTGAATCCAGAATCATCGCTGTCGTGAGGTCCTCGTTGTTACAGTTGTCAAAAAGGTCGTAACCTGTAGCAAGAAAAAGCATAAGAAAAATATCGCATACTAGAAGGGGATACCCTAGAGCAGGGGTCTCAAACACGCGGCCCGCCAAGCCGTATCCTGTGGCCCCCAAAATGATTGGCGTTACAAGGAGTCGTGAGAGATAAAAAAGGTGGTGCGGCCCTTGGGCCATCGAAAATGCCCTCGTGCGGCTCTCAGGGTGGTTTGAGTTCGAGACCCATGCTCTAGATGCATGCAAAACTCGGCGATCCAGCGAATCACTACCAAAATGAAAGCAATTCTGGATACAGTATATATATATATATATATATATATATATATATATATATATATATATATATATATATATATATATATATATATATATATAAACGGTTAGAACTGTTAACATCGTCAACATACATCGGTATAAGTCCTAATTTGCTGCTATAACTGATGTTAATAAACACTTTGTCACGGCTCAGGAACTCGGATGGTGGAGGATGACAATGGCATACGGAACTCTAACTTGTATCTACAAACAGCTCTACCTGAAATGTATTAGGGAAGGAGTGATGCGGAAAAATGCCCTCTCTACATCTGCTACAAGGGGTGGTGGTGGTCGTGGTGGTGTTTTTACCTCACTATATAAGTCCATACATTCTAGATGTTTAACGAAATAACTGCAGTTTTTCAAATGTTCTATTATATTGGACGAGCCCAGAAGGGGTGAGCTTAATATAACAAAAGGAGTTGAAAAACTGTATAAAAAATATATTTTCCATGCAGTTAAAAGGTATGGATATATTATATCTGATTTAACCAATCGTACATTATTTTAAAAATGTTAAATATGCATTTTTGTCAATGCTAGATGAACATTACCATTTTGATTTGTTTGTCGCAATTTACTGCCCCTGAAATACAACGGAAAAATTCCAATGTGTACTATCTTACTGCCCTGAAGGAAAAATATCACCTCATCATTCTTAACGTCCATTAAGGCGATTCATTAATCACATGACCATGTGACCCAGTTCAGTCGACTCTTAACCGCGGGGAAAATGACATCCTAATGTTTAAGTTGCATTAGCTGTTTGAATCACATGACCAAGTAGCCCAGATCAATATTGCGTCTACACCGTGGGTAAATGTTGCAGAGACGTTTAAAAGTTTTCGAGTTTCAGTATCTGGAATGGAGGTGAAGATAAGTATGTGAGCCAGATTCTGGACAAAGTAGAAAACAACACGACATGGGATACAGACAAAGTAGACGATATAACGTTATCTCGTATAGGCAACATTTTCAACGATTTTAAAAATGTGAAGGATTTTGCCTTGATACAAGCCAAGGAAACGTACCGTGTAACAGATATCCAAACTAAACACTTTCAAACACTACTGTATTGTTCCTATATATATTTCTTCATGTGATATATGGTTGCTGATTGGTGGGTTACTTGTAACCAAAACGAAACACAAAAATTATAGTTCTAGTACAGAACACACAGTAACTTTAAATTCTTCTTAAAAATTTGTGTTGCTAATAAATACTGCAAAATTAGCGTCTAATTTACCTGTAGACTACACTTGTAAGATACTCGAACTATTTTGAATTTGATAATTTTGGGCATTTTCAAATAAGATGCTCTTAGATGTCGAATTTACAAGATCCCAAAATATTTTGTACTTTAATTTATTTTACAGATTTGATCCAACGTTTCTTTTTTATTTCTGTACACTTATTTATAGTTTGTCTGAATCATCCAAAAGCTGTATAAAATACCTTTATAAATGTTCTCCTAAACTTGTGTAAAAGAGTGTATTTCATCGTTTTCAAACCTATGCATTCCAAATTATACCACGACGATTGAAGAATATTTGATTTCCTGTAATCTACTTTAACACGATTAGCTGCATTATATAATATGTTTACGAGGATGTCAAGAGCCTGTTCTGCATCATTTGTGATTGTGTTAAAATAATCATTAAAAAACTATTCGTGACTCTATTAGCAGTTTTTTTAAATGAGTCACATATAAATTAGTTGAATTTTCATTCCACTTGTGCATTTTCATTCCACGTAAAACTAAATTATGGTTTTGTAACTAAATTCATATTATCCGGAGCAGCATTATTTTATTTGGGAACGTCCGGTACATCTAGGATATACAACGTCCGGTACATCTAGGATAGATATCGTCCGGTAAATTAAGAATAGACAACAGTGTGAAACCACTTGAAGTTATTCTGCAAATGTGATAAATCCAACATACAATTAAGAACTGTACTTTTACGACATACAGTTTAACGACATCTGTAAAGCGAGCATGAGTTTGCCTAATAACCTTTTCAGGTATGAGTGACTTTATTTGGTGTGAAAGTTTGTGCACATGCTAGCTATATACATGTGGGAACCCGTGTAGAGAGTAGTAAAGGACTCACTCTACTAATTCAGCGTTCTTGATAGACCTATGGAAACATATTGACATCAAAACTTCAATAACTTTACATATCTGAGTACTTATATTTGTCAGCATAGACATATCCGTGATGCAGACTTCTTTGTAGAGGAAACCATATAAGCCGCGGCATATTTTGGACCTACATGTGCTTGAAACGTGTTTTTAATTCGCACCAAAGAGTGATGTACTAATTTCAGTAATGAATTTTCCAAACTCAAGTCCATAAAAAGACTGGAATTTCATCTAAAGAAACATCGTCTCTATGTTTTGTTCAATTACAACACAGATCAACTCTCAAAAGATTCCTTATACGTCATTATCAACCAATCCTGGCCAGTCAAAAACATTTATACTGATTCAACTAATTCATATATACACATGGGTTTCTGTACCGAACAATGAAGATGTAAAATTGTATACAATCTGGCAGTGCCTGCAAAGCCTGGTTAGTGTCTATGAATAAGACTGGTGGAGTTCATTTCTACTTAGAACAATATTTGTCTGCTTCATATTTGTAGATGACGTTCATATCAACCAAGGCTCATGACCTAGAGTGAGACCTTCCAAAATCAAAGAGTCAAATGCGATGGGGGTATGGGGTGTGTGGCTAATAACCAAAACAGCTTCAGGCAGCAACCCAACCACAATAATGTCAGAATGGCTAGTCCTCGTGGCATCCTGGCCTCAAGGGTAGGCAGGCCCAGTCATAGCCAATTGAGCCCTAATAAAATCTTTATTCAACCATGGACTTAGGTTCGTGTATCGGCGTTATTTTTGGATACATGAATATTTCGCTCATCCATTCACTAATAGGAAAATACATTTGCATTTTTAGAAAATGATATAGCTAAATCGAAAGGGAAATACACATATCATAAATATATACTTGCTTGCGATTTTAACGCGGTTACCAGTACAGAACCTGATTTTATAAAACAGTATGATGCTAATGTTGAGTCATTTATTGATTATCTTGCAAACCAAGAGCAACGGAAGATGAACCATTTTAATGAGAAACACTACTTCATTCGTGCAAAATTACTGGACTTAGAATTTTTGTAATAGCAATTGTGGGGCAGATACAGACGTCGGAAAATAAACATGTAATAAAGACAATTCGGCTACTACGATATGCTTTAGCTGATCAACCAATTTTTAATTACATATCATTTTTATGATAGAATCAATACTTATGACAATAGTAGTCTGCACTACATACTTCGACAGCTATGATAAGAAGGGCATGTCAGACTATTCCATTGTTTCTCGGCATGGGTAAGTACAAATGGTGCAAAGCAAAAGGACTACAATTGGTAGAGTCATTTGCAACTTTATTTGCACAAAAATCAGAAAATATAACAAACAGTTGTTTGACAGGATCGTTTGAAGAAAGCATTGAAATTTTAAATAATGTAAGAAATGATAGTCAATGTTGCAAGACCGGAAAATGGCGTTAATAGTGTTAGCAGAAATTCGAAATCCGAGCCATGGTTTGACAAAGATTGTAAATTTTTAATAATCTCACTGCTTTAAAGATGCTCGGTATATTTCGGCTTAACACAATATCTGAATTACTTTAAGATTATACGTTTCATTGTAATGCTTTTAAAGCGATATGCAGAAGTGAAAAAAAAAAGTATAAAAGTGAGCGAAAAGATACAATCATGCATGTTTTTATAACAAATTTTATATAAAAAAAAAACAGTTTTGGCGGTTACTAATGCGGCCTGGGACTATTGTAAATACCAAAAATACTAAAAATATGTGAATGATTTTGTGAAGTCTAATAATTGTTTGCGCAATGTCCAACTGGAATAAGGCACGGGTGTGTTCTGTCTCCAGTACTGTTTGCTTTCTTTCTAAGTGATCATCAGAGTAATATGACCGTTGAGTCATTTGTGGATCGCTTGTCATAATAGAAGTGTTTATATATTTGTATGCCGATGATTTATTACTGTTCTTAGACACGGTGTTTTAGCTCCAGAAGAAACTTTAATACATTGAGTAGGTTTTGCTTTCTATGGAAACTAAATTATCGGTAAACCTTAAGAAGAAAAAACCACAAACCGTTGCATTCCTTAGGGGAGGCTATATACGTAGAAATGGTACCATGGGCCAAGAGAAATTACAACTGAAACATACTCTATGGGCTGTATATTCTCCTAAAATAATTATTAGAACATGTATCAGAAAACTTTGACCTGTCGAGCAGCAAAACTACACACAAACTAGAAAGCGGTTTATCTAAAATTGGCAGATTACATTAACATACCCTGCTTCACATGTTTGACACAAGCATTTGTCTTTTTAAAACTATGAATTCGAAATACGAGGCTTCCATGAAGAACCTGATACAGAAAAGATGCACATTAGTAAATTTATACTGGGTCGGTCAAAAAACACACCATGTGCTTTTGTTTATCATGAATAGCCGTTAATAAGTGACAACTGCCCTAACCAAACATTACAAAATCCATATTTTGATAATATATTTTAATTCATTTGACATAAAATGCACTTGAAAAACATTCGATATTTTCGAATTCCCAAGCATTTTTTCGGATTTTAAATATGACAAAAAGCAGAGTTCCAAGACAATATTAAAATGTCCAATTGAAATGAGACGAAAACTGTAATTGTTTGGCAAATGAATTAAAATATATTATTAAAATATGGATTTTGTAATGTTTGGTTAAGGCAGTTGTCACTTAATAACGGCTATTTATAGAAGTGTTTACACTGTCAGGAAAAGATGTGTTCACGCAAGAACTGACTGATGAGATTAATGGAATAGATTGATTACGTTCTTATATGTATATTAAAAGTAAATATTTAGATGACCTAAGATAGTCGTAGTTAGGTAACCTAAAGTGTTGGTTAAGAACAAGAACTTTACCGATTGAAGCAAATACAAGAAGGTATACATATATACGCTGTAAAGATAGAATATGTCTGATATGCAACAGAGAGATAGAAAACGAAAATCATTTATTTTGACATGTCCTATTTATGACGGACTAAGGAGAAAGTAAATACCCTTGAATATTTATAGAAATCCAAACATTCAAAACTTCTACTCGTATATACATATGTGTAATCTGTTAGTGTCAAATTTAGCTAAGTTCGTTTGTTAAACGGTGAAACTGTCCTGATAGGTAACTAGGTATGTAATACGACATGTTTACTAGGTATGTATGAAGACAGGTAACTAGGTATGTATGAAGACAGGTAACTAGGTATGTGTGAAGACAGGTAACTAGGTATGTGTGAAGACAGGTAACTAGGTATGTATGAAGACAGGTAACTAGGTATGTATGAAGACAGGTAACTAGGTATGTGTGAAGACAGGTAACTAGGTATGTATGAAAACGTAACTAGGTATGTGTGAAGACAGGTAACTAGGTATGTGTGAAGACAGGTAACTAGGTATGTATGAAGACAGGTAACTAGGTATGTGTGAAGACAGGTAACTAGGTATGTGTGAAGACAGGTAATTAGGTATGTATGAAGACAGGTAACTAGGTATGTATGAAGACAGGTAACTAGGTATGTGTGAAGACAGGTAATTAGGTATGTATGAAAACGTAACTAGGTATGTGTGAAGACAGGTAACTAGGTATGTGTGAAGACAGGTAACTAGGTATGTATGAAGACAGGTAACTAGGTATGTGTGAAGACAGGTAACTAGGTATGTGTGAAGACAGGTAACTAGGTATGTATGAAGACACGTAACTAGGTATGTATGAAGACACGTAACTAGGTATGTATGAAGACAGGTAACTAGGTATGTATGAAGACAGGTAACTAGGTATGCATAAAACAAGACAGCCATAGATACAGACTCCATATTAAGGCTTTATCTAGGAATACCAGCAGGAATGAATAGTCAGGAGTTACAAAGTCGAAAGTAATAGTAATTATGCACCGTGTACATAATGTATCACATATTAAATTTTGTGTATGTTCGAGCCGATTTCCAATGAATATATTTTGCCAATATTAAGAACATTTATAGATACATAAAACCTTCCTTTAAGTTAATATATCATGTAGATTTCTAAACACAGTAATTGAAATCAAAATGAAAAATATGATATTCCAATCATAGTCAATGACTAGCGATTATCTAATCGTCACTTCCATGCAAGAATAAGAGAATAAATGCTGGCTTATCTTTCAAGGTTGTTTTTCAGTTCTTAAATTTACAAAAGATACAAACTTACAAAAGATAGTTAAATTAATTAAAGACGTACTGATCAAAAGAGCATTAAACAAACGGTGATAAGAAGATGTTTAATGGCAGCGGATTAATCATACAACATTCGTCATCAGTATCTAAATTAATAAACAGAGATAACAACACTATTTTCGTTACGTTTTCACTTAAAAACATTATAATTAATACAAGACCCACAAGTCAGCGGAATATAGTCGTATGATATTGTACAATGCGCAGTTTCCAGATTCTTTGCTCTCCAGTTCTTGCCTTTAAAATTTACTGTTGCATCACTTGTCGGTTGAAAGGAAAGTACATGCTGCCCTTTCTTAAAGCTAATATTAAATTATCAAAATTATGAATTATACAAACACAACCAATGATAATATGGTATGTACGACATAAATGAAATGCGTTTCGGTGTTTTCAATGTGTTCCAGTGTTTCAGAGCTTTTTTGGTGTTTCTAGGCACCCTCAATGGTTCTTATACGAAAAACAATATTTTAAAAAAGGTTCTTCTTCAAAATAAAATAGTAATAGTCTCTCCTGCACCGTAAGTTTCCTCCTATTGGGCAGATTTAGCACTACTTATTAGCCTGTCAGCCTCGGACGCAGAAGGTCGCGGGTTAGAACCCTGGCCGAGTCATACCAAAGACTTATAAAATTGGTATTAGCAGCTCAGCATTAAGAGGTTCGTGTTAGGATTGGTGGGTGTATAAGTGCATCTCACAATGCAAATAATGGTGAATATATTGAATCTATGAACGAAATTATTTTTAAAATTTACATACCAAACTGGATACCTGGGACGAATGACTCGTTGTTACTTCCTTTTGTGTTCAGTAGAGAGGTTATCCAGTCAACAGCTACGGCCAATGAAAACTGAGATGCCGATATTTTGCCACAGCGACCAGCCGCTGCCTCGTGTATCCCTAGATAAACGGCGATCGTTACATCACCAGGACGACTGTATCGCATACTCCTGCAATAATCTATTACGGATGCACTTGCACGATTCCCGTTAAAAAGATATGTTAATAGTTGGGGCAACAACAACACGACCAAATTTCCTGGCATCATGAATATCCCGACTTCGAAAATTGTAGAGGCAATGGCTATTGCTTTTTTGATTAACGACGCTCATAACGACGCTCATAGCACTGGTTCAAAAATTCAGTGGAACTGCGATCACATTTCCTGTGTCCTGTCTTTGATCTCATCACATTGTAGCTTGTGTTTTTGTTTCCGATCCTATTTTATCATGATGCACACGTTATGTAATGGTCCAGTTATGACAGCTAAGCGTAAAAAGTAGAGAAATAAATTAAATTCCACAAAATATCCGGACGCTTCTCAGATAACGGGACTTACAATATCCACCTGATAAAACTCGAAGTCCTTCTGTTTTGTCTATAGGTCTTAAACAGATAAGAAACCCTGCGTACAAATGACAGCATAACAAATATACTCCCATGAAAGAAGCTTGATTGTTATACTTACTATACGTAAGCATACATTCTCTGACGCATGCTCATTCGCATTCATTTTTCAATCAAGTGCGTGCTTGTCATAACTAAATAACTATTTAGTTCCTTGTTGTCACTTTCGTCGAGACTGATTTAGAAAATTTAGGCTTTACCACTTACTTTTACCAGCAAAAAATGTATACAAAAAAAACAACAAAAAACAATCTTTGTCACATTGTAGAATCCTTTGAGATATCTGCCAATTCCATCCCTTGCCACCATGATTTAAAAGACCTTGTTGCGTAACATGGTCAGCAGATGTGGTTAATGCACAACCATGCATATCATTTTTATGGTGATATATGAATATCAGCTTGTGGTGAAATATAGAGATCATTTTACTACATGAAGTCGAGCGAGACCTGACGTCAATTGCCGCAAGGAACGAAGGATAGGCTTTTGTGTATACCATATGTCAAGAAATGTTGGTAGCTGCCGTTACAGCATAATTACTGATATATGAAGTACTCTGCATATTGGATATTAACTTCTTTCACATTAAACAATGTGTTGTAAACATTTGCATACCTACTTGTATAGCACTGTTGAGTGATTCCTAAAACTGTTATCAAAATTTGACAAACGATAAAAAAAGGCATAATTAAGTGAATTTGTACTTCTTAGGTAGTCAGAAATGTCCAGGTGTCAGAGCTCATAATACGAAGACAATAACAAACAAGGGATAGAAGGGTTGGACAAAAAAGCAGTAGTTGGGTTCGACTAACAAGTGGTAGAGGGTTTGATCATCTGCAATGGGATCAACAATAAATAATACTGAATTGACAGTTATCGATAGCTCAGAGGGAGGTCAGCATGCGGTAAACCAGTAGGAATTTAAAATATCGGAATGAATTTCTCAAGCCACTTAATTAATAACTCGAAAAACAGTGATTTCTGGCGTTCTCTCTCTCTCTCTCTCTCTCTGCGCAGGGGAAGAGAAACAAGAACGTTTGATTGTATTAAATGTCTTATATATTTTAAAGTCTTTCATTTTTAAAAATGCCAAAGACAATACTTATCATATCGATCAAATTACAGAGACAAGTAAATAAGTAGATAACGGTTCTAATTTCAAGAGAAATTCTTAGTTTAAATAATATTTATTTCCTGAAACATAAGTATCTGATGTATAAAAGTCAGCTCAGGCCCGTGAAACAAGCGCGTTGCTCTAACATAGCGGTACATACATTCTCCTTTAAAATATATGAACTACACGAACCATAAGCTGCATGCACAAATTGCAATCAACTTATTATCACGCTCACAATTTTTGTTTTCCCCGAAACATACCTATTTCCTGAATAACTAAATTGACATTATACATGACTCCACGTGTAAACAGGGCCGGCCTTAGGCCGATTGGACCGATTTAACCCAATCGGGACCCGCGCTTACAGGGGCCCTGCGCGATAGTAATTTTTACAAATATATCTTTAGAGAGAAAGTAACTTTAAACCGATGGAAGAAATTTTTAACTTCAATATCATATAAAACTTGTTTAAAAGTTTATTTCCTAATGCCGTGCTCACAGGGGACCCTGCGTGTAAATTCAGGGGCCCCACAGAAATGATCCAAATCAGGTCACGCGTTTGCTATTACAGGTAATCTGCAGTATGCTACTTGAATGGCCTTTTGCACAGTATATAGAATTTAAATGTTAATAGCTCTACTGCAGGCCTGATGTTTCATATTACAAGGAAAAGGTGAGGCGTAAAAGTTTAGTAATTTATTTGAAAATAATTATTGGCATTCGAATCCATCTCCATTTTAATCAACTAGGTATGTTACTAGAATTTACAAGTATTGTTTACATTTATTTTTGCATGCATCATATTTTAATGAATTTTGTTTAGGTGTTATTGACATGAAGATAGATGGTACATGCAAGTAACACACACACACAGACATATATATATATATATATGCATGCATGTATATATATATATATATATATATATATATATATATATATATATATATATATATATATAATTTTCTATTAATATTGTCACAGACCCCGTCCCGACTCACGTGCAGGTGCAACACGCACACTCTTTCTCACCAATTAGCTTTATTGCCTGATATAACTGTCAAGTAGTCATAGAAAGTGTGTTCCAGGGTAATATTTGTCTCCGGCAATGGGTTGTGTTGCTACGTTCGCCTTAAAAATACGTTGACTACACATTTACTTTGTGCCGTCAACGAGTTTTCTAGTTTTCGTCCACTAGCCGTTACCCAGACAAGTACGTCTTTGCTAAATATTAGTATGTGTCTTTCTTTCAAAGGTTGAGTTATTGTTGATTGAATACAACTGTCGGAGAATTTTATCCCAGTGGACTTACTGATGAGAATCACAACGTTGTAGTAGAATCAATTCTTGGGTATTTTTACGCTTGACGGCGAGTCTGCAACTGGGTATTTGTGCGTGCTATTGCGATCCGGAAAAGATTACTCAAAACGATACAGACTCGAGCACCTTTAAGATGTGAGGTCAAGATCGGTCAAAGCCATCCACGTCAGGAAATAAAACAATTCGACCATTTGCTACGCAGGCTGTTTTTTTTTTCTTTCTCTTCTTCACTGTTTAACATGTTGTTGAATGGCCTATATACACTTACTTTACACATTAGTGATGGCATCTGAGCGACCATTAAATCTACATGTAGTTTCGTTGCTGCGTCAGCATCATCAACGTAGTCATTAATAAAGGCAACCGACACACCATATTTTTTATTCGCTGGTTCTGATTCCCTGGTTTTCGGTAATCCCCGGGACGTTCGTCGCTATGGCGCCTTTCGACTTTAAAACAATGTCGTTGATGTCCACATTTTACGTCTGCAGTTTTTTGGTTCGATCTCACAAGCTCATTTGGGTTGATGCCAACAACAACCCGTTGCACAGCTCTGTCAAATCGGCTTTGCGTGCAAACCTGATCTGACCCACATCTGCAAAATGTCCTAAGAGGTCTCTTGAAATGAGAACACCGAAGTGGAATTAGAGGTTTTGTAACCTATTTTAAAACGTCAACTGTAGCAGTATCTTCGCTAGCCAAGGTTCCGATATTATAATCCTTTATACACCTTGGCGTATGGAGCAGATATTTATGTGCTTCGGGTCTGTAAATTTCATTGGATCGGCAGAAAGCCACCGCATTTAATCAAGTTTAAGTTATTCAAATTTGAACACTGTTCCTAGATGATTGAGACAAGGGCAGTACACAACTTGAATAGAATGATAAAAAGCAATTTTCTACCGCTGTTCTCTGTTTGTATACCTTTCATTCAAATACACCTATAACGGCTTCCCTCTTGTATGTAGTCATACTTTCGATATTAAACTTACAAAGTGTCCTTTTTAAGTCCATTTGCCTCTACCATTTCCGGCTGACGTACAATGCACAGCTGTTACACGCTGTTTGATTAGTTGGCAAAGAGACAACTCATGAAATCCAATAGATGTCGTTAGGACAAAGCACTAAAATATCTGTTCAATCTACCAATGTGTAGACAGGGTTATCATATCGGAACCTTGGCTAGCGCAGATTCAATAGCAGCTCCTGCTACCATTAATATCAATATAAACGACTGTTTATTTTATGGCCAGTATTGTTTTATAACGTTTCTAAATCGTCCTGTGTCCTTTGAAAATCCCAAAAGTGAATCTTTTTAACAGATTTAATAGTAGGACCATCATCATTATCATCCATTTTCAACTTAAAATTTACTCATTTGATCTTTGTTTTGTCATCTTCAGTGTTTTACCATCCTGTCAAAGTTTGCTTATTACTCTGTGGAGTGGAACCAGCAAATGAAGTAGTCTTTAAGCCTACTTTAACGAGTCCTAAGATTTCTTTAATTGTTTTACATCCAATGACAGTACTCATTTTTATAACTATATTACTCAGTTGAAACGTACACCATCGACACCAACACCATATAGTACTCAGTTGAAACGTACACCATCGACACCAACACCATATTCAAATTCTCTTTCGAATCTGTTATGCGTTTTATATATTTTCCATAGTTTTCAAATGTGTTGTAATCATGCTGTATCAAAAGTCGTTTTTTGTTATCTTTTTCTTAATGTCTGATACTGTCTAAACAGAATCTATAAGTGATGTCATGTTTTTTGCAGTGTCTGATAATGTCCATACAGACTGTATAATGGATGTCATGTTTTATAGTGTCTGATGCTGTCAATAAAGATTGTAAAATTGATGTCATGATCTATGCGGTGTCTGATACTGATAAAAGGAAATTGTATATTTGATTTCATGTTTTATAAAGTGTTTGATAATATCAATACAGACGGTATAATTTGAAATTTTATACAGTGTTTGATACTGTCAAAACAGACTGTATAATTTAATATGTTTATATTTTGTTTGATATTGTCAATACATATTGTATAAATGATGTCATGTTTTACACGAAGTCAGATATTGTCAATACAGAATGTGTAATTGACGTCATGTTTTATACAGTCTGATAGTCCATACTGACTGTAAAATTGATGTCATGTTTTATACAGTATTTTACTGTCAATACAGACTCAATAGAATTGACGTCATCTTGTATTTATAGGTTACTGCATTTGTATGGGAAAATACGAACGAGTTTTTTGGATGGAATATTGCACGACCTTGAAAGGGCAGTATATCCTTCAGACAAAACGAGTTCATATTTTCCCATACAAATGCAGTAACCTTTTTATTATATGCTCATTTTTTTATTCTACCTAAGGCGTAATTATATAAACAAAATACAGTACAAGAAACAAAGTAAATGATTGTATGTCGTATTCCAAACTAAATATACAAGCGCATATTTATCATTGCACAACAACTTTATTACCGCGTACATAACTCCGCCAAGATAAATTTAAACTTAGTCGCGCGCTGGACATAACTTTCGAAAGAAAAAGGCGTGTCTAGCTGAAATTGAAATTCGGAGTCATATTGCGAATGAATGTGCATTGCAACAACTTTTCCATTTGATCTGGAATGAATAGATTTTGTTTTGTTTTTTTCGCGATTCCAGGAAATTTCGTGATTATGGATTGGATTTGTATGTGACAATTCCACATGAAATACATTGGATTGAAGAAGCTAGGGAGAAACGTGTTGACATCTGCAAATGTGTTTGTTTCTGTCATTGAATGTCTGAAATCATAACGTGGGAAAAATATGAAGTCTTTCGATTGCAATTATCAAAAAGACGCTATAGAACTTGATGCTTATTTCATTTTTAATGCCGGGCCCCGAGTGGCCAAGTGGTCTAAAGCGCTTTCCGTTACGAATCACTGCCATCTCACCACTGTCTGCGTGGGTTCGATTCTCGGATTCAACCAATGTGGGTATGTGAGAAAGCTTGCCAGTAGCTTCTGGTGGGTCGGTGGTTTTTTCCGGGTTCTTCCTCCACCATTAATACTGGCCGCCATCTATAGCCTATCATGTGCTGAAAAATAGCGTTAAACCCTACAACAACATTTTGGGTGCAGTAAGGAGGATGTAATTACACTTATCATCGAAATTACAGTACAATTTCGAAATGTGTAATCCAGATTGAGAACCTATGACATGGCTCATGTAATTCGGATTTGCGGAACTAAGAAAGTACATTCTGAGGAAGTTCAGGATGTAAAACTGTAAGTATATTTTTTTGCCATTCTTATCACCAACTAAAGAAGAAAGTATACGACTTGTCACTTGTATATTATTTGTAAGGACCTTATCTTGCGTCTGTTATATATTGTAGCTAGCCTAAATCCGAAACATTGTATCAATGCGAAATGTTCCAAAGCAGCTGGTATGTGACAGTCCAGGAAACGTTTGTTTGAGTTCATTCACAAACAAATTTAAACAACCACAACGTAAAGCGCCTCTACGTGAGTGTACATGATTTGCTTACAAATCAAAAGTGCTGGCGTCTGCGTCCATTGTTTGTTTACAGTAGAAAGTAGTTCCTTTATGCACGTGAATGCTCTATGTGTATTGGCGCGCGCGTTCAATAGCGGGTACTATTGCACGATTCTGACAATATAAAGTTAACGGGGAAACAAAATGAGCATATAATAAAGTTTGATATTGTCTAAGCAGACTATAATTTGATATTGTTTTATACAGTGTTTGATACTGTCAATTCAGACTGTATAATTTCCTATGTTTATACAGTGTTTGATACCGTCAAAACAGACTATATAATTTGATAGGTTTATACAGTATTTGATTCTGTCAAACATACTTCATAATTGATGTCAGAATGTATACCTATGCATATATCAAATACATACGACCGTACATTTTGATATAATCGTCAATTGTTACGCCGTTTTTATAATTTAAGTAAAAGTATATCCGCTTTTTTTTCTCGTCTGGTTTTGTTGCCTTCATAATTATTTTGTATGGTACCCTTACTTTAAAGAAAAGAAAACCGCTGTCACCCTTCGATAAAGTTAAAAGGTAGTCTTTTTAACAACTTGTTATTTAAAACTCTTGCGTTTTAAATTTAAACGTACAATTATCAGTTGTCAGGTAAACGAACTTTTATTTATTTATTATTTTCTTCAGCCGGAGTCAGGCATATGGACTGACATAAGGTTAGTTACATATTCCTTTTTCCAATTGAGAATGGAACAAGTAACCAGCAATGTATTTCCTATTCATATATTTTCACATCCAGTTGACTTTTCCTTATTCACATCCTGTTGGGTGTTTGTTTCTTATTCACATCCAGTTGGGTGTTTATTCCTTATTCACATCCATTTGGCTGGTTTTTACCTTATTCCTGATTCAGTACGTAATAACTTACTAGTTACTTATTGCCCTTTTTTTTAAACAACAAAATGCTACATCGAATTTGAAAACCTTTCGGGGTACTGAGAGCTCATACTCTAACCCAGTTTGAGGAATACAAGTATTCTTTTTGGTGCGAGGTATACAAAACTGAAGAAAGAGAGAAAGAAAGACAGAAAGAGAGAGAGAGAGAGAAAGATGAGAGAGAGAGAGAGAGAGAGAGAGAGAGAGAGAGAGAGAGAGAGAGCAATTTTTCAATGACGTGAATCTTTCCTTAAAGCATTTTCATCTGAACCACTCTGTGAGTTTCTAGTCGGGGATCTCCTCCAGCAGTACGAAGAGTTGGCGACAAAATAAATACACAAATATATATATATATATATATATATATATATATATATATATATATATATATATATATATATATATATATATATACGGGAGCTATCAGAAAGCGCACACTAACATTACTTCTTAAGTTCATATAAGGAACAACCCCTCCATAAAGAAATAGGACATTGACCCATCCCTCACATTTTACCTATAGCGATCTTTTGGACCTACAAATGCAGTCTTGGCGATATTAGTCCAGAGGAATCATAGAAGTATGAGATTTCTTATAGGTACCGGCGATGTACATGAGGTGGTTTGTAGACCGATTCCATAAAAAACATCTGCACCAATTGAACACCTACTTAGAGTGCATTATGATTTCAACCCCTCTTAGTTTCGAATTAGGGACCCGCCCAAACGGTAGACAAATTTAGAGAAAAATTGTTGAGTTGATTCCGAGAAATAATATGCAAATATATGGAAGCCATACAACCATGCAAGTGTGAAATTAGAATTTCGTGCTTTGTGGTCATAAAGATCCTAAGAAAGGATTAAGAATACACAAACAGATAGACAAACTTGTGCAATGGACATTTTAACATTATATTTTCCTTTGGCCGTATTAGTTCTAAACTGCTGCTATTATGTTTAATATTGCTATTTTAAAAAACTGAAACAGAAAATAGCACACTCTTACTACAAATCCCTGAACCACTCCGGTAGCCTAGTGGTTAGAGCGTCCGCCTCGGATGTGTGAGGTCGTGGGTTCGATCCCCGGCCGAGTCATACCAAAGACTTACAAAATGGTACTAAAAGCTGCCTCGCTTGGCGCTCAGCATTAAGAGGTTAGTGTTAGGACTGGTCGGCCCGGTGTCAGGATAATGTGACTGGGTGGGACATCATGTTACACATCTGTGGCATGATGCCCCAGTAGTAGACATCATTATAAACTGCCACACTGCAGACATCGTAGCGACATGACTGAAAAATTGTTAAAGCTACGTTACAAATCAAAGTTACACACACGCACACACAAATCCATAGTTCCACGACAAATTCTGATAGTATGAAAAATTCTGACCTAGTTTGACAGTATTCTATTGCATCTGCTTAGGTTACATTACACTCAATGTACGTAACAAAAGATTTAACGACTGACATTGGGTAAACAAAGGTCAATTAGTATATTGAATCAACTGTGGCAAAATGTAAATTTGTAACAAACTGCCTCATAAAGTTTTGATCACTGAAATACACTTTCTACCAATGTGTATCAAGCAACAATAGGAAGCAGTCAAGTCAGAGAATTGAATCTTAGGCGGGAAAAAACGCAAAATCAGTATTACAAATAATAAACCCTACTTGGCTCTTCACAATCGGTAAATATTTAGTCATGGAATTAAATCTACGACGGCAAAAACGCAAAAAGTATTACATATTATAAACCCACATGGATCCATACAGCGTAAATGTTAGTGTCCGGTATGTTTGTGTTTGGATTGTAAACTAAGCTAATGCCTGTCCGTAAGTTTTGTTTCTTCTTCTCTCCATCCTGTTTAATCTTCATGTACGATGCATAACTTGAACGTACTCTAGTTTTTCCTTTTCTAAAATTAGTTCTGCTGTTGTCAAGAACATGAACAGAAAATGTCACAAACACACAGTAAGCTCTGAGCTTCATGGCGTATTCTGAGTTAGATTGACAGTGTGTCAAATTTAACTCAGTGTAAGACTTTAATTAAAAAAATAAAAAACATAATTGCCAAACAAAAAGCACCACAACAAGTGTAAGATGAATTCGGTGTACTAACTCGAGGGTGAGAAACGTACATCTGTAAACACCGAAGCGCCAAATCTAGCTCTTAAAATATCTGTATTCAAATGCACTCTGCCAATACATATCAAGTGGCAATAAGTAGTCTTTAAGTGAGTGAATTAAACCTAGGACAGAAAAATGACAAACCGTATAACAAATCATAAACCCAATTTGACTCCATACAGGATTTACAACAGATGTATTTTAACACACAGTTTGGATGGTAAACACAAGCTAATGCCTGTTACTGAGCGTGTTTGTTATTCTCAATTATGATGATAATGTATATGTATTTTTGTCTGTATGTGAGTACCCCAACCCTTTTCTCATTTTTTTCGCTGTTGAAGCAGGCCTGTGTGTATGTTCTGATAATATGGAGACAATAGTCAAGTTATAGGTAAATAGGAAAGTTAGGCTTTTTTTTAAGGAAATCGTATGCCTCGTCTTTTGCATTATATCCTATTTGGTCAGTATATGAGTGGGTGTTGATCATGCCAGTGTGTTGGATAGTACATGCTGGGTTAATATATAGCATACGAGTGGGTGTGATCACTCCAAACTGCGTAGTGGATAGTAAATGTGGATACTTGGATATTAATGTGGAGGTAATGGATAGTAAATGACAAGGTAATGGTCATTCCAAATGGTGTGATGGAAAGTAAATCTGGGGTGGTGGGTAGTAAATCTGGGTGGATGGGGGGTAATGGAGAGTACATGCTTGGGTGTTTATCGCTACCACGCTGGATAATTATTGTAGTTTTGAAACCAAATCTCTCCCCCCCCCCCCGCCAAATTGTTTGGATTTCAGTGATGGCGTTTTTGTTGTCACATTTAATATGTTGTTGTTGTAGCTGTTGTTGTAGGGTTTAACGCCATTTTTCAGCACACGATAGGCTATACATGGTGGCCAGATTAATGGTCCAGGAAGAACCCGGGAAACCCCCGGAAAGAACCACCGACCCACAAGAAGCTACTGGCAAGCTTTCTCACATACCCACATTAGCTGAATCCAAGACTCGAACCCACGCAGACAGATGAGATGGCAGTGATCCGTAACGGACAGCGCTTTAGACCACTCGGCCACTCAGGGCCCCCATTTAATATGCTTTCGTGAGATGGAGTTTCTGCACTAAACATTGCTACAGTGCTCGATTTTAAAAGCAGCTTTATGGGAAGGGCGAAATGCATATTCATATTCTTTGAACTTCATTCCAACCACTGAAATTCCAGTTTCCATGCATCATTAAATTTGATGTGATATTTCAGTTGCTTAAATTTTGGCGTTTTTAAATTGGGCGAGAACACACACTCAGACAATACGATCCTGACAAACTTTAAACACCAAAACCAAACTGTTTTATGCCACTGGAATTCTTTAGTAATCCAACCATAATCAAGTAACAACTTCTGATCACACACAGCATAGACTCTAATCCATCTCAACAACTTCTGATCACACACAGTATAGACTCTAATCCATCTCAACAACTTTAAGCACACAAGCAGAACATACCCTGCAGAAAGAATCAAAGTAATATTAACTGTATTATGGTGATTGAACTCTTTAGTAATCCAACCATAATCAGTTAATGTCTTTAATCATTTTTGAATTACTTCTGATCACAAATAGTATAATCTAGCACAAACCATGTTGAAAAACTTCAAGCACTGATGCCAACTCTGCTAACAGTCAAAGGATTACTATTTGCTTCAAATTCCGAATTTGTAATTCCCAAAAAATAATCCAAACAAATGATTTCACTCAAATTATACTGAAACACAACACTAAATAATCTGCAGACTGACTTTAAAACATGAACATAGAAAATAGAAACGAACTGTCTACTTTATCCATATATACATCTTTTGGCTCTACATTACAATATTTTCCCACTTGACTTATGTTGCTACACCTCCCATGTGACATTTCACAATCCATCCCCACCTTGCAAAACAACCCACCTGACCTAATCATCCAATGAGAAATTACCCTGAACTTGTAAATAGGTTCTTTATTAAGACCCAGTTTAGAACTTGTCAACAATCTATTTATAGCTCAATCTAGCTGTGAACCAAAAGTCAAAGACACAATATAGATATGCATAACAATATGAAAAAAGTTGAAAAAATAACAATAATTTCTTATAATACTTTTGCAATCACAGATTTCAGTAAATAAGAGAAGACTTCCCTCATCTAGAGAGCTTTTTTGTTGTTGTTGTTATGGAGTTTAACGCCATTTTTCAGCACACAATAGGCTTTGCATGGCGGCCAGTATTAATGGTGGAGGAAGAACCCGGGAAAACCCCGGGAAGAACCACCGACCCACGAGAAGCTACTGGCAAGCTTTCTCACATACCCACATTAACCGAATCTGAGACTCGAACCCACACAGACAGAGGTGAGATGGCAGTGATCCGTAACGGAAAGTGCTGTAGACCACTCAGCCACTTGGGGCCCCCATCTAGAGAGCAAAATCCTCCTTGCTGTGTAGTTCTCGTGTACGAGTCCCATATTGTTAAATTTCCGGTAGACCCCATATAGTTCCATCTGGCAAGTGCCATAGGTTTAACATTAACTAATGTTAATTTCCCTTAAGTTCCATGGTTTCCTTTATAAGTTAAACCTATGGCATGATCTTAATTCTCCTGAAGTCCTATGTATTAACACATGGCATAAAGTTAATTTAAACCCCATAAATTCCCATTATGCCCATTCAGTACCATACATTAAAGTTATTAAAATCTTTAATCCTGTCCAAATTACTTTTGCAAACATATAGTACAGACTCTAATCCATCTTGACATCTTTAAGCACAGAAGCAGAACCAACCCTGTGCAGAGAATCCAAGTAATGCTGTTTTATGCTGGTTGAGTTGATGCAATCCCATTTGATATTTCCATGGGTTTAACATCAGCTAAAGTTAATTCTCCATATGCCCCATATTGTCCACCAATACTAGACTGTGCAATTAATCTTTGATTCAGCAGTCCCAGGTTTATAACTTTGTGTGCCTTTCGTGTATAATTCCTTGCCTCCATAAATTCTCTATTTGTTTCTGTTGTATCATGGTAGATTAACCTTGTGACGCTTATGAGATCTTGGAATTGTTTGTGAATTTAGTCAATAGAAACTTTAGCATTTACCTACAACAAAATAAATAATTTATTCCTTCACACTGCATGTTTTATTTATCTTGCTATCAGTACTGATGCTGCTGATTTCCATGTTATCACTGCTAAATATAATTTCTAAATCTGCATCTTTTTTAAAATACTGGAACATATCATTCTTATGTTTGAAATCATTAAATTAATACTTGTATAGTCTTGAAGAATAAACTTAAACAAATAGCTTTAACACACTTCTATCCTATCCAACTTCGTAAACAAATAGGCATTCTCTCTAATGGCTGATTTCATGCTGACAGGTCGATATTATGTGTCAATAGGGTTACATATGCATGCAATAGTACACATTTTGACAAGTCAATAGTATGTGTCAATAGGGTTTCATATGCACGTAACAGTACACATTTTGACAGGTCAAGAGTATGTGTCAATAGGGTTACATATGCATGTAACAGTACACATTTTGACAGGTCAATAGGATGTGTCAATAGGGTTTCATATGCATGTAACACAGTACACAGTTTGACAGGTCAATAGTATGTGTCAATAGGGTTTCATATGCACATAACAGTACACATTTTGACACGTCAATAGTATGTGTCAATAGGGTTTTAAATGCATGTAACAGTACACATTTTGACAGGTCACTAGTATGTGTCAATAGGGTTTCATATGCATGTAACAGTACACATTTTGACAGGTCGATAGCATGTGTCAATAGGGTTACATATGCCTGTAACAGTACACATTCTGACAGGTCCAAAACAAATGTTTAAGCAAATCCAAGTGTCAATGCCATCAATATTCAAGAAAATTATATTTTGCAGTACTTTTATTTTTAATTCATGGTGACTCAGCATTATATGTTCTCCAACCAAATGTGTTACAAACCTAATGAAAGTGTTTGCCTTGACTGTTTGAGTTTTAGGTTCTCATCTTTTTTGGCACAGGCTTAAGTTACAGTTTTAAAAAAATACCTTTCCTTCTCTCGGTATGCATGATATAAACAAATTCTCCAAATCAGGATACATTTATTAATTATTGTCTACATTAACATCACAAGTTTAATAATAAGAGTGTACACAACATCACAAATTTAATAATCAAGTATTTAACATTATAAGTTTAATAACAAGGGTGTATATCACATCAAAAGTTTAATAACAAGAGTGTGCATTAATATGACAAGTTTATTAATAACAGTGTACAGTAACAGCATGAGGATCTTGAAACATATGTCACTATTTATCTACAGCAACTCTGTGATAAAGTATTTTTTATAAATAGGCATACACATCCAACACAGTTTAGTTTACTAAATTTGGTAGTGACACAAACTAGAGTACAAAATTTAGTAGGAACAACATTTAGTGGACTAAATTTGGTAGTGACAACAAGTTAGAGTACAAAATTTTGTAGGAACACAATTTAGTGTACTAAATTTGGTAGTGACACAACCTAGAGTACAAAATTTAGTAGGAACATTAGTGGACTAAATTTGGTAGTGACACAACTTAGCACAAAATTTTGTAGGAACAAAAAAGTGACACAACATAAGAACAAAATTTAGTAGGAGCTGAACTTAGCGTAATTTGGTTGTGACAGAGACAAGGTACAAAATTTAGTAGTAACACAATTTAGTGTACTAAATTTGGTAGAGAACTATCTAATAAACAAACAGTAGTTCTATGACAATTACCTTGAAAGAATACTTTTTAAAAAAACTTGAAAGAAGAGCTGCCTACAGTCAATGTAAAACAGATCACACTGTATCATGAGAAATTTTAATTAGTAAAGAGGTTAGACTCAACATAACTAAGATAACAAAATCTTTATCAAATTTTTTTCAACATAAATTTATAGTTCTAGGTTCACAGTAAAATAAGTTCATTCCAAGAAAAATACATGTGTAAAAATACATGCAGTATATAATGCATAAAGAAAATACATGAGGCATATTAACAACTTGTAAAACAGAAACTATACTGAGCATAAAATATCGCAAGACTAGAAAACGTTCACATCAAGAGAACAAGAGTATTTTGTACAACAAATTCCCACAAAAATCACTGTGGTAAAAACTTTGATCTTTAGAACTGGTAACACATTTGGTCAGATGCCTAAAATGACAATTAAGTATAGGTAGTTTTCAATTAAACTCAAAGTAGACTAAGCTGTTGATGACATACACTAATATATTTTAAGTCTGATAAAGTTCTGATCTGAAATATGACTGCTAGAGAGACAACAAGCTTAAACAAACAAGAAAGATCACCACATTAAAATGCATGGATATGACTAACCATCAAAGTTATCCCCCAAAAATGCACCTTTAAAAATACATTCAGTATATCTTGCACAAGAAAATATATGCAAACTAACGGCATGTAAAACAGAAACTACACAGATCATAAAATGTCACAAGACTAGAAAAAGTTCATATCAAGAAAAAAAGAGTAGTTTATAAAAGTTATTTCCACTGAAACCATTACGATTAAAGATTGTTCGATATCAGGTAAAGTCAAAATGTAACTACATATACAGGTATTCAACATTATATAGTTTTTTATATAACATGATAACTCTTAATTATATACATGAGAAAAAATGGCATGGTTAAATCTGAATCTGAATTATTGGTCAATGTACAAATATGTACTAAAACCCATGACTAAAATACTCAAAATGCTTCTAAGATCAAGTGACCCTTAGTTGACCTGATATGGCTCATCTGGCTAGTATAGAACTCGTTAAGTACAGATATTACACATATGACTTGTATAGAACTTTGTTAAGTACAGATATTACACCTCTGACATGTATAAAACTCGTTAAGTATAGATATTACACATCTGACTCGTATAAAACTTGTCAAGTACAGATATTACACATATGACTCATATAGAACTTGTTAAGTACAGATATTACACATCCGACTCATATAGAACTTGTTAAGTACAGATATTACACATCTGACTCATATAAAACTTGTTAAGTACAGATATTACACCTCTGACATGTATAAAACTCGTTAAGTATAGATATTACACATCTGACTCGTATAAAACTTGTCAAGTACAGATATTACACATCTGACTCGTATAAAACTCGTTAAGTACAGACATTACACATCTGACTCGTACAAAACTTGTTAAGTACAGATATTACACATAATCATAAGCATATGCATTAGATTTGTTCAAAATTTGAAAGACAGAAAACAAGTTCTGACAGCTGATCAGGTGACAGATGGCTTTATTAATCTGTGCGAATGTTGCTCATAATCAAACACATCTGAAATCGTGATGATGTAGGCCTTCAGCTTCCAGCTCGATAGCAAAATGCCAAAAACCTCATTACTATGTTTCATTGACATGAAGATGATATGAGCCTAAATAAAATGTTTTGGCAAAATCTGATCTTAGCTATGATTGGTAATAAATTCAGTCTGATGCCCAAAAGGACTATTAGAACACAATGTTCTCACTCAACTCGAACTGGACTAAGCTCTTGATGTTGTTGTTGTTGTCGTTGTAGGGTTTAACGCCATTTTCAGCACATGATAGGCTATACATGGCGGCCAGTATTAATGGTGGAGGAAGAACCAGGGAAATCCCCGGAAAGAACCACCGACCCACGAGAATCTACTGGGAAGCTTTCTCACATACCCACATTGGCCGAACCCGAGACTCGAACCCACGCAGACAGAGGTGAGATGGCAGTGATCCGTAACAGAAAGCGCTTTAGACCACTCAGCAAGCTCTTGATGAGATACACTCATATATTTAAAATCTGATCAAATTCTGATCTGAGTTTGAAAACAAGTGCAATCAGATGAAAAATCAGCAAATGTGCAGATATTACACACAATCATGATAATTTATGATGACTGAGAACAAATGCAAACAATCAGATCCAAATAATCTCACAGATGTGTGTAATTCTCGATTACTAAGAAGTTGGACTGATATGTTGATGATAAGACTATTAAAAAATGTTGCCAAATCTGATCTGAATTTTGATCTTTAGAACTGGTAACAAATTTGGTCAGATGACCAAAAGGACTATCAAGTATACACACTTTTCAATTAAACTCAAACTGGACTAAGCTTTTGTTGGGATATGCTCAAGTCTGATAAATTTCCTATCTGAAATATGACAGCTAGAGTGACAACAAACTCAATCAAACAAATGAAAAGATAAGCATATCAAAATGCAATGATGTGACTAATCATCAAAGTTTAAAAAATATCATGCTGACAGAAGCATATTTTCCAAGTTGGATCAATTTTCTTTTGTTTGGAAGACAGCTTCCAAAGTGCCAACAGGCTCATGATGCATAATCACCTCCTTAATGTGTGTCACTGTTTCATTATAGCACTCATCTGTCAGATGTTGTTGACATAACTTTGTAGACCAAGTGGCATTAAAATCTGATCTGAAATGTGATCTCCAGAATGGTAACAAACTAAGCAAATCGACTTAACCGAGATCTAGATGATGAAAGTACATTATCAAGCTTTATCTAGATTTGTTAAAAATGAAGTCTTTACAAGTAAAAAAACTCAGAACTAGACACTAACTCACAGTTTCATAAACTTTCAAATTAAGAAATATACTAACAAAGACTTTTTTTAAAAATCAGAACAATCACTCAGTAAGAACTTACTTCCATCAACTGCAGCATTAGTTGACACAGAGGACAGCCTTAGAAACCTAAAACCCAATCTCAGTTTCAGTCCTCACATCTATCTACTATCAATTAATTCAACCTCTTCTTTTCAATTGTTTTACTGATAGAGTAAATAGCAGTTTTTACAAGCACCCAGCATGCATAGCACAGGAAATTTTAAATATATAGAATTGCTGTCATAATAAAGACTAAGATGCTGGATCACCTCGTTAGTGTGTATAGATGTTGTTCTTCACAAACTTGTCTGAGATCTTGCCGTTAAAAAACTAACCTGAAATCTTGCTCTTAACAAACTTGTATGAGATCTTGTTCTTAACAAACTATCTGAAATTTTGTTCTTGACAAATTCGTCTGAAATCTTGCTCTTAACAAACTTGTCTGAGGTCTTGCCTTTAACAAACTAGGCTGAGATCTTGCTCTTAACAAATTTATCTGAGGTCCTAAAGATATATGCATAAGTGCCACATGAACATGTTAAAAAACAATTGTCATTCATAACTGCTCTCTTTGTCCTGGGGGCTTAATGATAAAAATGTCTATTAAATACATTACTTCTCATATTATTTTTATTATTGTTTTATTACTATTATTATTCTTTGATTAGGTGAGCAAAAAGGATTTTCTTCATGTATAAAAATAATCACTGGAGTAAAAGAAAATACAATTATAGAGCACATGTATTACATCCTACATCTGCCTACTCTTGTGCATCTGTAAGAAATGAACCAAGTATGAATGTTATCAGATATAATATAAATCTAACAATGTAAGAAACTGAGACTTGTAAATATTTTCTACAGCAGTAGAGATCACATTTTAATTGATAAGGTGAATATATATATATATATATATATATATATATATATATATATATATATATATATATATATATATATATACACACACACACACACATATATACATACATGTGTGTGTATATATATATATATATATATATATATATATATATATATATATATATTCAGATCTGGTTTTAAATCTGTCATACACTTTCATTATGACCATTAGATACATTATAGCAGAAATTGTCATAAGCAATAATTTTAATTGCTTTGTTTTTCTTGGGGTCTTATTAATGAGAGAAATTTCCACTAACCAACTAAGTTATCTCTTGTCAAATATGGTTTCTGTTTTTTATTATTATTATTATTAATATTATTATTATTATTATTATTATTATTACTGCAACTCCTACTTGTTCAGGCTAAATATGGAGTTCAATAAATACACCTGCGAACACATTTCCTGCAACCAGCAGTGATGCCCTTGTTTTATACAAGTGTATTTATGCTTATTTATATTGGAAAAAAATTCACTGTGTGCCCCACTTAGTTCCAATCAATGCAGATTCTGTCCATGTAAATGCTTGAGCAGTGCACCACTGCCACACAAAATGTGAGATTAAGGATACTGGCCAAGAACTATTCACAACAATCTTTAGGTCATACTACTGTACTGCTTAATTTTAAAAAAATGCTCAACGAACAGCAACTTTCAAAACAAGCTTACTCTAATATTTATTTAAAATAATCATATTTATTCACTCTAAAAATTCACAGATACCTTGAAGTAAAGAATGTTAATATTTACCAAGACTACGAAGCTATACCAATACAGGATGTGTTCATGTTCTTCAGTGGAATGCTACAACAGTGAGGTAGAGAGAGAGAGAGAGAGACAGAGACAGAGAGACAGAGAGAGAGAGAAAAACTTGAACTTATGTGTATTTCAAATTACCACTATTTCACATGGATTATTTAGATGGCAAAGTGGGTGCATTACAAACTTCTCAAAACAATCCCACCTAAATGTAATGTCAATTCAAGTTTCTGATCATCAACAATATTGGGCCATTTTGACAACTTTGCAGAAAGCACTTAATTCCAAAAGTCATGCCCAATAGCAGTAGCTTTTAAAACATGAACAAATACACATCACCCTTCAAACTTGTAAGTGTATTAATATCTTATTTAACAGTGCTCAAAGACATTTTTTTAGACACAGGCCCAGGGCTGGTGATTTAAAAAAAAAATCTAGTTATGACTTGTAAGATTGTAAGATTTAATACAATGGGATAATCTTCTGTAATTGATTTTGTAGGACATATTATGTAGACAGAAAGATGGTTTATGGATTTTTAGTTTCTCTGCAAAAGATGTTAAAATGACCCTTTTCTAAAACAAATTATAATTGCCATTTGCATTCAGTAAGATAGCATTTTTTGAAGTTCATGGCAATTACCCCGATTGATTATACACACAAAATAGTTACTACATAAAAATACAAAAATGAATTTGGACAAAATTTAATATTACACTTAAGCTGAAAAATGAAGTGAGTAAAACATGTTGTGGTTCAACATATTACAAACTAGACTAAAAATTTATAATTAAAACAAGGAACATATTTGAACAATATACTGCAAAAGGTCAAGTCGATATACATACTATACATACATACATTTCCTTATATCTACTAAAATGTCTATTTTCTTTATATATATATATATATATATATATATATATATATATATATATATATATATATATATATATATATATATATATTTATATATAAGGGAAAATTCGTCAATTTGGTTGACTTATTTCTGTATTCTGTCAATGTAATTCTCAGCTGCATTACAAAACCAACATAAAAAATTATGAAATTTTGCAATAATTTTAGGACAGAAACCATTTACAAATGTAGATTTGTAATATAATTCTTCTGATTGTGTATCATGACTTTTTTCATTCAAAATTGAAGATATCAATTTTCATTAACTCATTCATGTACAAACACAATGGACAAAGTTGTGATGGGGGGGACTGTAGAAACCTGACAGAATAGTCAAAACAGACTTCAGAGTGTAACATCATTAAACAACAGATTTCAATACATTCTGGTTTCTATTTTTCTGTATATCTGATTTAAAACATGAACTTTTTGGTATTGGTAATCTTACATTCTAATCTTGTAAAAGATGCAGTAATAACATTTTTTCCACCACTTAATCAATGTAAACTAATCAATGTCCAATGTATCCATCACTTTCAGATATAACTATGATGACAGCTAAAATCACAACTTAAACATGTTCATCACCACATGTATTCAAAAGTTTTTCAGATTAGAACTTCAGTTATCCTGCTTAAATGTGAGTTCTATTAAAGACGCTTGTAGAACAAACAAAGCCATATGATATATAACAAAATAAAAACAACGTCTAAACATCAATCTTTTCTCTTCAGATGCTGCATTTGCTTTACTGACCCCATTTAGGAATCAACCATCAAGGCCCTGGATAAGGAGGGAGTTGAGAACCCATCAGGGGAGCTGTGGATAAAAAAAAGATATATGTATATACTACTGGCATGCAGTAATTTTTAGTACATACAACAAATCATGCAGTAAGTTATAGTAAATACAAGTATGCAGTAACAGTTATACAACAAATCATGCAGTAAGTTATAGTAAATACAAGTATGCAGTAACAGTTATACAACAAATCATGCAGTAAGTTATAGTAAATACAACAAGTATGCAGTAACAGTTATACAACAAATCATGCACTAAGTTATAGTAAATACAAGTATGCAGTAACAGTTATACAACAAATCATGCAGTAAGTTATAGTAAATACAAGTATGCAGTAACAGTTATACAACAAATCATGCTCTTCGTTATGGATCACTGCAATCTCACCTCTTTCTGCATGGGTTCGAGTCTCCGATTTGGCCAATGTGGGTATGTGAAAAAGCTTGCCAGTAGCTTCTTGAGGGTTGGTGGTACTTTCCGGGTTCTTCCTCCACCATTAATACTGGCTGCCATGTATAGCCTATCGTGTGCTGAAAAATGGTGTTAAACCCTATAAAAACAAAACAAAAACAACAAATTATGGAATAACAGTTATAGTAAATAAAACAAAAAAAGGCATATTTATATTCCTGCTTTGAGAGGTGGATTCACTTTATCAATTCAGCCTTCCACACATGTCCATCTTCTCAATTCAGTGTGCAACTCTTTTTCAATATACCTATTGCCACCAAACTTAAAGTGTGAAAGCATCCTGAAATGAAGATGTATAACACACCTACATTTGGTCACTGTAGCCTCCATTATTTAATACTACTTAAAATGTGTCCATGGGCCTAATTCAGCACTAATTGCCACCAAAGTCAAAACAAGGGTGCTTCTTGGAATAAGTTTGTTTCATGACTTAAAACTGGATCACAGTGACCTTTGTTCCGCATGTGGGGGCAGGTAGGCAACTACTGCTAGAGAAAGCAGGATATTTGCCAGTGAGTTCTTGTTCCCATGTAACTCTGATCTGTATTTCTTTTCAGTTTAAGACCTAACACATAAACAATATGATGTTTCTATACAACAAAGTTTAAACTCGTTTTATATTATTATCATTAACAGACTATTTGTTAGATTATGTCTTCAAAATTGTTCAAACCAGGTAAACTGTTTGTTAGTCTTTCCACTTGCATGTGTAATTTGTCTTAAACTAGATATGCCAATTTAATACCAATAATATGAGTGATGCATGAGTAAGAGCATGGATTGACAAATGAGTAGATGGATAGATTGATGAATGAGTACATGGATGGAAGATGAATGAGTAGATGGGTGGGTTAATGATGAGTAGATGGATAGATTGATGAATTAGTAGATGGATGGAAGATGATGAGTAGTTAAATGGATGATGAATGAGTAGATGGGTGGGTTGATGATTAGATGGATGGTGTGATGAATGAGTAGTTAGATGGATGATGAATGAGTAGATGGATGGGTTAATAAATGAGTAGATGGATAGATTGATGATGAGTAGATGAATTTATTGATGACTGAGTAGACAGATGGGTTGATGAATGAGTAGATGGATGGGTTGATTGATGAATGAGTAGATGGATGGGTTGATGAATGACTAGATAGATGGGTTGATGCATGAGTAGATGTATTGGCTGATGAATGAGTAGATGGAAGGGTTGATTGATGAATGAGTAGATGGATGGGTTGATGCATTAGTAGATAGATGGGTTGATGCATGAGTAGATGTATTGGCTGATGAATGAGTAGATGGAAGGGTTGATGAATGAATAGATGGATGGATTGATGAATGGGTATATCGACAGACTGATGAATAAGTAGATGGATGGTTTGATGCATGATGGATGGGTTAAGGGAAGAGTAGATGGATGGACTGATGAATGAGTAGATGGATGGATTGATGAATAAGTAGATGGATGGAGTGATGAATGAGTAGATGGATGGGCTGAATGAGAAGATGGATGGGATAAGGAAAGAGTAGTTGGATGGATTGATGAAAGAGTTGATGGATGTGTTGATGAATAAGTACATGGATGTGTTGATGAATGGATAGATGAATGGATTGATGAATGAGTAGATGGGGAAGAATATGAATGAATATATGAATATATGAATGAGTAGATGGACAGATTGATGAATGAGTAGATGGACAGATTGATGAATGAGTAGATGGACAGATTGATGAATGAGTAGATGGACAGATTGATGAATGAGTAGATGGAAGAATAAATGAGTAGATGGAATGATGAAAGAGTAGATGGAAAGACTGATGAATGTGTAAATGAAATAATCAATGAATGAGTTGATGAATGAACATATGAATGAATTGATGAATGAGTTGAAGGACTGAATGATTAGATGGCTGGATGGATGAATCAGTACCTGGACAGATTGATGAATGAGTAGATGGAAGGATTGATGGATGGATTGACGAGTAAATGGATGAGTTGATGAATGAGTAGGTGGATGGATAAGCAAAAGTAGATGCATCGATTGATGAATGAGTAGATGGATGGATAGGTTAATAAGTAGATGAATGGATTGATGATGAGTAGATGGATGGAATGAGGCATGAGTAGATGGATGGGTTGATGCATTAGTAGATAGATGGATTGATGAATGAGTATATGGATGGACTGTTGAATGTTGTTCTTGTTAAATGTTGTTCTTGTTGTTGTTGTAGTTGGAGGGTTTAACACCATTTTTCAGCACAAGATAGGATATACATGGCGGCCAGTATATCTAGTGGAGGAAGAACCCTGGAAAACCCCAGGAAGAACCAAAGACCCATGAGAAGCTACTGGCAAGCTTTTTCATGTACCCATGTTAGCTGAGCCTGAAACTCAAGCCCATGCAGACAGAGCTGCAGTGAGATGGCAGTGATCCGTAACAATGACAACCATACACCAAAATCATTACTTTTAAACAGTCATTAATATGAAAATATGATTATGAAAATGACATAATAATGTGTGGCAATAGAGCATTAGACAATGTATCTGCATTTAGCTATAGTCTTTACACATCTGCTGATTTTGGTCTTCCATCAAAAAAGCTGAAAAAATTGGTTTAGGTCCTCTCCCAATTTGGTGTCTTGAGGGGCAGTGCCCCTGATCAGGTTGTCCAAAAATGCATTTTACACTCATAAAAACTGCTCTTGGTGCAACTTATGATAATAAAATAAACCAAAATAATCATCTGAAAAACTAATAACTCACCAAAAATGTTCAACTTGACTTCAATAATTTCACAATATCTGTTGATATGCCAGTCAAGCTCTTTTTGCGGATTTGGCAAAGATTTATTTAGCCTTCCTTTTGTCACCACTGAATTTTTTGACTCAATGTGCAATCGTTTCTTTTCATTCTCAATGAAAGCCCTTTCCCTTTCAAGCTGGTGCTTGTATTGGCAAAATGCAGTGCACATATTCTGACAGAGGGCTACATCTGTTTTCTCATGCAAGAAATCTTTCTTCTTATAGTAATTATTTTAACTTTTTCTAGAGGCCATCTGAGCTTCAAGTAGCTTCTTTTGTAGGTGCTGTTCCAAACTCTTAAAACCGTGATTACCATAATTCTGATCTTTATTGCAGAGAACACAAAATGCCAGTCCTCTAGCATTCAGTTTTCTTATAAACTGACCAACTAGATTTCTGTCAACTTTTCGTTCCAGCCATTCTTATTTCCATACATTTTTTAAACCTTTATCTAAACTTTTCATGTCATGGTCTCTCAACAACTCATGATACCATGTTTTTCAAGCATGCTTCTTTCCACTGCCATCAATTTTCATTAATTGGATGAATTTAAACCATTGACCAATCAGAATAGTCTTTATGAGAGTTGTGTGCTAACTGATATATCGAACAAATAATTTACAAGGGTCATTGCAGAATGGGTGCGGAAAGACCATTTTTTAAAAACCGGATTGGAGATGATATAAAAAACAAGAAATATCTGACTCAAGTCAGGAGAAAAGTATTAAATCTGCTTTAAAATGGAGAAAAATCATGTCTGTGATATTTTCAAAGTGTCTGCATTTAGATACAATCATTACACATATGCTGATAATTTCATAGTACATGGATCTGCATTTGACTATAGTCATTACACATATGCTGATACTTTCAAAGTACAAGTATCTGCATTTACCTGTATTCCTGTAGTGATTACACATATGCTGATACTTTCATAGTACAAGTATCTGCATTTACCTGTATTCCTGTAGTCATTACACACATGCTGATACTTTCATAGTACAAGTATCTGCATTTACCTGTATTCCTGTAGTCATTACACATATGCTGATACTTTCATAGTACATGCATCTGCATTTACCTGTATTCCTGTAGTCATTACACATATGCTGATACTGTCATAGTACAAGTATCTGCATTTACCTGTATTCATGTAGTCATTACACATATGCTGATAATTTCATAGCACATGTATCTGCATTTGACTATAGTCATTACACATATGCTGATACTTTCATAGTACAAGTATCTGCATTTACCTGTATTCCTGTAGTCATTACACATATGCTGATACTTTCATAGTACATGTATCTGCATTTACCTGTATTCCTATAGTCATTACACATATGCTGATACTTTCATAGTACAAGTATCTGCATTTACCTGTATTCCTGTAGTCATTACACATATGCTAATACTTTCATAGTACATGCATCTGCATTTACCTGTATTCCTGTAGTCATTACACATAGGTCGATACTTTCATAGTACAAGTATCTGCATTTACCTGTATTCCTGTAGTCATTACACATATGCTGATACTTTCATAGTACAAGTATCTGCATTTACCTGTATTCCTGTAGTCATTACACATATGCTAATACTGTCATCGTACATGCATCTGCATTTACCTGTATTCCTGTAGTCATTACACATATGCTAATACTTTCATAGTACATGCATCTGCATTTACCTGTATTCCTGTAGTCATTACACATATGCTGATACTTTCATAATACAAGTATCTGCATTTACCTGTATTCATGTAGTCATTACACATATGCTGATACTTTCACAGTACATACATCTGCATTTACCAGTATTGCTGTAGTCATTACACATATGCTGATACTTTCACAGTACATGTATCTGCATTTACCTGTATTCCTGTAGTCATTACACATATGCTGATACTTTCAAAGTACATACATCTGCATTTACCTGTATTCCTGTAGTCATTACACATATGCTGATACTTTCATAGTATAAGTATCTGCATTTACCTGTATTCATGTAGTCATTACACATATGTTGATACTTTCACAGTACATGTATCTGCACTTACCTGTATTCCTGTAGTCATTACACATATGCTGATACTTTCATAGTACAAGTATCTGCATTTACCTGTATTCCTGTAGTCATTACACATGTTCTGATACTTTCATAGTACAAGTATCTGCATTTACCTGTATGCATGTAGTCCTTACACATATGCTGATAATTTCATAGTACATGTATCTGCATTTGACTATAGTCATTACACATATGCTGATACTTTCATAGTACAAGTATCTGCATTTACCTGTATTCCTGTAGTCATTACACATATGCTGATACTTTCATAGTACAGGTATCTGCATTTACCTGTATTCCTGTAGTCATTACACATATGCTGATACTTTCATAGTACAAGTATCTGCATTTACCTGTTTTCCTGTAGTCATTACACATATGCTGATACTTTCATAGTACATGCATCTGCATTTACCTGTCTTCCTGTAGTCATTACACATATGCTAATACTTTCATAGTACAAGTATCTGCATTTACCTGTATTCCTGTAGTCATTACACATATGCTGATACTTTCATAGTACATGTATCTGCATTTACCCGTATTCCTGTAGTCATTACACATATGCTGATACTTTCAAAAAAATAATTTTGTAATTTAGAAAGATGTACTTTGTCTGGGCATTGTGCAGCAAAATACTTTTCTTCCCATCAAACATTAATTTCGTGAGTTAGTTTTATGAACAGACATTAAAGTTTGATTAAAGAAAAACAGTAACAGTACTACAGTATACAACTTGATGATTTAACTTCTGATCTCTGAATCACACAGTACCATCAAAGTACTGAATATACTCACTAATAAGTTTGGTGAAACTGCAAACAACACAGACCGAGGCTTGCCAGTGCACTATATAAAAGTATATCTGGATCTATGCAGTTTGTGATTGGATCTGACTTGTATATGAGCATAAAATTATACTGGAGGTATTTTAAGCTGCATTAGCTGGTTCATTCATTCCAAATAATGAGGCACAAATTGCAGAAGACCACCTGTCTACAAAATCATACCATCCAGGCAAGCATTTTATTGCCTTATGAAGTCTGGATGCTACATGATATTTAGAAAACCATTTTTGCTGTATCTTCATCCAAAATAGCAAAACGATTCAAGTAATAAAATGACTGTCAAGGCACTAACTGGTATAGTCATTCTAGTTCCACAAATTGCATACCAAATTTAGACAAATGAAATAAACTATGCCATTATCATGATGTTAGCTAAAATTTACAAAGAAAATATTCTAAAATTCTTTGAATTCACCTATAAGAGCATACATTTTTATTGTGATTATGTAGGACATATACTACAATTATTCCAGACACTGTAGTCACAAAATTAATGACCCTATTTTTCTAAAACTCCATGCTTTATGATATCAAATATTTTGGTGAATTATGTTTCTCCAGGAATACTTACCAGCTTACATTAATGTTAGGAATTTATGCTTCACAAGCCCTTAAATAACCACAATTTCATAAAGACGGAAATTTACATTTCATGTCTATATACCAGATCTTACCCAATTACCTTTCCTTCACCCCTACAAGGTGGTACTAGTTTGAGTTGAGTCATTCATCAATACATTTATTGGGTGGTGTGGGAGGGTTTATTTTCTCCTCTAAATATGTTCAGTGATCATTAACATTAGGATAATAGGTAACAGAAGGAAGAAATGTATAAGCATCCAACTTCTACAAATGAAGAATATCAGAATTCATTATAAGATGGATAAACGCACTCCCCGAATATGATGGTAGTACAACCAACTGACCTCCAACATCCAACAACACCACACAGAAAAGGATGATTTTCCTTTATTAAGCAAAAAACCAAAGCTTAGGTGAATCCAGTGAATGTACAGTTGTGCTGACCTCAGAAGAGTCTGTTGGCTGTTTGGACTGCAGCCACTATATCCACCAGACTTAATTCCTATCTATGTGCTCCTAAATGTGGATCTAAGAGATAAAATCTTGAGATGAATGACTGTGCATGCCAAGCAATGGCTTCATGTATGTCTCAGATGGAAACACTGCATTCAAGCATGAGACTCCCCAAGATTGCTTCAGTCTCATGAACACAAATTCTCATGAGATGTATCTGATTCTGAAACAATTTAGACAATTCAACCACAAGGTAAGGACTCCAAGGGTTATAAACCCTCTTTCATGATTTTCTCAAGATTCTCAACACTTATGCATTCATTTCAAATAAAATGAAAGCTCATACTTGGTCTTGCTTATTCATAACATCATAAAATATCAAATTCATCCATGTTTGCAATTCAGAAGAACTCTATCAAGCTGGACTTGCCTGATCTGCAAACTTAAAAAAAATTATGAAAATATACACACACAAAATCTCAACATAGGTTACCAATCCTTTGCAGAAACAGAATGAAGAAAATTTCAACACACTTAATGATGGCTTGTTCAAATTCACAAACAGTCTTGACAGATTTCATGAGACAATGCAGGACAATGTTACTTGTACTAAGTGAAAGCTTAAACTAGAACCACCTAGCAGGGGTGAATGGGAGGTAATGCATAACAACTTCTTCCCTTTGTCTATATGTAATATGGTCATGAAAGACAAATTTTATTGTTAAGGAATTGCTGGATTTTAGTGGTAGTGAAGCTTATATCCCTAACATTAATGTGTTTGAGAAATATATTTGATAGAGAAAAGCCCCTCCCTAATTTTTCATAAAGTTTTGGCAGTTTTTATTTGTGAAAGCCTTATCCAGAGATAAAATCTCAACAAGATGTGGGTTTCCTGGAGGAACACTGTCCACCTAGACCTCTCTGAAATGGATCTGATACGGACTACTGAAGTCCACATCCAACCCTATTTCTGTAGTCCACTGCTGGTGTTTCTGACTTTTTATCTCACTCACCTGTAGGTTCTGTTTTCATAGGCAACGGTCCAGCTTCCATTGACCCTCCACTTCCTCCAGCACCCATACCATAACCCATGTAAGGTTGATAACCCTGCCCTCCTACCTGAGGGTGCGGGTAGTAGGCCCCTTGGGGTGGGGCACCATAAACCACAGGCTGGGGATAATAGGCTGACTGCGATGTGGGCTGCATAGTTGTCATAGGGGTAGCTTCTTGAAATTGACGGTTTACATTTCCACGGGTGGAGCGGCGCTTACAGCAGCAACATACAATCAAAACGATAAGTATGATTGTTCCCACAATTGAGGCAATGACTATTCCAATAACCACTGCAATTCCAAGAGTAGCCGTCCTTGCCACATGTCCAATTTCCCCAGATCCAGATCCATAAACTGAAAATAATAACATTATCTTTATTGATTTTTTAGAACAGCATTTCAGACTTAAACAATTCTTAAATTACTAATCATCCTGCAATACAAATGATAATGTGATCATTTAAAAAGAAAAATTATTTTTAGAAAAATCCATTCATCTTTACAGTCTATTCTCCATGACATGTGATTTCACGAATCACCTTTAATTCACCTCCCCATTAAAAGTGAACAAAATTGGACCAAATTGATTAGCCATGAGTGCAATGAAATATTTAACAGTCATCTATATTAACAAAGTTAAATTTTATCATGTAAGCCCTTGACTTCTAGATCAAGCATTAGATTTTTGCAACCAAGCAATGAGATTCTTTCACTGATTATCTGATTATTAAAATTAAATCTGCCTAACTGTAGTTGACAAGTCTGCACAATGGCACAAATGCAGTTTTTGGTATTCAGTGCTAATGTTTTTGATGTTATATGCAGTGTTTGGTATTTGGTGGTAATGTTTTTGGTGTTATATGCAGTGTTTGGTAATTGGTGGTAATGTTTCTGGTGTTATATGCAGTGTTTGGTATTTGGTGGTAATGTTTCTAGTGTTATATGAAGTGTTTGGTATTCAGTGCTAATGTTTCTGGTGTTACATGTAGCTTTAATGAATTCTGATGTATATATGACTGCTGCTTCTGTTCCAATAATGAAAATCAACATTCATTACAAGTTATTTATCACACACTCAATTTTTAAAACATAATGGGGAATATTCATATATTTTTATTGTATATAAAAATTGTACCCCCAACATTTCAAATTAAAATCCTCTTTTATGAAATGCAAGTCGATAAGGAATTCTTGCCCAGCATGAAAATTATTAAGAAATCGTACGAACAGCACCACATAACCCTCCAGTCACTCATCAGGATCAGCAGATGTGTCATCTTTCAAGCCTATATTTGTAACAGACCTTCATATTAATAACTCAGTTTAAAAATAAATATGTACAACTTTATGAGAAAAAAAATTCTTTAGTTAGAAGTATTCAAATCCTCAAACAGTGTCTGAATGTCTAAAATTCTAAAATGTAAATGGCTAGTCCCACAAATCTTGGTTTTTATAAAAGGTACATCGGCACTAAACTATTAGATGTTTTATTGATCTAAATTTTACATGAAACTAAGAACAGATATCTTCTTCCAGCAAAATAGGTTCAGACTCCTTAGCTTTCAAAGTTATCACATGGCCTTCATTGGAGGAATGATGTCTGGACTGGAGTCACGTGATCAACTCATAGCTTTCTTAATATGATCAACCTCCAATATCTGGTTTTTCATCAACACTAACAATGCTGTTCACCTGATGCAACATAGTTCTCACCACTGACCTCTTTTATTCATGATGGTTGCTGGAGTTGAAGCGAAGGTACTAGTCTATATGAGTAGTTTGCTGTAAATGGTGACTTTTTTTCCCCATTGTCTACAATGAAAACAAAAGTATCGAAAAACTGCAACATCCAATCCTTTTCCATTTCATAAGTAAACTGGATATTACATAAATGGAATTGAAATGCTCTGTGAATTCTTTAATATTGTTTTCATGCATCGTGGTTAAAGTGTCATCCACATAATGAAACCATACATCCTGGAGAATGGACCACAGCATAAATGGCATTGAATTCAAAGTCTTCCATACACAAATTTGCCACAATAGGATACAGTGGTGAGCCAAATGACACCGTGAACTTATTCTGACAAAATTGTCCCTGATAAACAAAATAAGCAGTGCTTAAGGCCCATTTCGAAAGAATTGAAATGAATTCAAATCATGGAGGGCAAGCCAGTGTTGATTCATGATTCTGGATTGGAATTTTCACTATTGTAACGACTCAGGATTTTGTCATGTGATCGACATTTAGTTGATCATGTGACTCCAGTCCAAAAGTCATTCCTCTAATAAGACTGCTCCAGTGGCCTAGTGGTTACAGCATCTGCCTCGGATGCTGGAGGTCATAGGTTCGAACCACAGCCAAGTCATACCAAAGACTTGTAAAAAGTATACTAACAGCTGCCTCACTAGGCACTTTAAGATGTTAGTGTTAGGACTGGTCAGCCTGGTGTCAGGATAATATGACTGGGTGGGACATGATGCTACATGTCTGAGGCATGATGCCCCAGTGCTAGACAACAGTATAAACTGCCAAAATGCACACATCCTAGAAACAGGTCTGAATTATTTTTAAAGCTATGTTAAAAATCCAAATCACACACATGCATGCACACATAGACACACTCCTCCAATGAAGGCCTTGTGATAAGGTTGAAAGCTACGGCATCATAACCTATTATACAGGAAGGTATCTATTCTTAGTTTCACTGACTGCAAATGGCTGTAGCAGGTAACAATATTCATTCTAGAAATTGTACATGTTTAAAGGGGACAGAATGGAAAAAAAGTGGATTTTTGGATATGCATATAATATATATTCTATAATAAAACAGCAACTTTTGATTCTAATGGAAAATGTTACTAACACGAAGAACTTCTCCCAAGATTAGTTTAGCAGAACAAGAGACAATTTGTTTATACACATGCGTGAGAGATCCCTGTAGGATCCCACATGATTATTGTCTCACCATCAAACGTTTCCTAGGCAAATCGAGTGAAAGCAGCAAATTCATGTCTGGGTCAAAGGTTGTGCTTTCATGAATGGGGAATGGTCCCGGTCTATGCAGCTACTACTAACCTAATGTTATTTACCATTAGTTCTCTCGTTAGCAAGGCCATTTCAAGAAAATGGATGCTAAAGCAGACTGACTGGGCATGGCAGTCAGCTGCTTCTGTAATGAACTAAGACATTACGTTCAAGGTCAGCCTCATGGCAGCCACTCATATTTCATGAGCTGAAATGTTCATTAGTGTACCCAATCCTGTGAGAGTTAAGAGTACACTCATTTAATAACTCCCTTTAGCCAGTTGGCCAGCACTTATTGGGTTACATCATGAAAATCTGCCTTCAAGGATAGGAAAATTCTTTTACAGTTGATGTGGATACTGTCTGTGCATCTCGGGTAACACTGAGGGAAAAAATGGTCATTCAGCTTTGCTTCTCTTGACAGATCAAGGAAAAGGAACGAACAGTTATTGCTTTTTGACTAGTGACAGCAATCTGTTCTTTGGAAGGAACCAGACTGTGTCATTAGAATGACTGAATCAAAAGAACAAAACTGCATGTAGTTCAGAACTACAGAAATGATATGTAACTCACTTACTCTGCATGTTGAAACTAGTGTTATCATAAACTGCAAGTCACAAATGATATCTGTTGGGAAAACAATGGCTCAGACTTGGAGGAGTCTGGTCTTATAATAACACAGGAGAATACCATTGGGGAATAGTGCAAGTGAACTTGGTCAAGTTGGAGATTACTTTGTTGCAGCAAAATTCACCTCTTTAATGACTACCTGAACAGAGCGGAGGTTGCTATGACTCATCTGAGTGCATCTGCCACTATATTGAGCAGATTATTGATCCATGATGTTTCATATTACATATGAAATCAGAGATGCTGAAGTCTGAGTCCCACTTTTCTTAATTGTCTTCGTAATCAAAACCGGTGGAAGAAATGTCCAAGCTGACATTATCTCCCAAGTGATTAAAGAACAAGTATGGCCCATGTTTCCAAGGTCAGAGGGAAAAAAAATATCAAGCATCAGACAGACACCTCTGTATGAAGCAGTTGTCCTTCCTTGATAATGAGTCAGCCAGGACAATGAGCAAACCAGTAATGTGTCGGACTTGAATATTACCTGTATTGGAAGTACCCATGAAGGTATTGCCCTACCATGATGCAAGGTCTGGTGATTATCTACCCTTGCAGACATATGCCATCAGAACTAAATTGTCTATAATTATCAGGATCATGTTTCCATGGATACGTTCTACTCTGGCAAGGATGGTATTTGAGAATGGTTTTCATTTCCAACAGGTCAATTTAAAGAGTCCATATGCCAATGACAATCACAGGTCCAGCTGGGGGCCACGAGTGGTCGAGTGGTCTAAAGCGCTCTCCGTTACAGATCACTGCCATCTCACCTCTGTCTGTGTGGGTTCGAGTCTAGGATTTGGCCAATGTGGGTATGTGAGAAAGCTTGCCAGTAGCTTCTCATGGGTCGGTGGTTCTTCTCAGGGTTTTCCTGGGTTCTTCCTCCACCATTAATACTGGCTGCCATGCATAGCCTATCGTGTGCTGAAAACTGGTGTTAAACACCTCAACAAGAACAACAGGTCCAGTTAAAACTGTCATTTTAATGGCTGATCCCCATAGTGAGTACGCTAGAAGCTGTAAGAAACTTCCTTGTCTAACAACATCTTGTTTGATGCTTTCTTTGAAGCACAAGTCATACGTCTGATGGATTTGGGAGAAATATGCCATTTTTATGCATTAAAAGTTCCATATCTTGATGGACAAAATGCTGAGAAGGAATAAGACCAGACTTCTCTACGCTGATTATCCACCCTACAATGCAAATGAGGGAAGTAAGGTTCATGTTGTGAGCCAAAACTATACGAACAGAATGACTCTTTAGTTTGTTGTCCAGGAATGCCCACCTTCTGTATAGAGGAAATTTTCAACTAGGATGTCATTTTGTGTAACATTTTCTTAAATGTACAACTTCAGTGTCTTGGATGATGTCTTCTCTGATGCATTAACGATTAAAAAGGGGCAAGGTTCAACTTCTCTACACTGATAATTCACCACACAGTGAGGGAATGAGCTTGTTCATGTTGTGAACCAAAAACCAAACTTACCAAGTGTTTTTGCGGTGTTTTATGCAGGAATCTTACAATTGCTGTGGTGGACATCGTGCAGTTAAGGCCATATGAATTGCTGTGGTGGACATCATGCAGTTAAGGCCATATGAATTGATGCGGTGGACATTGTGCAGTTAAGGCCATATGAATTGGTGCGGTGGACATCGTGCAGTTAAGGCAATGAACTGGTATACTGAAGTACATGTTGGACAAGTCAGAACAATCACATACTCATCACATCTCTATCCAGAAAAGTTCTGGAGTAAAAGTTCCACTTGTGGGCTTTGTACTATCTACACCACCCTTTACAAACAAAAAGTACTACAATTTTCTTGCATAAAAATAAACCTCTTCAAGTGATCTCTTGGGAGTTCCTTCAGGAAGGTAGGATGTTGAAAGTGAAGGGGTTTAGATAATTAAATCCAGATACCCTCTAATACAGTTTGGATCGAACATCATTTTGTTCTTGGTCCAAATCTGAGGAAAAGGGAGCAGTCTGGAGCAACTGTATGCATAGACAAGTTTTGTGTCTCTCATCCATGACTTTCGATCATCTACACTTTTTGCACATGATTGTCATCTCTGCAAATAAGAATGAAGATGAGGTACAACACGTCCAGCATATATACACCTCTCCCTCGATAACTCGTGCACAATGGGGTCCAAATACATAGACCGCATTATAAGCGAGGATGTGAGTTAAAAAGGGACCTCCTGAAAAACCTGCTAGACATCCAAAAAAATGCATGGGTGAGGGGGAACTGGGCTGTACAATGATTAAATCCTCATTTTATAACTGCATCGGAAATAATAGTCAATAAAGTGCTTTTTCTGATTAAGTCGTTTGTTATTCTGTACAAATTATATTTATTTTCAAATTGTTCAACATCTGAAAGAGCATTAACATTATACCAACTGGTTGTAACATCCACCACATGAATGCAAAAACATTTGTGTATTATGTCACTGCTTTTTGTTTTGTTGATTAGTCCGGTTCCCAGAGTGGGATAGATACTATTGTGCAAAACGGGGATTCTGGGTAGCAGGGAACCAGACTAACTGTTGATACTCCACCAAACAAGATTCCTATTTTTAAAACAATTTGATATTTTTATTTCGTGAGACCTTCGTCTATGTCGAAACTCAGTTTTTGTATTGTTCAATTAGTAAAATAATGAGTCTGTGATTTCACTGCAAGTAATAGCAAAACGTCTTATCATCCACAAGGACATCTTTAAGTGCCAATTCAGGAATTCTCTGAAACTTGTTTTCCTCACAATGGTCCGTATCTGTGAAACAAAGCTCTATATTTTACAAAGTATTCATTTCACTTGGTTGCCTTGCTATCTTTGATCACAGTTTTGATTGAGTGGGTCAGTTTAAGGTAGTTTAATTAGATTTAATTAGATTCTGTACACAATAATATTTATAACAGTGTCTGACTGATCAACTGAAAAGAGTTCACTCAACATATGACTGGGGTGGCTAGATCTTAAGAATGTAGGATTTGCATGACTGTTAACTTGTTTTTATTCTGCCTCCTTTATTTGATTCAAAAGATGTAATTAACCTGATAATACAAATGATGTCAGCTTTTAAATCAATACAACACAAAAAATGCTTCCTCTAGTCAGATATCAAAACACAGTCAGCACTTAATTAGGTTCTCAGAGAAATACTTGCGGGCATAGATGTTATGGTAGATTGACACATTTTAGGTTAAGTTACAAGAAAGGTCACATTACATTTATGATGATTACATTTAAAGGAACTAAAAGATAGAACTAGAACACAAATTTCACTTGATAAAAAATTATTTGTATGGTATTTATTAATTAAAGTACTTCCTCCAGTAGGCGTAACATTTTCATTGATCATAGTTTTGTTAATTACAGTGTACTAAGAATGTTGTTTGGAAAGAAAATATAACAGATTATATGACTTCTTATTAAAAGTTGATATTTCATAATGTTGATTAAACTTCCAGGTCCTATCCACTGTTTTTGACAACAAAATGAGTGATTTATCAAATTTTTGTTGCCAGTTTTGATCATGGGTTTCTTCAAGTTCAACAAACAGGGACCATTTTTTTATATTTTCTGGTTTACAAAATGGGATCCACACCAGGCCCCATGTTATAAGCAAGTTTGTCAGTTATCAGGGCACAAGTTATCGTGGCAGTGGTGTGTGTGTGTGTGTGTGTGTGTGTGTGTGTGTGTGTCTATATATATATATATATATATATATATATATATATATATATATATATATATATATGTTAATAATAATAATAATGAGGACTTTGTATAGGGCCTAATCTTTAGGTGCTGTAAGCGCTTTACAACATTAAACAACACCTATAACATAAAACACATATATAATGATACCATTACAAAAAACAAACCCCATGAAATTAGAAAACATAAAAAACATGCTGAAAATATTTAAGGTAGGAATTATTAGGTCTTTAAGTTTGTTCTTGCAGTCAAAATAAGTGACTTTTAGAGAGCTCTTGAATGGGATCACTGTGTATTTGTGTCCAAGTTCAATGGGAAATTCATTCCATGTTGCTGGGCCCTGGTATGCAAAACTACGTTGTCCATATGACTTTGTTTTCATAGTGGGAATAATGAGTATACGATTGTCAGAAGAGCATAAGTATCTTGCTAGGTATGTTGGACTGGAGTCCATCAGTGAAACGTAGCACAGAGAACAAATTTTGTGTTTGATTCTGGATCGAAAGGATAGCCAGTGTAGGGTACAGAGCAGCGGGGAAGTGTGCTCTGTTCATGGTACTCTAAGTATGATCCGAGCAGCTGTGTTTTGAACTTTTTGAAGTTTCTGGAGTAGATATTGAGATGAACCAGACAAAACTGAGTGACAATAGTCAAGTCTTGAAAGTACTGATGGACACACAAGTGTTGTAGTAGCATCAACTGAAAGATACTTGCAAATGGAGCTGATGTGTCTCAGCTCAATATATGCAGCCTAACATATGTTCATGACATGTTGGTGCAATGTGAGAGTACTGTCCAGAGTAACACCTACGTTTCATACTGACTGTGAATTTAATGTTGGCATTGCTGATATTTACTGTTTGAGGTAAAGGATGTGAATGAGAAAGTCTTTGTGTTGTGATCAGAATGGCCTCAGTTTTATCATCATTCATCTGCCGCTTGTTACATGTCATCCATGATTTCACATCAGAAATGCACCTCTCTACACCTTGGATGGTAGCATCAACTTCAGTTGGGTGGCTAGATTTGTATATTTGGGTGTCATAAGCGTACAATTGGCGAGACACTGGATGATGATCTATGACACTTGCGAGTGGCTGAGTGTATAGAATGAAGAGAACAGGTCCAAGAACAGACCCCCTGTGGAACACAACATATATTAACTGGGCTGGAGTGTATTCCATTTGCAGGCACAATTTGTGTCCTGTTGACCAAGTAGGACTTGAACCACAGTAAGGCTGTATCATGAATGCCAAATACATGCTGGAGACAGTGAAGTAATATATCATTGTCTATTGTGTCAAATGCTGCAGACAAATCAAGAAGGGTGAGGACTGTAATCTTTCCGCTATCCAAAGCAGAGAGAATGTCATTAACTACTTTTAGAAGAGTAGTTTAAGTCCTGTGGCAAGGGCGATATGCAGATTGTACATTGCTAAAAAGACAGTTTGAATTCAGATGAGATACAAGCTGAGATAGAACAACCTTTTCTAAGATTTTTTATATGACTGGGAGATTAGAAACTGGGCGGTAGTTCTTTAAATAGTTTTGGTCTAGTGTTGGTTTCATCAGCAGAGGCTTTACAATGGCAGTTTTGAAAAATGACGGGAATTACCCGGATGAGAGAGAGATATTTATAACATCAGTTAGTGAAGGCAATACTGGATCTAAGCACTCAAGCAGCAGTGATGTTGGAATTGGATCAAGTTCACACGACTTTGGTGCACTCTTCATAAGGATTGTATGTACAAAATCCATAGAGACAGGTTCAAATGCTGCTAATGGTTGCTGCTCAAATTCTGTATCCCAACTGTATGGTGATGACGAGTCAACTGAAATTGTGGTGTCAAGCTTATCTCTAATGGTCTGTACTTTGTCATGGAGAAAATTTGCAAACATGTCTGATAGGTCGACTGGAGAGAATGTAGTTGGGAGTGGTGTACATTTGTTCCTTGACATTAGCTATATATATATATATATATATATATATACGAAATAATGTAAACCACATTATTGGTATGACTTAGAAGTGTAACAGAATATAAGCAGAGCACCCAAACATTTTCCTGTGAAACTGAATTCAACCGATCTAAATCACATGCTACAATAATGAACGGTACACAACTTTGTTTTTAAAAAAGTATACATTCATCGGATTTAACAAAAATGTTATATGCACCACATAAAACTAAACTTTGACTTACTGTACCACAGACAAACAAATATGAATGATTAAATTTAAGTTACAGATTTACAGAATTTAGCTGGATTGTTTAGAGGACATCTTAGCATTAGGCAGCAAAAGTAAAAACTTGTTTAAGCAGAGGCAAATTAATCTGTAAGAGTGTCTTCCTTTTGTTCATAAAATATATATCTATACATGCAGTAAAAATTGCTATGAGCGACCTCTGCTATGAATGATCACCTGTAATTTCCAACCACAATCATAATGCACAGATTGATTTTATTACATAAATGCTGTTATGAGCAACCAGTGAGCGCAATGTCTTGGCCAGATATGCATTTTTACACTATTATGAACAACCGCATCACAAAAACAAGGATAAACCCCAATGACCTTTATCTAATCCCTGTAAAAACAAACACTCTTACCGTTCTAAATTTTAAAAAAAATTCTTAAAAAATAGGCTGGCTTCAAATTCTGATTTTTTTTATAGCTATGCCTATAGTGTTTAATAGTTTCTGCCATAAACCAGACTAAAGTATGTGTAGATTATTTCCCAGTCTGGTTCCATGCTTCGTATGCTCCCAGCGTTGTTTTCCATAGTTCTTATAGGGGTGAGCAACACAGGGAGCATAAAAAGCAGGGAACCAGACTAATTATTCCTGCACTTAGCCTGCTTCACGGCCTTATTGTAGGACCCGGCATCCCTATCAATGACCGTATCGTGAGAACAGACAGACACCACTGACCTATATGTAATCAATTGCTACAAAGACTGCTTGATTATTAATGATTGTTCTGAAGAAAAAAACAAACATAAAAGGAATATTTTAAAAAAAAGGATTGTTGCTGCCGATGACAGATGCTAGAGTCTGTAAACCAGGCTAATGTACATGTCACGAACTGCTGTTGTACTTGTAGTGCCAAAGTTGAAGTAGTGGTCGCATATATTGTTTGTCTTTAGAGTTAATCCGTATTGCCAGGGGTGAATAAGGTCATTGTCTATTAAACCAGCAAGTGAGAATCGTTTGTGGGATTCGATTGATAGTGTTCAAGTCTTGTATTGTTTTGTTGTATTCCCCCCCAATGTTAAGTGATTACAACCCAATCACAAAGCTGTCTTCTATTCAAGTTGGTTTGACCGGGTTATACAGTTTGCTTATAGAGTTAATCTCTGTATGTCATCTTTGAATGAAGCCATTGACTTTTGTTTCTATGTAAATGGTTCTGTTTCTGGATGAGATAACTGTTTCTTTTTATTTCATTAATTCTTAGATATGCAAAACAATTATAGATTTTTTTTATTTTCCCACAGCCCAGTCAAAACCGTCTTTACGTTCAATATTACAATTGAGCACTAATAATTTTAAGATCTAGAACCTTAATAACAATAGTCAAACCTCCAGCTAAAAAGAGACAAATTTTAAGGCTTGAGAAAATAATTATTGGATCTGAAAAAAGTGAGAGAGAAAAGCAGACCACTTGCAAAAAAGCAGTTTAAATGTCAGTGTAAACCAATTTAGGTTATTTTAAAGGAAAACAAGTAATTCAGAAATGATTTCATATCCTAAAATATGTGATCTTCAAATGTAAATGTGATTTCATGTTTAATGATAAAAGAATATCTTTATTGTGATATAATTTTGTTTTAAGATGAATGCATACAATATTTTAGCAAGAACTTTTAATAAAGAATAGAAAATATGTACAGTGATTGTGGTTATTTTTCTTGAATTTGTTCTGAAACTGGACCTTGGAAACTGGTCTTTTTGTACAAATCTGATATGAAAGAACACCTGTCTAGAGAGACCGTTTTTTGTTGGCAGAAGGGGCATTTCTCTCATAAATGGTTTTACTGTATGTATGTGTCTATATATATATATATATATATATATATATATATATATATATATATGTCCAAATGAGGGGACTCTTTTGTCTTTGCCTGGTGCCTGGATTCAGAGGTATCAATGAAAATTAACCCTAATGTAATGTAATGTGATCAGGTAATAATTTGCTCAAGAAACATGGATGATCACAATATTTTTAAAGAGAGCATAATGCAAACTAACTGTAACATCAACATTAATATTTATGGAAACCTACTTTTTGTAGAATAGACTTTAAGAAAGACAGTCTGCTTCTCTGTGCCACTGGATTCCACCTTGATGACAATATACTTCTGTGTGGAACACCATCTTGGGGGTGAGCTTTCACAACTGTAGGTCTGAAAAATGTATATTTTTTCTATCAATTAATGCAAAGTACATCTTGTGCTGATCTGATTCTTGCCATCAGTATCTCATTTTAAACTAATACAATACTGATTTGGTGGAGAAAAGAATCTACCATGAAATCATTTACTTTTATGGATGTCAATTTCATACTGCCATATTCCCAGACAGTGTTGGATATTCAAAGAGTATAATGCAAGTGTCATTAGGGTTCACTGCTGCACTCACTAGTCTGGCTGGTGCTGGTGTTTAAACTTTCCAGCTGGATTCTATAAGAAAATCCTGGTAAAAACTGAGTTGTTCTTGACAACCATGTGTGTGATTTGGATTTTTAACATAGCTTTAACAAATGTTCAGTCATATCGCAATGATGTCTGCAGTGTGGCAGTTTAGAGTTATGTCCAGCATTGGGGCATCGTGCCACAGACATGTAGCATGATGTCCCACCTAGTCATATTATTCTGACAACAGGCCGAACAGTCCTAATACTAACCTCTTAATACTGAGTGCCAAGTGAGGCAGATGTTACATAGTACCATTTTTAAAAATCTTTGGTATGACTCGGCTGGGATTTAAACCCATGACCTCCCGCAGCCAAGGTGGTTGTCTAACCAATAGGCCACCAGAGCAGTCATCTTGACAACCATACCATTAGCATTTTCTGTTTGACTATATGATTATAAGATATGCTTGTCTCTATAGCAACATAAACATTTGGGACTGACCATTTCATTAGGGGCAAGAGGAGGGAGAGGAGGGGACATAATATTTTAAAGTTTAATGGGAACTTTACAGGTAATTAACAGTAATAAATAACTCTTTCCAGTATGGGTTTTAATGCTTTATCAAAACAAATAGCTATGCAAACATAAGCATGTGCTTATTGTTGTCTTTCAATCAATCTACTTCATGGCTGAAATCATCCTGAAAACCATGGGTCAATTAATAGTATTTTTTTAAAAATTAAAATAACAAATAATAATAAATGAACTAATCTGAATGCTCAATTCAGCGTGTTAAATGCTTCATACAAGTGGTGCCACTATTTTCATGGATGTCATAGAATTACCTCAAGAATTCAATTCTCTGCCTTGCCACTTTACCAAGTATTACTCAGTCATTTCAAACTTGAAAGAAATGGTGTTCACAAACATGCCATTAATCTTTAATACAGATGGCTTATACATTCTCATTCAAGACAGTGATGTTTAATCGTTTTTGTTCTTCAACACACACCTAGCATCTCTATGATATACCTGTAACTTATAATGAATTGAGTTGTTCCACTTTGTGAACTTTACCTATGCAAATTAGCAAAATGGGCTCCCCTAAAGCAGTCTTTAAAGGACTTAACACATCACCGTGGCTATTATCAGACAATTAAGTAATATGTGAAATGGTGGTTGCTTACACCTTACCTCATGAGCCATCCAAAAGAGGAACTGAAAATGTGTTTTCCATATAGCTACTGTGGTATCACACCATTGTAACATGTCATCCTGGAACAAGAGTGTGTTGGAACATAATATGATCAAAATTGGCTCAACCATTCTCAAGAAGAAGTTTAAAATGGAGTTGTTAATGTAGATGCTATGTAAGCCACACTGTCAGCTAGGGAGACATCCAACACATAAAATCAGACATAGCTAAATACTAGACAATTTTTTAATAAATTATGTCACCCCAATCACATTAAATTAGGAAATAAATTCTGTTGCCTTTCAAATCCAGCCTTCGTGGAAAGATGCAAAATGCTTTCCAGTTTAAGCATGAGTGAAACATCAATACAGATGCTTGCACTTGTGAGGAGGTATTGGAGGGCTATATAGTAACATGATCAGGTAAGTATTCTTAGAGAAACGTAATATACTATACAATTTATAATACATTAATTTTTGGAGAACAGGTACCTTCAAAGGAAATATGGCTGGAGTCCCTATATAAAGGAAAAACATGTAGGCAGAACAATCAATGTCATAAATACTCTAGTAATGAGAAATGAATGGTGTTTTCCCACCTAGAAAAATTACAGGCTAATTAAGCTGCAGCCACTGGACCCACCAAATTAAGTTTCCTTCTCCTAAATACTAAATCTCACAAAAGCTAGAAAAGGATAACTGTGCATACCACTCAATTGCTACGGTCATGTTTCAGATTGAAACACTGCATTCAAATGTGGAGTTTTCAGAAATTTCTCACATCTCATTAGCTGAAATTTTAATGAGAACACTTCAGAGGAAATGGGAAAGCCCCAATACCCATCACAAATGACCAACAGAGCATTTAGGGTCCAGGCTTTTGCGTCTGGGACTGGGCAGTTTGTGGTTCCACCTTGTTAACAAGAGATCTGTCACTGGCTGCCTCAAAGTGTACAAATCCAATGAAAAACTGATGTATGAAGGGACCTCCCTGTGTGAAGAGTCTGGCCCCTTCTTGCCAACAAATCAGCTACTGTATTGAGCCTGCCATGAAAGTGCCTTAGATGGACTGTAATCTTGTGCTTCTTGCAGCTGCATTAATTATCCCAGACCATGATACAATGATAGGGGGATATGACCCACCCCACCACCTTTTTCAGGAGTTAGGTTAGCCCCTCTGAGTTGTCTGACAATACATAAATTACCATTTCAAGTTTATCATTCCAGAAATGAAGGGCATTGATATAGCCTTATTTCCAGAAGGTTAATGTGAGGGACCAACTCACAGTTGCTGCTGAAATGAAGTTGGGCAACAGATGGGTCCCCCCACCATATAAACTGGCATCATACAGGCTGTAATCTCCAACTGCGATTTATCCACAGGTATTCCTGCCATAACGATTGCTTGTCAAGACACTGACACATGAACCATTGTTGAGATCATAACAAAATCTAGAGAGCCGGAAACAGGAGATGCCCAATGGGTCAGTAGCAACTCTGTGGAGGGTGCATAAAGAGGGATGTGAGGAGGATCAGATCTGTCTCTGCATTGAGTAAAATGTCATAAAATCGAGACAACTTGAAACAGGATGCCTAAGGGGTCAGTAGGCACTCTGCAGAGGGCACATTTAAAAAGACAGCTGAGGAGGATTAGATCTGTCACTGCACTGAGTAAACCACAAAAGTTTCAAAAACTCACAGAATGCATTCCCTTTTGGAAACAGACTCTATGAGCACAATAATCCATGCAATCTGCATTGCAGAAAAGTTCTGATTACAAAATTCCATACACAGATAGACAAAGTGCTTGAGTGGGAGTGAGGTATGACTTCTCCCAATTCACATGAAATCCTGCTCTGAGAAAAGGGATAAACTCTGTGCATGTCCTGCAAGAAATAAATATAACTTACCCTGTTTTGGTGAATGTGTCTTCTACATACATTTCAGTACGCTGTTGACCTGGCTGACACAAACAGGATTAAGATGCAGTCAATAGTAGCTATAAATATCCATGAACTGAGCTTGAGAACAAATGGAGTGCATGAATATGGTATATTGTTCCTTGAAATGCAAATCGAAAGAGCTTGCATTAAACCAGATGGATAGGAACATGGAAACATGCATTGTTCATTATCAAGACCAACTGCAAATTCATCTCTTTTGATGGAAGCCTTACCACCCATGTCATCTCCATGCTGAATTTCATTGTAGCTTTGTATTGGTTGAGCTGGCTCAGACCTCTCACCTGATGAAGCTTACCAGTATGTTTTTGGCAAAGGAAAATGCTCGGAATGAAACCCTAAAGAATATAGTCTGCAAACTCAGTCCACTCACTTGGAGAGCAATGAGCTGATCATTTTCTGAAGAGTTTCCTCCTTCTGAGGATCTGTTAAAACCTATGTTGTAAAAGAGAAAGATGAAGGGATGGAGTTAGGGCTGGGGCTGGATAAATAAAACCTCTGTTGTAAAAGAGACAGATGAAGGGGTGGGGCTGGATAAATAAAACCTCTGTTGTAAAAGAGAAAGATGAAGGGATGGGGTTAGGGCTGGGGCTGGATAAATAAAACCTAAAGACCCTCTGAAACAAGTTATGATCTCATAACACCTATCAGACAAAGAGCACAGGTGCTGCCTCTCTTACTCTCTGAACATCCACCACAAATCTCATGAAAGCCACCAGACTCGTTTATATGTTTAGCAGGCTTGGATTGACTTTTTCTGCAAATAGAATGGGGGATTGAAACAGAGAATGGAACTTTTTTAGAATGTGCACGCAAAGAAGGTACACAGGAAACTGATATAACAGGAATAACCTTGGAAAAAAGACCAAACATGACAACAGTAATGGCAGCTATGCAAATTTGAAATGAGAATTTGTTAGCCTGACAGAACTGACAGAAGCACTAAACAGGAATGGTATTAAAGGATATATACCAAGACCCAAAGGATCTCAGCCAATATTCCTGTACAGGGAAATGACCATCATAGGTGTGAGAGTGCTTATTAAAGAGAATTAAGAAAAAGACTACAGGATTACATCTATCGGTCTTACCATTAGAAATACCCTTACAAACAACAGTGGCCCATTTATAAACAAAAGGACCAAAAGAAACAAACAATAAAAGAAACAAAACCTACAAGATGTGCAGGCACAATAGAAACAAAAACAACAACAACAACAACAAGAAACAACAGTTTGTGTACCCCAAGGGAGACAGAATAAGCAGATAAAACAAAAACAACAACACCAAGAAAATGAGCAGCAACTCAATAAAAACCCACAGATGCTATAACAACAACATCAATCGAAGCACAAAACAACTAAAAAGAAACATGGGCTATTTAAAGAATAAAATGCATAAAAAGAGTGAAAAAAGAAAAGACTAAGAATGAAAGCTAAAAGGAATTATGCAACTTTGAAGACGGAAGAAACACAGGAGAATAGTGAAGGCTTGGAGATAAGGAAAAGGAAATAAAAAGAACTAGAGGAAAAAAGAAAAAGCTCCTACCTACTCAACTATGATGAGGAATTAGAAGATAAAATCCATGAACCCAATATTTCCCTCGTCTGAATAAAAATAGTTAAAAAAAGATCCATAATGGACACACCTGACACGTGAAAGAGAAGGAGAGAGAGATTTTCATACAAACAGAAAATCTGATAAATACAAAAGAAACAAAAGCAAATAAATTTAGAAAAATAATCCTTCTAAAGATCATAAAGCATTCACAGAACACTATGCCAGTTGGTAATCATACATTAGGGAGGAGGCATGCCAGTAGTTTAAAAAAAATATATATATAAAGGGATGCCCCCCTCCCAAAAAAAATTACCATACTCATTCGCAAAGATAATCAAAGATAGCATGACAACCAATTGACATGAATATGTGATGACATAAAATTCTTTTTCACAGATACGTTTTATTAGTGAAAAGTTAGTTTGAGAGTTTGTAGTTAATTTGTAATTCCTGATTTGGCACTCAGAGATTTCCTCACAGATAAGAAGAAATTTCACTATTACTTGCATTGAAATCATGGAACATCAATATTCTTTTACAGAACAAAAAATTAACTTTTAAAGATCAAAGCTGCTTCACAAACTAGATGTTCCATTTTTGTTTTTTGTTTTTTTAGATAAAAGGAATCTTGCTTGATTGTGAATTTGAATCAATAACTAGTGTGGTTCCCTCCTTAGTATGCTCCTTGAGTTGCATTCCACAAGAGTAGAGAGCAAGGCAGGGAGCAAATGGATCAGGGAACCAGACTATTCAACCTCAACATAAAGCAGTGATGTAATACACAATGTTTTCGCATACACATGAAGGTTGTTGAAACCAGTTGGTATAATGTTAAAGATCTCTCAGCGGTTGGACATCTTGATAATGAATTTCATTTTTGCATAAAAACTAATAACTTTAGTGACAAGTATTCCCAATGTGATTTGAAAACGAGTATTCAGCCATTAAACAGAACAGTTTGCTCCTCCAGTTTTCTCAATGTAAAGCGAGTAGTGTATCATTTCATATTGTTATGGAGGTCCCTCGATAAATTGCACCCTCCCTTATAGTGTGGTCAATGTTTCTGGACCCCGTTGTGCATGAGTTATCAAGGGAGAGATGTACTTATCCACCGGACAGACAACCAACACCAGACCCACCAGTTAAACTGGCAACCAGGCAACTAACATGGTTTGTGTCAACAGGATGGATGGCAGCTGGACCAGGTTCACTTCACTTCTCTGTGATACTAGTTATTGGTGACAGAAGGATGAGAAGATTGACTGCATGCCAGTCAATCACTTTAGTGATGTTTTCTATCAAAATGCTGCTTTGAACGCAAAGCGTGCAGAGCTCACTTAACTTCTCACAAGCCAAAGTTTAAATGAGGCATCTGCTCCCGAAAGACTTCAGCATATCCTGAGTGTACCACTGACAAGAACACGGAGATATGTCATTTTTCCTGGCCTTTACCAGAAAAAAGAGGCATTTTCAGTTCCTATGACCGGTTTCCATGCATTTCAGGCAGAGCCTAAAAGGAAAAACAAGAGGCATTTTCAGGTCCTATAACTGGTTTCCATGCATTTCAGGCAGAGCCTAAGAGCAAAAACAAGATATTGCATTGTCATCTCTCTTGATGTATTGATCAAGGAGAGTGCACAAAAATGGCCACATTTTGTTTGCCTGCAGATAGCAACCTATTCTAGGACCACAGAACTGTATGACCTGATCTGGAGATAGTTTGGGTCCACTGAATGGGCATACCACTCAATCACTCTGCTCAAAAAAGCTTGGGTTATCAAGAAAGATGTTTTGTCACATTTCAGTTTCAGTGAGGAGTTGCACGAGCTCTTGCAGAAATCCACTTCCTGCTAAGAATCCCACTCTACAAATTTAAAAACTGATGCAACTATATAGGTTGAGATAGGTCAAGGACAAAATGCTAGGAAAGGATGAGATTCGATTTCTCCCAATTCACCAGAAGGCCCAGCTCAGACAGAATGGAGTTAAGGTAGTTGACTCATTATCTGCATTTTGAACTTTGGTGTGACTATGTCATTTTTGAGTCAGCTGAGGTCTATAACCAGTCTGGGCTTTGTAGTGGCTTAGGTACTAGAAAGAGTCTGCAACTGAACCCCAGAAAGTTCAGTTATTAAATCTCTCCATTGCCTGTCTGGTGAGTGAAGAACAGGTGACATAGTGATAAGAGATTGTTTTCATGGTTGGGGAAGGAGAATTTTTGTTTTTATCCCTTTCAATATACAACTTCTGAAACACAAAACCTGCTTCAGACATAAGTTATGCTGAGTTTCAGCCTTGTCTCCTGTTGCTACAATTATCTCTGAGACTGAATGGGAGAAAAACTGGAAGAGGTGGTAAGGATAGTTGAAGAGATGGTTCTTGTGACACCTGCCTCTGCACATCTTCAAAACATGGCCACAGTAGAGCACTGGCAGACCAAAGGAGTGTGTGCATAAAGCATATGAATAACTGAGCTTAACTGAAGACAAGGCATCTTGTCTCACCAAAATCCAAACTGCAAAAAGATATCAGGGTGTGGTCCATTTAATCACTATGGCAATGTGGGCAGTAGACTCCAATGAATGCTAATTGCCCAATTCTTTGGAAAGCAAATGATGCCAGATCAAGTGATGTTCTAGTCCAAACTCAGTACACCTCAGCACCAAGTCTGCATGTGTGTGGTAACAACTGGATAGGAATAGTGCTGGTAACTGACATGTAGAAAAGATAGCCTTTGAACTGTATGGGTCTCAGATTTTGTCTAATGAATTGTCAGACATTCCTTTAGTCCTCACTGACTACAGAAGTATACTGAATGTAGGGTATCCATCCTCATCCCCAAAGTCTATGTGCATATACCTTGCTCAGGGCATTCAAAGGAAGACATGATTTTATAAATCTCCTCAACAGCTGCTTTGAAACTATGCTCTATGGTGAGGTCAGAGTATTGAAAGCTCATGTACAAAGGTTATCTTTGCATTCATTGTGGGGGTTGTCCTCGTCAGGCATTACTTGAATGTCCCTTCAACACCTGTGATGACCTTACACTTCTTGCACAAGAATGGCCAAAATGATGGAAAATGATCCATGTGTATTCATTTCAACAACAGCGTACTCATTATACAAGCACAAAAATCCCAGCAGTGTTCATGAGTAAGACACCCAAAAGAAAATACCAACCATACCACACTGGACAGGAAGGTAAGGAAACTCCACAAACTGAAAACATTTACACAATTACTGACTCAATTACCAACATAAGGTTGTCAATATGTAGCAGATACTCTTATAATCAATACTACACAGATGGATAGAATTCAAACTGATTTTCTGAAGGTAATACGAGGCAGTGTTGTGCAATGTTGATCTCACTGCAGCAAAAACTTACAATAATAAGCATTTAATACAAGGACAGACACCTTCAGTGGGAAGGGGAGGTAATTGGTGAGTTGCTTCCGTTTGTCTGAAAGGTGTACAGACATGAAAGATTAAATTTTGATCTGTCCATGACAGCTAGATTTGAGAGTTCATAAATTTATTTCCTAACATTAATGTAATTGGGAAACTATTCAATGGAGAAAACATAATGTCGCTAAAGGAGTCATTCCAAACACAGTTCTTATACAGCTTGACCTATTAAAGCAACATTCCAGCCCAGTTTGATCCAAGTTAACAATGCAGGTTTTAGAAAGTAAAAAACAAACATGGATGTACAGACCCAAGGCCATGCCATAAGCACACATGGACTGATGGATGGGCAGAATGATGCAGGGAGTGTAAGGAAGACTGATGGATGGGCAGAACAATGTAAGGAGTGTAAGGAAGACTGATGGATGGGCAGAATGATGCAGGGAGTGTAAGGAAGACTGATGAATGGGCAGGACAATGCAGGGAGTGTAAGGAAGACTGATGGATGGGTAGAATGATGTAGGGAGTGTAAGGAAGACTGATGAATGGGCAGGACAATGCAGGGCATGTAAGGAAGACTGATGGATGGGTAGAATGATGCAGGGAGTGTAAAGAAGACTAATGGATGGGCAGAACAATGTAGGGAGTGTAAGGAAGACTAATAGAAGATCAGGATAATGTAGAGAGTGTAGGACTGATGAATGGGCAGAATGATGCATAGCTGCCAACCTTCCAGGCTCACAATTAGTGAAAATAGGGATAAAAAGTCATGAATTTGCTCATGAATTAGTGAAAAATACCATGACAATAACTCCATCCACTCTGACCATCAATACTACACTATATCAAGTTCGCAATATAAAACTAAAACACGACATATATGCAGAAATATTTATTTATCAAGACATGATACTGGTGACTAAAATTGCTGACAAATTTTCTGCACATAAGGAGGCCCTACCCTAAAGTCTGTCTTATTTTTCCTCACTAGAGAAAATACTCTTTCTCTGTCACTGTTGCTGTGAGGAATGCACAGGAGCTCCAGCACATCTGGTTCTTCCACTGGAAAATATGGAAGCGATTTTCGAGTCCGGGAACATTTGTCAGAACAAATGTTTAGCATGGTCTCCAGCTGATAAAGGTAGAATGTGTTTGACAAGAAAACTTACAAATAATGATTTGGTGTTGGTAGCCTGCAGGTCTTCCGCCGATGGCTTAAAATATTCCAGAGCTGAAATCTGCGAATTCTTAATTTTCCTAACTTCTACGTGTTTTTTGCAACCAACGTGCTTTCCTCACGTCGTCTATGCGATGGCACACTGAGTGCAAAAAGCATGATGAATATCAAGGTTTAATGGCAGAATGCACTGCCAATTTTTGATATATTCCAAATTAAACTTGACTTTTTGAGTAATACATTTCTTTTTCCTTGGTGGTGAAGACATTTTCAAGATCTTACATGCGATGCTGAATGGTAACTCAAATCCATTTTGGTGATGCATGCGCTGAGCAAAATTCCAGTTAGGCCCCAGTGTCTCTCAAAAGCATTTGTAAAACTACTCTTATACATATAGATTAAAATAGGCTAAAATGCTTACTACCAGGCCAACTGTACTAATCAGCTGTAGATCTACTTATATCATGACCAGCAGTACCGGACCATTTCGGCAACTGCGAATATCACGACTAGCGCTTAACGGGAAACTGGTTATTTTATTACAGATTTAAAAAAATTGAGGATTGGAGAATCTGTGAACTTTTGGCTTGCGGCATGAATCCGTGAATCACTGAAAAAGTTGTGAAATTCACACCAAATTCGTGAGGGTTGGCAGCTATGATGATGCAGGGTGTGTAAGGAAGACTGGTGAATGGGCAGAATGATGCAGGGTATGTAAGGAAGACTGAAGAATGGGCAGGACGGTGTAGGGGGTGTAAGGAACACCGATGGATGGTCACAACAATGCAGGGTGTGTAAGGAAGACTGATGGATGGGCAGGACAATGTAGGGAGTTTATGACTGATGGATGGGCAGGATGATGTAGGGGGTGCAAGGAAGACTGACGGACTGGCAGGACAATGTAGGGTGTGGAAGGAAGACTGATGGACTGGCAGGACGATGTAGGGTGTGTAAGGAAGACTGATGGACTGGCAGGACGATGTAGGGTGTGTAAGGAAGACTGACAGACTGGCAGGATGATGTAGGGAGTGTAAGGAAGACTGATGGACTGGCAGGATCATATAGGGAGTGTAAGGAAGATTGACGGACTGGCAGGATGATGTAGGGAGTGTAAGGAAGACTGATCGATTGGCAGGATGATGTAGGGTGTGTAAGGAAGACTGATGGACTGGCAGGATGATGGACTGGCAGGATGATGTAGGGAGTGTAAGGAAGACTGATGGACTGGCAGGACGATGTAGGGTGTGTAAGGAAGACTGACAGACTGGCAGGATGATGTAGGGAGTGTAAGGAAGACTGATGGACTGGCAGGATCATATAGGGAGTGTAAGGAAGATTGACGGACTGGCAGGATGATGTAGGGAGTGTAAGGAAGACTGATCGATTGGCAGGATGATGTAGGGTGTGTAAGGAAGACTGATGGACTGGCAGGACGATGTATGGAGTGTAAGGAAGACTGATGGACTGGCAGGACGATGTAGGATGTGTAAGGAAGACTGACAGACTGGCAGGATGATGTAGGGAGTGTAAGGAAGACTGACGGACTGGCAGGACGATGTAGGGTGTGTAAGGAAGACTGACGGACTGGTAGGACAATTCAGGGAGTGTAAGGAAGGACTAACGGATGGGCAGGACAATGTAGGGAGTTTATGACTGATGGATGGGCAGGATGATGTAGGGGGTGCAAGGAAGACTGACAGACTGGCAGGACAATGTAGGGTGTGTAAGGAAGACTGACGGAATGGCAGGACGATGTAGGGAGTGTAAGGAAGACTGAGGGACTGGCAGGACGATGTAGGGTGTGTAAGGAAGACTGAAGGACTGGCAGGATGATATAGGGAGTGTAAGGAAGATTGACGGACTGGCAGAATGATGTAGGGAGTGCAAGGAAGACTGATCGATTGGCAGGATGATGTAGGGAGTTTAAGGAAGAATAATGGATGGGCAGGACGATGTAGGGTGTGTAAGGAACACCGATGGATGGGCACAACAGTGCAGGGTGTGTAAGGAAGACTGATGGATCCGCAGGATGATGTAGGGGGTGTAAGGAAGACTGATGGATCGGCAGGATGATGTAGGGGTGTAAGGAAGACTGATGGATCCGCAGGATGATGATGGGGTTGTAAGGAAGACTGATGGATCGGCAAGATGATGTAGGCGGTGTAATGAAGACTGATTTACAGAGGGACAGACAGGAGAATATGAAGGCGCACTCACTACACTTTAGACAAAGTATGATCAAAATGTAAAACGCAAAACAAACTTACCTGGCTTGGAATTCCTGAAAACATCCCATCATAATATTTCAACTTCGTCTTGCAACTGGCATGATATGACACTGCTTCGACACAGAGTCTGTAGGAACTAAAGAACTTCTGCTCAGCCTCCAGCTTAATTTCACATGAACTCTGACCACCTGCGATCAGTCCATTAAAGCTGATATAAAGTGTGTCATCATCTTCAACCTCTCTCTTTCTGTTACAGGTCAAATAATTATTCAGGTCCACTGCAAGTAAATTACGAACTTATCATTTACAAAGATCTAATCTTTCAACAGAATCACTTAAGATAGTATTTATCCACGTAACAACTAAACTCACCTCTCATTGAAAATTTGAATTTTCTCCTTTGACATCAGGAATAAAGATCTTAAAACACAGAGTTTGAATCTAAGTTTGAGATTTACATCTAGCCAATCAGAAAAGGTGTTTAAAAAATAAAGTCTCTTGTAAGGGTTGACCACAAATCTCAAACTCAGACTCAAGCTTAAGAATTTTATTATCTCTAAGCCAAATTCTCAGTCATACTTTCAACTTACTGTACTTATACATGCCTAATGTGAAACACGCTATGAAGAGCATGGACCGAGATCTGCTGTAATGGTTGCATATGCACTGGCAGATCTGGCTCTGTATTGTTTTGTTGTATTTGTGATTCAATCAAACAGTAGACTCTGATATATTGGCATATTAAGAAACTGTAGATCTGGGTCAGTGCTGTTTGTTGTACTTGTGATTCAGTCCCTACCTTCCTCCCATCTGCAAAATGAAAAATGCCCTTCCTAAAGTTCCTTGAAACAAATTCTTCTGGGAAGCTTTTAAGGTGATTTCATTATTGAAAATTTCATTAGTTTTTTATTTTCAGCAACATAAGATATCAATGAAATAGTGTTTTGTATCATTTCTTTGTTTACACAAGAAACGAAAAATACGACTTATTGAAAAAAACGCGTTTCACTATGAAAAACAACAAGAGTGAAATGCCCTCACTTTTCTACCAGTACCCACTTTCATGCCAAATTAATAGCCGAAGCACATACATGTTGGAGGAAACAACAACACAAGAAAACCACAAAACATATCAGCTCTTTGACATGCAAGACACGTGAATTCAAATTTATATCTCCAAGTGTTTGATGCAAAACAGTTCTTACATGAAAATAAGTCATTCAGGGATAACAATCTACTGCAAATATTTTTACCACTAACATTTTCTGAAGTGAAACCAGTGGATATAAGTGGATATTCACAAAACTAAAACCATCATTTACATATTATATTTTGTTATAATCCCTGCTATAAAAACACATTTCCAGAATCCGTATACGGATATTACTTAAAATGCACCTTTTTCTTTAATTGGAATCAAAATTCTAAACAGATAATTGAGGATTCTGATGCCACTTATTTTACACTGAACCACTCAAATAGCTTGTTGCATTTTCTGATGTCTGGTGTGCTCTAAACCAATCAAATAGCTTGTTGCATTTTCTGATGTGCACTAAACCAATCAAAAAGCCTGTTACACATTAAGATGATAGATATGCTAAAATAATACTTAACATTTCCCCTGAAAGAGAACAGATTTGTGAGGTCTCTACATGCAGTAAGAATTGTGTCAACATGGATACAAATGCCTCATCATCCCTCTCTGTGTGATGAGAAAATGACCTGAATTTAAAACCTACCCAACCTGTGATGGATGGAAGGAAAAAGGAAATTGATCATTTTGACTGACCATAGATGTTACAAATTGAAAATTAACTTATGCAGAACAGAAAATCACATTTTCAGCTCCCCTGATCTTGGTTGTAGTCGTGCCAAAATTGATAGGCTTCTGCCTTATACCTATGAGAAAGCTACATATATGGTTTGAGAGAAAAAAGACCACAGGAAACTTAAGTAATACTTCGTCTACAAATGAATGGATGGATGGAGAAATGGACATCACTTTCACTATATCCCCCTGTACATCCAGTTAGGAGGAAGGGATACAAAGCACAAAAACAGCGTAAATTTCAAAACCTAAAACTTTATTTTCAAAATTAAGGAAAGAAGCAATAACACAGAGATATTAAATGCAAAATAAAATAGGTTGCAAAAGAGAAACATCTGAGACTATATCATAACTAATAATGATCCTACTGAATTAAGCAATTATATGAAGGTGCCCAAAGATATCTTTATATAACCTGTACAATAAGCACACATAAAAACATTACAAAATATAAAATATCCTAAATGCTCATGCCAAATTCAATACCAACTGAAATGAACAGTTTCAGTTTGCCTACAAAACTAAAAAGTTGCCAAAAACTGCTTAAAAATATAAAGTGTTGCTGTCAATGATAAATGTCACTATACCTCAAAACATGAAACGTATTTATAAAAATATGGGTGTTTATGATTTAATTCAATATTATGAAAGGTGTTTATCTTTTGATAAACCTGTGAACTATTGTGCCTTAACTTGCATAAAATGAATTACTGTATTCAGAAAACAAGCAGTCTGTCAAAACCTTCCATGCAGAGGTCTTACTGGAATTATAACACATGTCAAATATTTTAATGTTTGGTACAATATCAATGAAAGATTAATTAAAATCACTGGCAGTCATAAATTGTGTATGGATGACAGCATTTAAAGACAATAAAAATAGTGTAAAAAATGTTTTATTAATGTAAGAACATATTCCATTTGTCTGGAAGAATAAAGAACCATCAAAACAACCAAAATTTATTGCAATTACCATAGTAAATGTAAACTGTGTACATTTTATTTTACTTGGGTTTAGGGTGGGGTGATATAATCAATTACAGGCAAAATAAAACAGTAATTGCTTGCTGACTTCTTGAAGACGAAAAATCAATTGCAAAATCTTGATTAAAATCCAAAGTTCTCTGCACACAAAAAAATGAACGGAAAAATATATTTATGTACTGGCATGTTTGAAAAATTAGTACAAAATTACTTCTTAGCATAGATCAATACAAATAACATAAGTTTATGTCATACCTCAATAATGACAATACAGCAAGAATTTACACACATCCTTTGCATATTGGATTCTTATATAAAATATTTTAAAGTCAATTTATCAAGTACACAAACCATATCATGAATTTTTGGTGAACTACAAAGAAAATATGATTAAAGACGAAAAAAACATTTAATCACTTTCTGGCATAACTTTCTGCTTAAGAAAATTAAGACAGGAGAGCTTTTTGTTCTTAAAATGATGAAGACAACCTGTATGAGAAGTAACACTGGGAGGCTTATTCATCAGATAAGAGTTCATAAAACATTCCAGCAGTGTGTATGGTAACGGTATGTGCAAGCTGAATGAGGTACAGCACGCACATAGTCAATGTCTTACAGCCAAGTAGCTGTCAGATGTACATTAAGTCTCACTAGCAGATGGACAGAAACATAAAATTTCTAATTGTTTAGACTAAACTTCAAATTTTGGTTACCGTATACGTATACAAACTGTAGCAAACACTGCATCCTTTTGCAACAATAGTATACACACAGGTGGAAATAAGACTGCAAGAGCTCTATTGGCACATTTTGGATGAGAATTATTTCCCTTTAACAGCCATTGCTAAGGTTGCATTAGATGATCAAAATGAAGGAAGAAAATAGTTTCTAACTTTTTAAAATCTTATGATGAGATGGATCCCTTCCCCCTTGCATAAAGCATGGTTCTGAGCTCACTCCCCTCCCTCTTGTATAAAGTGCAGTGATAACTTTTCCATTATATTCAATGCAACTTTCTTGACATCAAAATGGTTCCAAATACCATCTGAAATAACTTTTAAAATAATGATCGTGGCTAAAGTAGATACAACTGTATGAGTCCCAAGTATATTGTGACCATCTATAAACTATTTCCAGAACCATTCTGATGCCAAAGAAAATGTACCAAACAATGTTATCTGTTTCAGATAGAAGACATACATTAAACTGAATGAAGATTGTGCTGACTACAGTTAAAGCAACTCAAACATACAAATTCTAAAAACACTGAATCAGGGATCATCATGGGCTTTGCCAATGTCGCAAATTGCAATTTTTGTTCCTTATTGGTGACAAAATATATCATCTGGCGATTTTTGTGGCGACAACCTTTTTGGCTGTTTAATCTGTACATACAATCATGGATTTAGAGTGAAGACATTCAATGGGACCACAAAAGGAAGTCACAATCTCATAGATTTGCTTAATACCTGATGTTTCTATTAAAAAGATGAGAGAGAGAGAGAGACTGTAGATGTAAATAAAGTAGATATTTTACATTTGATAATGCATTTATTTCAGGTGACAACAGTCATACCTATGCAGTAATGGTGATGCAGGATGCAAAGACCAATTGTAGTGCAAAACAGTCATGTAATAATTTATTTTGCAATATCATGGTTGTATTGCTTGTTGTCAATAAAGTAATAACTTTCCCATCTTTTTCAATTTTCATTGCCTATTACATTAATAGACTTGGAAAAATATTCACTACTTGTTTTGGTGAAATTTTAAAAAAATTGGTGACAAAATTTTGAGGTTAGCGATATTTTTGGCAACAACTTTTTAAAAGCCAGGACCATCCATGCTGAATAATAAGAGCTGTCACAAGTTAAAAAGTCAACTGCAGAAACCACCATATAAGAATATGTGGAAATTCACCCACAACCAAGTTCTCTCTATTTGTGTAGTGATAACAGTCGTTACCCTGGTACAATTGAAACAAATGATACTAAAAAATTTCTGACATTTCTAATTAAAAGATTAAAAAATCCTATTAGACAGGTCTTATTTACAAAACTTGTACTAATTTTCATAAAACACATTACACATTATCTGCAAGCTTGCAGCACATATACAACCTTTCTATAGGTAAATGATATAAAAATGCCATGCCACCCTTTCTTTTGCAATATATATTATTTAGTCCCTGCCAAAATAACTTGAACACAGAACTTAATCAAATTCAATGGTGCACTCACATACATACTCATGTTCGAATACATGAAAGTTATGTGTGCTTATTTTGTGTGTGTGCAAATCAACAACAAAATGAATCACAACTATTTATAAAAATCAACTTTATCCACCAAACTGTACATCACATTAAATAAAGATTATAATAAAATAGCAAAAAGATAGGCAGCGACAACACTTGGCATAGTAGTCGTAAATAAAAAATTAATCTCATCGATTAGCTAGGATTTAATAGTCCACAGAAGAAGCCAATGTTACATCTTAGACATTAACTGTCTTTTAAACACAATTTTGCTTTTCATTACAGAAAGCAAGGTCCGTACAAGGGGGTGATTAAACAGAGAAAAAGCAAAGCTGAATTTGAGTGTTTTTGTGTTGCAAGTACAATGTTATGTCTAGTGTCTCTTTTCTGTTCAAAGAACAATAAAACAAAACTTAAAGTATTTTTATTCCATTTATGAATTTGTCAATGTAATGATTATTTATGTCTGCAATTATACTTCAATCTATATGATTCCCACCAAAAAGTTTAGACACTAAACTTGAAATAGTTAAATTCCATGCATTGGTTGTTGTTGTTGTAGGGTTTAACATTCATTTTTCAGCACACGATAAGCTATACATAGCCGTCAGTATTAATGGTGGAGGAAGAACCTGGGAAAAACCCAGAAAGAACCACTGATCCATGAGAAGCTACTGGCAAGCTTTCTCACATACCCACACTGGCCGAATCCGAGACTCAAACCAATGCAGACAGAGGTGAGATGGCAGTGATCCGCAATGGAGAGCGCTTTTGACCAATCGGCAACTCAGGGCCCCCCATGCACTGGCAGCCTAATCAATAAGAAACGATTACTCCATGGAGAATTATTGACTGATTCCTAGTTTAAGAAAAACAAGTTTATTTCATATGAAAGAAGGCAAAAAAGCTTCTACCTTAAATGTGACCTGTTTTTCAGAATAACCTATTTCAAGTTAGCACCTTTCACATGAATCAAATCAGACTGCAATTTTGCTGAGTCAAACAATGAAACTTTGTAACATTTTCAGAAAGTCTGTTGAGTGTTTCCTTAAATTTCATATTATTTGACTCAAAGGTTTAGCAAAATGAATATTTCAAGGGAATAATTTAAATATTGCAAGTTCAAACCACACCAGACTCACTTCCCCACAATTTTATGTTGTTGTTGTTGTAGGGTTTAACGCCATTTTTTAGCACACGATAGGCTATACATGGCGGCCAGTATTAATGGTGGGGGAAGAACCCGGGGAAAACCCCGGAAAGAACCACCGACCCACGAGAAGCTACTGGCAAGCTTTCTCACATACCCACATTGGCTGAATCTGAGACTCGAACCCATGCAGACAGAGGTGAGATGGCAGTAATCCATAACAGACAGCACTTTAGACCACACAATTTTATGTAACTTTTGTCTTATTTCTGGCAGGAGAGAAGTTGTTTCAGCCCGAGTCCAGCATAGACCCTGCAAAACTACTGGTTCTTTTTTTATGTAATGGAAGTAAACTTGATTCAAACAGAAAAGGTCCAATCTTTACATGATTTTGGCAGTAGTCATCCTGAACAAACTGTTACTGGCACATTTCTATCAGATTAAAACTCAAAATGCTATTTTAAAAATGTACTTGGCCTAATTTTAAATGTGTACGCTTCTATAACATCATGCTGTACTTTCTTCCCACTCTATCATTTGTCACTGTATTGCCTTAAATGTCCTTAATATTGCCATAAAATTACCTACTGATTCCCAAAAGACAAAGTAAATAATGAACTGTTCGAGTCAAAAACTGTTGTAAATAGTTGCACCATGTGCATTCAACATTTAACTTTTGAGCTGACATGTAAACTATTAAACTACCTATCCACCCAAAACCGACCTCCCCATGAGGACAGAAGGACCAGTTGTTTACTTCATTATTTACTGTAAAGGAACCTCAAATACTACATAAAAATTGTTCATAGCTATCCATAGATATCTGAAAAAAAAATATTCTGTCAACAGAATCATCATAGTTGAATGGACAACATTAATACAATGAAGAACTATGATATGCCAATACAGTATACAAAGAGCTGCGACTTGCAACTGTTTCGACAATTGTCAGCCAAAAATTTACAGCACTGAAAAGGTGAAACAGAGTGTGTACATAGTGTTAATGTTTTACTTAGACATGCTTGGTCCAACAACGTGACAGTATACACATTTACCCTGAGGTGTTGCTGACCTCCATGTTGTCAATTGCAATGAAGCGCAAATAGTTTGGGCCAGTTTTCTACACAGCCATAAAATTCATGCTTTATTACCTATTTTATATGTTAAGCATTTCATCTCACAATTAGGTCAGTTAATATGATCAAGCTTATTTATTTCACAATTAGTTTGGAATCCATGTCACATGCATGTTACCACACTGGGAAAGTGTGTAGGTCATTTTCTATCATGTGCCACTATTGCCCATGCATATGACTAAAAGAAACTGATCAAACATACTGGGATTAAAACATAAAACACTTAAATGAAAATAAAAAACAATTAGGTAAAAACAAATGTGGCAGATTTGCAAATCTTGCTTTCTTGACTTAATCTTCTAATTTTGGATCTCTTTCATTTTCTTCTGATTGTGTCTCATGGTTTGTTGGTGTCATTACATGTTAATATGCCCTTCAATGACATCAGAGATGCTCCCAGGATTTTATCATATGGGGGGATTTCCCCCATTGTTCCAAATATGAGGGAGTAGAACAAAATTGAGGGGGAGAAGGAAAAGGACATACTTCATTATTTACATAACACTTCAAAATATCCATATCTCTTTCTTCCTTATCCACTTTAAGACCCCTATTAAAATCAAAATCTTTAACAGATTTTGCATCTAGTTGTAAAGGCATTAATCTGTTCATTGTTTCTCAGCTTAGTTGGTTTCATATCTGTGTATGAATATTGTTCTGTACTGAGAACACCCTTTCAAAGCTCACAGTAATTTTTCACTAACATAAGCTCTGCCAAAGTCTAACTTTCTTGTATTAGCACTCTACTGACTACTATGCTAGATTTACTATTCTGTAATGCTGTACTAGGATTGTAAGTCCACTATTGCCATGGTCTACTTGTTCAAACAGAGGTATTTTAATCAAAGAAATATCTTTACTTTTTAATTTCATTTTTAGATACTTATTTATTAGACTTATCGTAACCTTTATATTAAGGCTATATCGTTCTGTAGCACGATTCCACTGGGCTAAATTATGAGTAGAAAAAAAATTAAGAGTGTACTCTATTTTAAATTGTATTTTAATTTGGCTTGTTTGTCTGCCTTTTCTGCCTTTGACCGTCATGCCATCTGTTTTGGTCCATCCAGCATGTACATCGAATTTCAAAATTAATGCCATTTTTAGGGTTCAAAATCACTCACTGGCATATCCTTTAACCTTTCCAAGCTCATATAATCTGATATTCTTCCTGACTTAGATTAACAACCATTTAAGTTAAGCTGACGAAACCAGATATGTCAACAGTTACGACAAAACAAGTCGCGACAAGCGCTACAATATTTTTACCACTTCTACAAGTACTTTAAGAGTGAACAGCTGAATAAAGTTTTATACTGCACCAAGTACATTATTGTATGCGTGACTTGAAATTAATTTGAAGTAGTTCTCATGTACAACCAGTTTCCAAGTGCACAGATTTGTATAAATTTTTAATCAATCTCATGATCGCACACCTTGGGAGCATTTCTTTGACATGATGTTAATATCACTCCAAGATCTGCACAAAAAAAAGCAAATCAATGAGGTTATACAACAGAAACATAAATATAAAATACTGATTTCTTTTAGCTTCTGATAACAAACAGGTGACAAATTAATCAATGCCATACAACTGCACTTACAGCAGGAAATTCCAGTCTCAGTGTTATAGAAGATAAAAAAGAAATGTGAAATGTGATTCTTTGACAGATTTTTTTTTTTTCAGTGTAAAGTCATACACAGATTCCATTATATTCACAATGTTATGGCTAAGGCATATTGGTGGGTGATGTACAAACAGATGGCACATTAAATAGTAATTCAAACTTATAAGATCCCGTTTTTTAGAACAAACATATAGTATTTCAAGACTGCTCCATGACACAGCTAATCTAAGCACATAATCCTTTTCCAACTGACAGGCTTCCAATAGATGGATTAACTGCCAGGATATGGTGGTGGTAGATCATTGTGTGGAGGTGATGCTAAAAAGAAAAGAAAGATTTCTTAAAATAAAATATAAACAAGAGTTCCACAGATTACAATGTCTCCCTTTTCCCAGCCTAAGTCTGCAACTCTTCTATTGAATGCTACAAGGTATGTTAAAGGCTTGTACGAATATATGTATTTTGAAAAAAGCTTGCCACTGATGCTGCCAAATGATTCTTAAATAAAAGGTGATAAAATGACATAGAAATGATAAGCAGTTAATTATATTCGATGAAAACTCAATCCATCTACCACCTAATAGAAATCACTTACAAAAGATAAAAGCTAGAAGTAGTTATTTTACAAATCTGATACTATTTTAACAGAAGTATTCAATACATAGTCACAGATTTTTCTTCAATGTTCTTCATGCATTAATATTCAATTTAAAAATACTGGCAACATAATCATTCATAGACTAGTAACAAGAGCTACAAGTGAGCCTGATGTAGCATTCCTCTAGGTTACACTTACATCCGACTCTAGTCAATTTTAATCAGACAATGGTTTATAACAGGGGTCTCAAACAAGCAGCCCGCAAAGCCATATCCTGTGGCCAGCAAAATGATTGCCATCACAAGGTGTCATTTGAGATAATAAAGGTGGTGCAATCCTTGGGCCATCAAAAATGCCCTTGTGTGGCCCTCAGGGTGGTTTGAGTTGAGCCCCTGGTTTATAACCAAGAAGAAGACTGCCATTAATATTCAATGCCTTTTCTCCCAATATCAGTTCAAAAACAGAAGAAATCTGCAGGAAGTTCACATTAACAAAGCATATAGGGAAGCAAAAGGGATCGTGTGTGTGTGTGTGTGCTTATTTAACTTGGTTCAATGCATTATTGGTATCATTAGCATATTTTACTCAAGAAACCAAAATGTGCTTGATGAATGGATGAACATACAGATGGATAGAAAAAGTACTTCAAAGATACTAAAGCCTTTCTAATTTTGTCAGCCTGGATGCAGGGGATAATCAACCTTCTCAACAGAAAAGCATATCTAGATTACAGCAGTTTGGGAATATGGCTCAACACAGAAGTCTAAAATGATGGATGGATGGATGGACAAACCAAAGGAGAAAACTAAAACTGAAGAATTTCAAATAACCGAAGGATCATATAGACAACTAGTCTAATATAATGATAAAAATTCACAGAGATATCTTGGAACAATTTTGGAGTTTTTAAATTGTGAATGAATGAACAGAAGAAATAGTTAAACTTACTGTGAACAGCAAAAGGCAAAACTAAACCAAGAGTTCAATATGTGTAGCAAGTTAAAGGGAGATACCTTAATCTGTTGTGGAGTTACACCAATATGGATCTGCCTATGGACCAACCAGTCAACTAGACAAATCTAATCGACTGGGTGTTTGGATGCACTATGCAAATATGATAACAACAAGCACCCAAATAATCCAAACCACAACCTCTGAATATTCTGGTTAGAACTCAATAAATTTAACTTACAATCAGTTCAATTACAACCCAGTTTCATATTTCATTTTGTTATCAAGCAGGACAGGACAATGTGGGCTTTTTCTTGCCTACTTTCATCAATATTTGCAAAATTTAAGTAATTTTGCTGGTCGTGAAGAAATGCAATTTCTCCCATCTCACCCCCCCACCCCCACATGTCCTGGCAGTATGGGAACTCTACATGATAAATATTCCAGTCATAAAGCCACCACACATTTAGATGATGCACCTCTAACTTAGCAGGACAAGGTTTCCATAAGCTGCTAATGAAACTTTCATATATTCTAACCTTAAACATAGGATGATAAGGTTTCCATATGCTGCTAGTGACACTTTCATATATTCTAACCTTAAACATAGGATGATAAGATTTCCATATGTTGTTAGTGACACTATTATATATTCTAACCTTAAACATAGGATGATAAGATTTCCATATGTTGTTAGTGACACTTTCATATATTCTAACCTTAAACATAGGATGATAAGATTTCCATATGTTGTTAGTGACACTTTCATATATTCTAACCTTAAACATAGGATAAGATTTCCATATGTTGTTAGTGACACTTTCTAAAATGACCTTTAAACCTATTTCAAAATGCAGCATGACTACCACCACTGACCTATTTGTGAAGATTTACACAAGGGGGTTAAGCCAAACTGACGATTACATTAAAGGCCAGTAGTTCCTCCAAGTAATTAAATTGAAAACAATGCAGCAAAAGACATAGCATTAAAAACAGACATTACCTGTTGGGTCTCCTTTTTTAGTAAATGGATCTGGCACTGGCATTGCTGTGGGCATTTGATTCTGCATGGGTGGGTAGACGATAAAGCCTTGCTGCTGAGATGGATACATCGGGTAGCTGGTAGGGGGTGGCTGGGACCCTATGGGATAGTTGCCCGGTGTTGTCTGAGGACCATAACCTGGTTGCTGGGTGGGGTAGTCAGGCTGAGTTGGTGGGGCAGGTTGTGAGATGGGCGTATGCACTACAGTCATGGCTGCTGCATGCTGTGGTTGTCGGTAGACATTACCCCTAGACCCACGACGCTTGCAACAGCAGCATATGATGATAATTACAACAATAACACCAAGAACTATGACACCTACAACAATTCCAATCACAACTCCAATAGCTATGACAGCTTTATTTGCAATTTCGATGAAAGCTTCATCTCCATCTGAAAATGGAATTCAAAAAAATTATATTCCTGAGCAACTATAAATGCAAATTTCTTATCCCAAGCTGTCATCTGTAGGTAGGGTGCAAGCACAGCAAAACCTGATCCACAGTTCAGTCTTAATGGTTTTGTTAATTCTGTTAAGTTTCCTTACTTATTAGAATTGCATCCCTTCTCCATCAAATAACATTTAAGTTGTCTCAGAACCCTAATTTAAATTTTCTGTATCTCATTTGACTTTCTATTTAAGGTTTTTAAACAATCTAGCAAAATAATTATTAAAATAGATAGTAAATGAAACTGAAATAAAAGGATAAATTACTTTGAAAAAAAATTAATACTTACCTGGAGTCCCCATGCAAATCATGCTTAATAAATTAAACATTGTCTATTGTATGATATTTTTTGTAGGCTCTAACTTGTTAATTTTTCTGAAGCACTTAACAATGAACTTGCTTTCTGGGTATTCGAGCTTGCCCCAAAATATGACAACAAAATTATTATCACAACTAAAGTGAAAATATATGGCAAAATAAAATACAGGATGTTTGAAGAAAATCACATTATATTTAATTCAGAAAAATTTTGGCCTTTTATTTTTTGTTCATCTTTGCTTGCACTTTAAAAACATATTTCAATATTAAAATTATCAAACAAGATACACATAAATAGTACATGCAGATACATGGATGATGGGGAAAAAAGGAAAAAGATCGGAATGCTGATATAGTTAGAAGAGCAGAGACAGACATATACCTGTATAACAATATATACATAGCTAGGCACATTAGGATTTGAGAAATAGCTAGATTTTTAACAGAAAGAGATGTTTAGATAAAAGACCTTAAACTGAAAAATGAAACAGCCAAGTACAGAACTGTGTTAAACTTATGTTTTAATAAATATTTTTCTGTATCTCTGTTTCCACTTTAAGTTCAACTGATGATGCAGATTTAGGTAACAGTGAGAAAATGAAGTAGAACTGAGTCTCTCACTGAAATACTTCAACATTAATAAATTCACGCCTTTTTTCTCTCAAAGTGTTGTGTCCACTCTGCATGTCTGTTGTTAAGGACCAGAATGCTTCTCATCCTTCCTAGATTGTTTGGGGAGGGACTATCTACCCTCCTTGTTTTATGACTCCACATTAGCAGATGGCTTCTCTCTAACCAGGGTATGTGATTTACTGTCAACAAAAGTATTTCCTCCCTTTATAGGAACCCTGGATCGAATCCTATCCAATATTTACTGCATATTTAAAATTGTCAGGGATCCTTGGCCCTTCTTATTCTCTGAAATAGAATGATTCCATACCTGCCTAGGAGCAAGGAGTTTTACTCTATGCCTCACATGACTAAAGAAAGGATCCCATACCCTCCTGAGATCAAGAAGTACTCTTCTCTAATAAAGAGAAAACTCCCATACCCTCCCGGGTTCACTAATCTTACAGGTACACAGACTCTCAACAATGCCTCAAATTTCATCAGACCAGAGACAGCAGAATGCATAGCATACACATTAAGTACACACCAAACAGGTATAGTTTGTGTCCCATTGAACTTTTTTGTGCTCCCTCTTTCCCACAGTGTGCGTTATTTCACACTTAACGAGGAAATATAATGAAAATAGTAAATACAATAATTTGCTGGAGAAATGAAACAAAAATTACAGAATTAACATTGGGTAGCAAATATTTACACTATTACCAAATAAGGAAAAGGGTATAATTGAATTTGAAGACTCCTAGACTCCTAAAATCTAACAAGAGATGGAAGTCAGTTGGAGGATCTAATTATGAGCCTCGGTGAGATTATCTTGGTCCTGGAAAGGTAAGCAAAGCAATAGTGACAGGTATGTCCTTCTGCCATTAAAATGTGGGGTTTACACTGAAAAGTTCAGTATAAATCTTTAATGATGTTCCAAAATATTTTGTCTGAACTGTATATGGCAGATGGCTTGTGCAACGATAAAAAAGTGAACAGGTAAAAAAAAATGAAGTTTACCGTCATCCATATCATTAATCAAGATAGACCAAAAAAATAACAAAACAGTTCTTCATTCAAATTTGATCCAAAACTGAATTACCTTTAAAAATAATATTTTTAAAACTAACAAATACAACAATGGCTTTATCAACTTGAAATTGAACTAACGAAGAGGTTCATCAAGAAAAGATGACTAGTGTGAAAAAGCCCATTTGCAGTACAATTAACTTCAATCGGTGCTCAATGCTGAATGTAAATATGTTGCTATTACTGTTTATCGTAATTATTGTGAAAGAATGTTCAACTGATGATGGAATTCGAAATGTTTTTGCTACTTTGTGTCACTGGAGAAACTGTGTGAGGTAGGATTCAGATATCCTGTACCGGTGTTTTACCATGGAAAAGAGGATCATGCACATATAAGAATGTGAGCATCATATTTACTTACCAGCTACATAGGCTTTTATATGCACTTCTGAACTTGAGGATTTATGTGCGGTTATACGAAGTAAAGCACTACCCCCTGATGAACACCACAATGCAGGGAATTGATTACAACTGTATGTCTGAAATAAAAATAGTTTGTTAAACAGCTTGCCTTTACCTAAAAGTCTACATATATATCTGTCACACCCTGTATTATGTACCTGCATTCCAACTACTTTCATCCTGGGTCGCTAAAACTGGCATACAGCACAAATAGTGGGGATGTGCATTGTGAAAAAAGAAATAAATAAATTAGCACAAAACAAATCACAACAGCCTTGCATTTAATGCTAGTGTACAGACAAATTTAGCAGTAACTTATTAAAAACTCAAAATATTACAAATGTTAGTCCTATTTTTTCTTCGATAAAAAAAACTACGGAACACCAATGCCTCCATTAACTGTAAGTCTGAAATCTCGTATTTCACTACAAAATTTGTTTATATGCATGCTACTTTGGCTTCTGTACTGTCCAGCAAAAGCACAGTGTAGAAGAGACAAGAAGCCAGTCTACCCACCGCCACAGCCAATATGGAGGCTGTAAACATGCTACCACTAATGTATGCCATAATAATTGTGTGTGTGTGTAAACATGCTACCACTAATGTATGCCATAATAATTGTGTATGTGTGTGTGTGTGTATGTAAACATGCTACCACTAATGTATGCCATAATAATTGTGTATGTGTGTGTGTGTGTGTATGTAAACATGCTACCACTAATGTATGCCATAATAATTGTGTGTGTGTGTGTGTGTATGTAAACATGCTACCACTAATGTATGCCATAATAATTGTGTGTGTGTGTGTGTGTATGTAAACATGCTACCACTAATGTATGTCATAATAATTGTGTGTGTGTGTGTGTGTGTGTGTGTATGTAAACATGCTACCACTAATGTATGCCATAATAATTGTGTGTGTGTGTGTGTGTGTATGTAAACATGCTACCACTAATGTATGTCATAATAATTGTGTGTGTGTGTGTGATTTGGGTGATTAACATAGCTTTAACAATTTTTCAGTCATATCGCTACGATGTCTGCAGTGTGACAGTTTATAGTGATGTCTAGCACTGGGGCATCATGCCACAGACATGTAGCATGATGTCCCACCCAGTCACATTATCCTGACACCAGGCTGACCAATCCTAATACTAACCTCTTAATGCTGAGCGCCAAGCAAAGTAGCTGTTAGAACCATTTTTGTAAGTCTTTGGTATGACTTGACCGGGAATCGAACCCACGACCTCCTGCATCCGAGTGGATGCTTTAACCACTAGGCCACCGGAGTGGTCATAATAATTGCAGACCACTATGTCCAATCAGATTTTCTTTCTTATTAAGCAGAGACTGTATTTCAATGACGTGTACAAAGGTGAAGTTCAATAGGTCTAACTACATGTATGCAAAAACTATAAACAATATAACAGACTAAATTTCAATTGTTTATTCAAACCAGATGCATCCCTAACTGGCCATTATTCACAGGGTTTATTGTCTTATTCATGCATTATATAATTACACTGAATTTTGAAAATATTTTTATATAAAAGTACAAGATTTTAAACAAAGATATATCAGAAAAAAAAAACATAATTACAATTTAGTCATTATTATAACCATTACAAATGGAATTACGTATCTAAATAAATGTAAGGAAACCAGTCTATAATGTACATTTAAGGTAACACAAAAGTTTGCCATAATGAATTCATAAATGTTGTTCTCTATAGACATGTCTGTTCTATGCAGGCGTCTGTCAGTGGTCAGTAAATCAGGTTTCACTGTAAATAAGTCTGCATTATCACTGCAGATATAAACATAAGTACAAAAGAAGCCTGATAAATCACATCATTCATAATTGGTAAATAGCAAATGCACAATGGACCAAAGGTGCCTGGTAATAAATTTAGGATAATCACACCTCATTCATAATTGGTACAGTATGACCCCCACTATAACACACTCCATTATAACACGAATTTGGATATAACACAGGCATACACAGAAAATAAAAATTCTTTCTTAAAGTATGAAAAAATTGTAAAAAGTTTATTATCATTTTGGAGAAGAGATCGGGTTATGAATAACACAAGACTATCGTGGTGTGGGTCCTGAAATTTATATGTATTTTTCTCGTACCCCACCCCACAAAATAGCTTTTCTTCTTAAAAGTAGAAAACAAAGTATAAAAAAGTTTTTCTTGGATCGTGTAAGTTTTTGCCAATGTCGCAAACTGATTTTTTCCTTATTGGCGGCAAAATATATCACCTGCTGATTATTTTTTTATTGCCGACATAGTTGGCTGTTTAAACCTGTATATACAACCATTGGTTTGGAGTGGAGAAATTCAGAGGCCCCATGAAATTAAGCCACAAATTTGATATAAAATGCACTGAAATTTATCTATTGTCACATAAACAAATTCTTTGTCCATATTGACAAATCATATTAACAGTGCATGTTATATCATAATCCGCTTATGTTGACATCTAGCATTAGTACGGTATGTTATGAGATATCTGCTTTTTTTTGTTGTTGACATTTCTGGTAACAGAGATCAAGTGATATGGCATTATCTCGTAATCTTTCGTTCATGGGATTTTCAACCTACCCAGATAAACCAGTCTGCTGAAATTTCAAAGAAAACAGATTATTGTTGAAGTACTGATTGTTATGAAAAAGTACTAAGCAAATGAAGAAAAAAAAATCAGCCTCAATCATGCAATACAATTATTTGATGTTGCCACCACAATAAGAAAAGGGCATTTGTCTGGTTTTCCAAAGCTGTCCTTTAGTGGTGACTTCAATGAAAGCCAACTATATATAATCTTCAACAAAAAGAAAGAACCTTTCACCAAAGGAAGTCAGTACCAAACTTAAATAAATAACTGGAATCTGATGGAGTTTTATTGATTTTCCAACGTGACTGAAACACATTTACTATCCCATGAAAGTTTCCTTTTTGCAGGGATAAAGTTTATGCTTACAAATGCTACCACCGGTGGCTTAAATTGCAAACTAACTTTTACCGACTTAGGGCATATGTGCTTCATCATCTGTTATGTGATTGTGCTGTTTTTCCACTGAATTCAGACCTATATAACCTGTGGCAAAATTATTGAATATTTTAAATGTGTGTGTGCATATTTTGATGGAATTACTTGTATTGTGGATTCAATGTCTGTGACGAGATTCGTGGTGCTATACATTAAACTGTATATATAAACAGTATACATGTATACGTACCAATCCATGGTTCTCTAAATTTAAAAAAAATATTTATGCTTTCTGTTTTACTACAGGCGTATTTCTCATTTAATATGCATTAATTTATGATGGTAACTGTGCTGATGAAGCACATATTTTACCGCCAGCATTTAATACCCCCACCCCCGCAAATTTTTTTGGGTACATGCATGATCTTCGGCTAACTGACCTGGTTGCTTATAACACAGTTCAGTCTATAACATGGCTAGGTTCTATGGCTCCCAACTAACGTGTTATAGCGAGGTCACACTGTACTTCTGAATCACACATTGCTGGTTCAATGCAATTATCAGACAAAAATAAATGTTTTCAAATAATAAGAACAGAGGAAAGACGTTCAAAAAAACTGAATATGAAATAAATGTATTATCAGCAATCAATATGATTTGTAATAATTTATATTTAAAAAAATTCACTATATGCCTTGGGTTATGTAAAATTCTATCTTGTACTTGACCTTGTCCAAAATAAAGTTCATTGTCTACCTGACCATAATTATTGATTTTGTTTTTTATTCTGTAAACAACTAAGACAAAGTTTATATTTATATGCTGAGAACAGGATAAATATTAGGATTATTAACCTAGTCTCAGTCAAGGACATTATCTGTCATGTTCTTTGTATAATTTTAGTAACAGACCTTGTCTAAGTATAGCCTGGATTGTTCTGGAAATGAACTTTTGTCCTGTATCCTGACTAGTCTTGTTTAATTTTTTTTACACAATCTTCTTTTACTGGAAAAATTATTTATTCTTGCAATAACATCTGGGCAGAAATTATTTGTATTGTTGTATTATGATTGTGACTTGGGTGAAATTATTTGTTATTCTCTGGAAATACAAAGTGCTGTATAATATTCCTGGAAAGAGAATTAACTGGGAATTATAGTGAATTCAAACAAGGAAACCTTGGATTATATTTCTATGATTCAACAAAAGACTTAAACATCATTACAAATCAGGCCATCAGTACATTAGTGACTACCAGCCACTACAGGCACATCAACACATTCAGAATTAGATATATTTTGGAATCCCACTTAAGTTTATTCAGAACATTAAGCATTAGGACTTGTGTTAGAAATAACAGAATTATTTAAAATTTAATTTGCAATAACATAAGTTAATTTTATATTTTACCATTATATTCTAGGGAAATAAATTATTTGTTGAATTTTACAGATTTCAACTTGATGGCTTTTACTCTTTTCTATTACTTAGTTAAAGACCACCGAGTCATAATACTACAAACAGACAGACAAAACATGGGTCCTGTATTTCTTTTCTTGGATTATCCAGCATTTTGGCTACCTCAACATGGCCATTTCTGATAAATTAAAATATTGAAATTATTCAAAAAAGGCACATTATAAACATTAAAGCATTTTTTAATATATAAAAAGTGTTCAATTTGTAAAAGTTCTATAATCATCATCATCATCATTGAAATACACAAAACATCACTTCAGTTTTGTCCTTACGCAGCAGAAAGAAAAGTATGATATGGTGTTGGGATATGTCGAAGCTGTCAGGCTGAGATGTATTCCCATGCTATATCAAACAAGTTCTTTGCCCCAATGCAGTACAAAACATGAATGCGGCTTTGTATTTATTATATACCCCTATTTTTACTCTTTCTAAATCTTTTTAGCTTCACTGAATGAATTAAAAAACAACACTGGGACTTATAAAAGTTTGATTCAATGCATCTATAAGTATCAATGTGAGGCCATAAAAGGCACCTAAATAGTTCAAACATGGGTTTGTGATAGAGAAATATGGGCTGAACAGCTGTATCAAGCATGTAAAATTAAAAGGTAATGTAATATATGATCTTACCTTGTTTGTTGTATAAAAACTAAAAACGTCTATTCCATCCTGATACTGAACCAGCACACTACATTGCACATCAAAATTGATTGCCTGGAAGCATATAACTTCATCGTCATGTTTGCCCTGCTTGTGCTCTGCTCTGACAGAAATTTCACAATTGTGAACAATGGCGCCGTCGTACTTGATGTACATCACATCGTCATCTTCCAAAGTCTGACCACCATTAACACAATCCCCATCAGTTGTTATAGTCACTATGGCACAAAGATTTACACAACATGTAAAATAAAATATGTGCGTAGGAAATGACAATAGTACAAAACAACAATGAACTGTGTAATGGTGCAGCTAAGATGAACCTTAAACATCTGTGCATATGGTGTAAACAATTACTGTAATGTCTGTACCTTTCCATTCTCTCACAATTTTCATACACCAACATCAATAGTTTATTCTTTTTATATTATAATAATGACTGTAATTTTCCATTCCTTACATGGATGAGTCTGCCATATTAATTAGGGCCACCAGGTGACCCTAATTTCCATTGGTGGCAAAGAAATATTTATTACAAAATATCCCAATAAAAAGTTTGTAAATCTTGATTGCCAGAACCTTCCTCTTATTTCATTCTTACCTGCAATATGTGCTACCCAATATGAACTGTACGTTTACCTTTATTTTACCATAAATTATCTTAATCATACAAAATCCTGGCAAAGTGTCTTGATCATAATAAGTCACTGTTCAAGCTGTACAATAACATTTGGGTGAAATTACCTCTCTTCAGCACAAAATGTCATAGTTAACAAAAATAAACAGGGTGTAGAAAGTAAACAATGGTCACTAATAATTTTGCACACTTTCATGTCAGATTATTAAAATGACAACGAAATATTAATAAAAATTTATACAGATACATGTAGCATTATTTTTTCTTATTTTGCTCCACTACAGTTGTTGTACAAGTCAACATCAACCCTGAAAATGGCTTACAGTAAAAACCAAATCTGCATTATCTTCCACAACAGATGCTCTCTTCTCATATTTCCATATGATAAAATACCCTATAAAATTAGTAATATTAATAGCGAATCTGAATCTGAATAGGTCCACTGAGTCACACTCTGCTTCTGATTGCAGTATGAAAATTAAATTTTTGGCAAGAATTCCACAGACAGCAATGTAATTTCTGGAATTTATGATCAACAAATAGCACCAAAATCAGCTAAAGAACATAAGATTTCTTTTTCTTTCTGACCATCTTCTGCTATTAAAGGAAAACTAACATGAAAATGTTCATTTTGATTATTAATGCACTGAACTGAAACAAAATGGGAGGGGGGTAGTCATGAAATCATTCTGAAGCAAAAGTGAATTTCTCCTTTTGGACATGTTTCGGTGACTATTTCCCCCAATCATGCCATAGTAAGAGGATAATACTAGTATTTGATTTTCCATCATACCCAGTCTATACACTGATGAAATGGTTTCTGAAAGCAGGCGGCTCCCCATTTTCATAAAAATGGATTTATAGCCCTTCCTTAATTATAATATTTTGTTTTGGATCAGCTGTTTGGATAGCTGAATGTGCATGTTGGTAGAATTTGTGCTTTATTTCGGCATATGGCCTAAGACTAGTCTGCCAAGTAATGCTTGGTCATGCATGAGATACAAAAAAAAACTATTTTCACTATCTTACTTCTAATGAACCAAGCTCATGTTTGTTTGACATTCTATGTCATGTAATTTTATTAAAAATGGAATATAGTTTTCAAAAGTGGCCAGTATTCTAATTTGCTGACTTGTATCTACTTTATAAATATGCTGCAAAGATTACTATCCTGTGAATAGAACTAAGCTAATTGTGCCATATGATCATAGGGAACCTTTATTCCAATGACACATGTTAAGTAACAAACATAATTATTATGATGCAGTACTAATTTATATCGTCAGAGGAATAAACTTGTATGTTTCATATTAAGAACATGTTATCAAAAAGATGTTTTTAATACAAAAACACAACATCAGCAACTTCTACTAAATTTATCTAATATTGGTTTATAATAAAACTTTTAGTCTGCCATAAATGAATATCTAAAAAGAAACTGAAACAAAAAATAAAGAGTAATGAGAGTTAGAAGGCTTTAAACAATAAGCATAAATGTGTTGCAAATGCCCCCAATACTTGTTTAATTGCAATTCCCAAATTCATGGTTATGGGAGAGGGAGCCAAAATCTTTTTTGATGGAATAATCCCTGGCCTCATATTTTTTATACACCATCCATCCATATTCATTTTCTATTACTCTTATGTCTGTACATTTCCAATCCCTCACATTTTCCCATACCTTCAATCCATATTCTTCTCTACTTTCTGGTACAGGTATGTAATCTATATATTCTTAGTACATGTACAATTTTGAGAACTTAAAACAATAACTTGTCTGTAATTTTTTGTACAACTGACAAAATAACTGATAAAAAATGTCATACAATTTCCAGACAACAGTAATTTGTATACAAATTTGAGTGCATTCCTAGTTCCAATGTAGTTCACACGATGTGCACTTTATGTTAGATAATAAAGGGTCTGTCAAGATGCAACTGCAGGCAGGTAACAATAATTAACTTTAACAAATTCCACAAAAGGCAATTACTGTTTTCCTCAGCACTCTCTTAATTCATGTTGCCACTCCATCTACATAGCTCCATCACACCTTTGTAAGGTGTCATTATATCACAAGATTTTCTTGTTAATTAGAATATTCTGATAGGTTTTAATGATCACATATTGTCATATAAATCCAAACCAGTCATTATCCAGAGCAACTTCATAGTTAGTATTTTGAGGTTTAGTAAATAGTACAAAAAATGTATTGGGACCAAAATATTTTAGCAGTGGCTGGATTACAGACATACAAGTTACATTTATGAATAACAGTGGCTGTATTACAGACATACAAGTTACATTTATGAATAACAGTGGCAGGATTACAGACATACAAGTTACATTTATGAATAACAGTGGCTGGATTACAGACATACAAGTTACATTTATGAATAGCAGTGGCAGGATTACAGACATACAAGTTACATTTATGAATAACAGTGGCTGTATTACAGACATACAAGTTAGATTTACAAATAACAGTGGCTGGATTACAGACATACAAGTTACATTTATGAATAACAGTGGCTGTATTACAGACATACAAGTTAGATTTACAAATAACAGTGGCTGGATTACAGACATACAAGTTACATTTATGAATAACAGTGGCAGGATTACAGACATACAAGTTACATTTATGAATAACAGTGGCAGGATTACAGACATACAAGTTACATTTATGAATAACAGTGGCTGGATTACAGACATACAAGTTACATTTATGAATAGCAGTGGCAGGATTACAGACATACAAGTTACATTTACGAATAACAGTGGCTGGATTACAGACATACAAGTTACATTTATGAATAACAGTGGCTGGATTACAGACATACAAGTTACATTTATGAATAACAGCGGTAATCTGGGTTCCTTAACATGTAGAAAGCAACACTATACAATTTCATGGTATGAAGAGTTTGTCCTAAAAAGTAGTATATTTACAATGGGCTAGAAGTGAAATTAAATTTTAACATTTGAGGGGGATTGGTGGGGGAAGTCACAGTTTTAACTTTTTTACGTTTAAGACAAGCAGCTACAAGATTATCTCCATTGTGAACATAACATTTATTAGAAATTGGACAATGTATATTCTAAGTTTGCTTCTAAACAAAATTAAAATATAGATAAAGTGAAAATTAATAATTAAGAAAGAAAGAGAAAAAAAAAACAAATACCTGCATATGCTAAGAAATTTCCACTAAAATTCCTCTTGCATAGTGTCCAGCAAATGATCCATTAAAGAAATGTCAACATTTAGCCAATGTCATATTTAGGCCTGCAGTTTTATACAGTTAATACTATACACAATTTGCTCTACACTGTATACATTAACCTGTGCCAGGGCCATTACTGGTACATTTCTTTATCAGCTCTTGAAGCTTCTCATCCAGGTGTTTTTCAAAAGCCTTGTTTTCTTCTACTTTATCCCATGGAAACTTTCTAAAAGCATTTGTTTTGGTGATGAATGTAATACTGGGCTCATTCTGTCAGCTGCTGCTTTATAATGTTTTAATGTCTTTTTGAAGCACAAGTTTATTTTTTTATTTCTATGATATCATCATCAATGGCTTTCCAACCATCAAGCATAGTCTGAAGACTGGTTTTGAAAGCCAGCATAGATGCGAAAAAGTTTTACTATTGCTAGTCACTTTCACAGTCTTAAAACACTTTATCCTTACAAAGGTAGAAACAAATGGACTTCAAACTATGCAAAGATTCAAAAGAATGTAATGCTAACACCCTTGATTTAAAAAAAAAATGATATGCTATTAATAGTCTATCAAATGAATGATAGAATAAAATGATGATGTCTTTAATTTCCACAACTTGAATGAGTTTTTGACCACTAGGCTAGTCTAACAAGTCAAATTAAAACGAACAAGCAATTTAATGTGGAGTCAGGGTAGTCATTCATCATTTTTTTAAAATTTTGTTTTGTTTTAATTTATGTTTTATTCATCATTATTACTAGGTTTTTTTTATATAGGTTTTAAGGTAAAAATGTAATTTTAGGCTTTTCAGTTGTTTTTTTTTTAGGTCAGTGTCTAACTCCATTTACTGCAACTGCCTCGAGTTTAAATTCCTGATAAAGAGAGAAAAAGTGAAAGAAAGCATAAATATTTCCAAATCTGCATTTACGAGTTTTAATTTTAAAAAGTTTTTAAAATAAATATTTCCAATACTTTTTTAATACAAGTATTATTTAACAGATTTTACAAAAATAAATTACTTCCTGTAACTGTAAATGTAACATCTGTAAATTACATCAAATTTATTTTCAAATGTATTAAACACCATCATGGTATGGCTGGGTTATTAAACTCAATTACAAATACTGCAGTAAATTTTTTTAACTTTTTTAATACATATATGCAAGGATTTCCCTTTTGTTGAAAACCGAGAGTAAAGGACTTGTAGAGGAGTCCCCAGGAAAATTCTGCAAGTCTACAACCAAATCATAAAATTACAGCCCCGCTGTCAAAATCGATGTTCTGAGCTAAATTACCACCTTTCTTTTTCACATTTTTAGCATAATATAATAAGAATATAGGTTTTAATGTTGTATTGCTCAAAGAGAGATTTTATAACAACACTGGAGAGGCAAACAAGGAATCAAAGAAAAATGAGCTGTATCCGTGATGTTTGTGAACAGAACCATTTTGCTGCAAAAGATTGGGTTTAATTAAATGTGTATGTATGCTGTGCAAAGAAAACAAAAAATAGAAAAAGAGACACAGAGAAACTACTGGGGCATTTCAGTGCTGTAAATATGAAAACCATGATATGTATAAATGACAAATATGAATTTATTACAAAAAATAAAAACGTATGTTCCTCTCAGCAACGTTCAAAGCAACTGCAATAAGCTTCAATGTCACACTTCTGTTAATGAAAAAAATCTTCCACACTTCACACATATAAAGAACAAACAGCCTAAATCTCTTGCAAGGTACTGGTTCTTACTTAGTAAAGGGAATTTTTCTAGCAAATCTGAGCACCATCTTTTGTTTGACTTCCGACTAATTTTTGCCCTGACAGCTTAGTTCTAGATTTTGCAGCCACCTAATGCCAACAAGTTTATTTTTTACAATCAAAATAAAACTCGTTGGACATTTATAAATCGGAAGCAAATTTACAACTTGCTAAACCAAACAGAAAAAAAGACTTGAGTAACAATATCAGGAAAAACCAGGAAAAACAAAGACTTCAATGACAACAGTAGTAAATCAAGTATTCGATCTATAGAAAGCTACACAGCTTCCATCAGTCACTGATAATACCCTACAATGCAATTTGGAATTGCATTGCTGAGGAGTTACATCATATGATAAAGGTCTTTTTAGACAGCTATTTCAGCATCTGTAACTGGGGCAATCGACCTATCAAAGCTTCAAAAGGGGACAATGTACAGATAAAGCCTTTAGCTAATACAGTATTTTTTAAAAAAATTAAATACTACAAAAATGGAAATCTATCAAGATGCTGGGGTTTAAACACATGCATCCTGGCAGCTGACTGAAATGCCAGAGACCCAGGCCCTCAGATCAAAGGAAATCCATGATATGTGTATCAATGGAATAACATCAGGAGTAACAGTTTCGAATCACAGGTATAAAGATGGTTAATAATCACATCACTGTCCTGATATCAGTAATTCACTATGCACAAACTTACACATTACTTATTTAATCGGTATATTAATTCACTATGCACAAACTTACACATTACTTATTTAATTGGTATATTAATTCACTATGCACAAACTTACACATTACTTATTTAATTGGTATATTAATTCACTATGCACAAACTTACACATTACTTATTTAATTGGTATATTAATTCACTATGCACAAACTTACACATTACTTATTTAATTGGTATATTAATTCACTATGCACAAACTTACACATTACTTATTTAATTGGTATATTAATTCACTATGCACAAACTTACACATTACTTATTTAATTGGTATATTAATTCACTATGCACAAACTTTCATAATCAGTATAATCTCTTAACCCAACATAAACTGTTAGGTATATTCGCTACAGTTTATTACTCTACACAATTTGAAACAACCACAACAGTTTATTACTCTACACAATTTGAAACAATCATGACAGTTTATTACTCTACACAATTTGAAACAATCATTACAGTTTATTACTCTACAGAATTTGTAACAATCACCATAAACGACAGTTTTTTACTCTACACAATTTGTAACAATCATGACACTTTATTACTCTACATAATTTGTAACAATCACAACAGTTTATTACTCTACATAATTTGTAACAACCACAACAGTTTATTACTCTACACAATTTGAAACAATCATGACAGTTTATTACTCTACACAATTTGAAACAACCACAACAGTTTATTACTCTACACAATTTGAAACAATCATGACAGTTTATTACTCTACACAATTTGAAACAACCACAACAGTTTATTACTCTACACAATTTGAAACAACCACAACAGTTTATTACTCTACACAATTTGAAACAATCATGACAGTTTATTACTCTACATAATTTGTAACAATCACAACAGTTTATTACTCTACACAATTTGAAACAACCACAACAGTTTATTACTCTACACAATTTGAAACAACCACAACAGTTTATTACTCTACACAATTTGAAACAATCATGACAGTTTATTACTCTACACAATTTGAAACAATCATGACAGTTTATTACTCTACAGAATTTGTAACAATCACCATAAACAACAGTTTTTTACTCTACACAATTTGTAACAATCATGACACTTTATTACTCTACATAATTTGTAACAATCACAACAGTTTATTACTCTACATAATTTGTAACAACCACAACAGTTTATTACTCTACACAATTTGAAACAATCATGACAGTTTATTACTCTACACAATTTGAAACAATCATGACAGTTTATTACTCTACAGAATTTGTAACAATCACCATAAACGACAGTTTTTTACTCTACACAATTTGTAACAATCATGACACTTTATTACTCTACATAATTTGTAACAATCACAACAGTTTATTACTCTACACAATTTGTAACAATCACGACAGTTCATTACTCTCCACAATTTGTGACAATCACAACAGTTTATTCACTCCACACAAACTTTTTACCTGCTTGCCTCTTTAAAATTTGTATGTATACGTAAATATTAATTTATCTACTCTGCAATTTATCAATTAGCCATTACGCTATGATAAATCAAGTATGTGTAATGAAAATGTGATTTTAAATGCTGAGTGTTCAAATGTTGACAAATCTGGACAGAAGAAATAAGATAAAGGTAATGTGCAATATAAGCCAATTAAATTTAAATGGTTTAATTTTAAGACCATTTATAATAATAATATTCAATATGTGACACTGGTGTCATGTACAGTGACTCATACACACACACACACACACACACATATATATATATATATATATATATATATATATATATATATATATATATATATATATATGCATTAATTACTTTGAAAATAATGCATAAAAAATCATTACTTTAACACTCAGTTATAATTTTGCCAAGAACTTCCTTAATTTACAAAGTATAATTTAGGAAATTTACTTTCAATTACACCATAATATCAGAAACATACAATATCTATGCTGTAAATCAAACGTCACCTGTAAAGATGTGCTCACTGAAAGTAGTATATCAATGAATCAGTGAAGGGTGTATTCTGATTCCAAGGTGATATAGTGGCAACAAGGCAATTTCAGTGGATGACCAATGTGATCAATAAATCTCTGTCTTCCAGTTCTATTCAGTTTCTTAAATGGCTGTGCATGTCATAATTTTGGTCCAAAAAATTGTTAACCATCTGTAACATGTAATATTACGGCAAAGTGTTAGCTTACCAGCAGCCATGCTGTGCCACAAACAGTAAAATACTGAATGGGTATAAACAGCCACGCTGCAATGCAACTATGACTTTAGACTACTCACTAGCGTGGACAGTTCCTTAACCACTGTTCTGGATTTGTTAACATTCATCCTGCTGGAGAAAATACATCTTTTTTTCATTTTTGTTACTTCTGTTGCTAAGACTGATAACCACGTATACACACTTATAGGTCAAATAAAGCGGTAAATATAAAAGATCATTTTCTGCCATTGCATAATGTGCCTGCAGACCAGGGTATATGTTGTTTGTTTTACTGAATGTTCCTAACTAACTGCAAAGACCCAGATCTGTCAGTGCATTATGCAATAGCAAATCTGGGTCTATGCAGTTTGTAGTTTGACTAGACATAAAAGAGAGTATATGCTGTAGATGCTTATAAATTTTTATTTACTTTCATGTGTATTACAGGAAATTTGCACATGTGAATTTAACTGCACACAATTTTCGTGCAAGAATTTTAAATATGTGCAGAATACGTGGGTTGCCAGGTTATCGAGAACCCTGCTTACCATTTTCATTTAGCATGACACCTTCATAAAATTCTGTGAAGTATGAAATAACATACTCCACATGTATTTTACGTATATAGTAAAGGAATGCTGTGCCAAATACATGCATACCTACTAAGTAAGAGGCAGGCAGACAGACAATGTCAAGATATAGCTGTACAGGGATTTAACTGAATATGCACACTCAAGGAAAAAAAATTTGCAAGGAATCTGAACAGTGTTTTAGCAAAGGTTTTATTCACATTTGTATGGATAACAAGCAATCAATTGCTACCATTTGTTGCACAATAGTCAAACATCTTAAATTAAGCTGAGCTGGAAAATCAAACTGAAAGTACTTAGAGGCAGATTCAGAACATGCTAATTAAATAAAGGATGATTATATTACCCTGCTTGATACAGTAGACAACAACATTTAGGAACAATAGTCCCTTTAGGGAACTAATGCTCTACTGGGCAAAGAGAATTACCTGGAATCAAAAATAATACCACTGCTTCCTTTTAACTGCTTGTATTGAAACTATGATATTTTTCAGTGATAAGATTTTCAAATAAGCTGCTGTGGAAGACATACTAGATGTAAGATCGGCCTAATTTTCATTTAGGACAGGCAGACATCATTAGAAGTCTTTTTCAGTCAAAATCCCATGTTATAATGATCATCCATTCTCGAGGAGTAGTGAGAAAATGATTTTCACGGCAGCCATATTGGATGTAAAACTGGCCCCATTTTCAGTTAGGACCAACTAGGTATCATATGAAGCATACTGGTGGAGACTCAACATTGATATAGCCATCTGTTCAGGAGTAGTGATAACAATATTTTCAAGATAGCCAACATGGTGGCCGTATTGAGCGTTAGTCATTTACCTTCTGAACCAACTAGAAATTGTAAGATCTCTTCTGTTGAAAACCCCATTTCAAAATGACTTTCCTTTTGAGAAGAGTAGTTAAAGGAGATTTTCAAGATGGCCACATATGAATTTAAGATCAACAAAACATTATAAGAACTCTTTAGTGAAAACCCCGTGAAGCAGTAACAAAATACAACTACTACTACTAATGATAATAATGTTAAAAATAAAAATAATAATAAAGCCGCAAGTCTCATTCCCACTACCACTACTACTTATTATTATTAGTAGTAGTAGTAAGATTTTCAAGATGGCCACTGTGGAGATCATTGTGGACCACAGAACTGCACCATTTTTGTTGAGGACCAAGCTGACATCATAAAATATCTTGTAGTGAAAACTCCATTCTGATATCACCATCAATTCTGGAGCAATAAAGATAACAAGATTTTTTAAATGGCTGCCATCAGATTGGCACCATTTTCATTAAAGAGTAAACAGATGACATCATAAGCATTCTTTTAGTTAAAAAACCATCATAATATGACCATCCATTCAGAAGCAGTACCTATAAAAAGATTTTAAAGATGGCTGCCAAAGAGGCTATAATGGATGTCAGATTGGCACAAATTTTGTTCAGGACCAACTATACAACACAAAAGGTCTTTTCATCAGTGAGAATCTCATGTTGATATGCCCATCCATTTAGAAGCAGCAATAACAGATGGCTGCCATATAGTATGTCAGACTGGCATTTTTTCATTTAGGACCAACTAGATATTGCAAGAAGTCTTACAGTGAAAACTCCCATACTGACACGACCATCCATGTAGTAGGAATAGCAATAGAGACTTCCAAGATGGCCACTGTGGCAGCCATAATAGATGTGCGTGCAGCACCAGTTTCATGACCATTTAGACCATGGGATGAATGTGTTTGTAAAATTTCATTGCAATCCTCCAAGTAGTTTAGAAAGAGTAGCAATAACAAACATGCTAATGGACAGATGGATGGCAGAAAACACACCATCCCCAAAGTTTTTCTGGCCTATAATTACCAGAATCCAAGACAAATCAGTTTTTTCTTAACTGCTGAGTGTTGAAACCATTTCTGATATTTCTGAGCAACAACAAGATTCTCAACATTGCAACCATACTAGATTTTAGACTGGCACCATTTGCATTTGGTACCAAAAACTCTCTAAGTCTTTTGCTGAAAACCCCTACATGACCAGCCATCAAGAAGGAGTAAGATTTTCAAGATTGCCCATATTATCACCATTTTAATTTAGGACCAACTAGACATCATGAGAAGATGCATAGTGGAAACCCCATGCTGATATTTTCATTAATTCAAAAAGACTATAAGATTTTCTATATGTACCATTTTCATTTAGGGCCTACAAGACCTTGCAATGTAATTTGTGTATTACATTCCATGGCAATCCTCCAGTAGTTAAGGAGTAGTAATAATATACTTATGTTGGGGGTGGGTTGTTTTTTTTTTGTAGATGTTTTTAACTGAGGCGGATGCTCTAACCACTAGGCCAATCAGAGTGGTAGGTCACTTTGGCAAAAGAAAGGGCGGCCGGTGTTTGAACCCAAAACCTCATCCACATTCGAGGTACATGCTCTAACAGCTAGACCACCAGAGCGGTCTAAAACTTATGCTAATGGCAGGATAAGACAACAGATGGTCAACAACTGGCTATCCCATAAATTCTTCTGTCTATGACTAGCAGCAAGTTCAAAATTGATGCTAGTAAGCAAGCGATTGCTATTTACAATTCTGATACTAATAGCTGAAAAAAATGAACTAGAAGTTTGTTGCTAGTGATATTTTAAAAATGTGTTTAATTTTTTTTAATATAAAATATGACAGTGGACATTTAAAACTATCTGAATTGTGCTTGTTGGTAAATATTACAACCATCAAAGTGGTGCTAGTAATTTTGAGCCCTGCAAAAATCTAAAGATGGTCATTATCATTGCCGATTATATTTAAAGTCCGCTGCAAAATAAAAATTAACACTCTAACATTAAATGACAAAGCTGTAATATTTTACAGGCTAGAATTGTCTTAGCAGCTCTTTAAGATTGACCCTTACATCTTGTAATTACGAGTAAATATTTGGGTAGATATGAGTGCCAAAGAAGAAACGTACTTCTTTAAGCATACATGTATCCAAAAACAAGGACTAACAATACACTTAATAATAACATTTTCATGTCATGGTATTTTGGATACAATGCTCAAAATACCCAACATCTTATCAACACTGGATATAGCATAAACTTTTGTATAGCCATAGCATGGGTAAGAAGAAAATAATTAAATGCAATTCTCAAGACCATAACCATAGCTTCAAACAACTCATCAATACAAACTGATAAACTTGCCATAATATACTTTTTACATAAATTGTGTTACTTACGTGTTTTGGTATCACACTGTACAAGCAGAACTGACCAGAGAGAACAGCACAAAAATAAAAAGAATGAAATCTGCCTTGTAGCACCCATGGAAAAGCAGTTAATAAAATCTGTATGAAGGATGGTTATTTTTCTCCACTGATGCCTTCAGTCTCTACAGTTCTCGATTCCGACCTGAAAAATGAAAGAAACGGTCATAATATAACCAATTATGGTGTCGCAGCACTGACATGCATAATCACGTGTATACATGGAATGGCGGTTAATCGTACTTCATCTAAAGGCCCATCTAATAATTTATAACTCTGTGGAGAACGTACTGTAGGTTTATATACTTAAAGAGCTAAACCTACAATTATTAATAGTCATCTGAAATGAGTCATCCATAGCTGACCCCCAAGTGAGTCAACACATCGCAGAGCATTTACGATTCCTAATTGTTAATGCAGTCACGTACCAGAAAACAATTAAAATGCAAAATAATTAACTTGTACTCTCTCTCTCTGTCTCTCTCTCTGTCTCTGTCTCTCTCTCTCTCTCTCTCTCTCTCTCTCTCTGCGAAATACACAGGTAAATAGAACCTGCCTTATGTTTGGAAAATGGAAGCTATGAATATTTGCAAGACGAAAATTAAGTAGTCTGGTTCTCTGCTTTGTATACTGTCCGGAGCATACTGTCCTATACGAAGCAATAGCACAGAGCGGAGTGCAACCCAGAACGTAATCAAAGCAGGAACCCAGACAAAACAATTAAGTTATTGGGCAATAGTTTGGAAATGTTCATTTCTCAAGAACTTTCTGCCGCATCTTGGAATTCAAAGTTGGAATACTCTTTCTCGAGAAGTTGGGTGGTGTGGTTTTTCGACGAGTTTTAAAGTCAGACACTATCAGAAAGTTTCTTTCAGATTTTCACATGATAAAGGTGTAATTTAATGCCTTATAAGATATAAATGTATCTGCTTGAACGCATGCTAATTTTGGCATTGTTACAATTTGTTTTAGGGCGCCTCCATGTCTATCGCATTTAAGTTTCAAGGACATCTTCTGGGTTTTTACACAATGGTCACATTCTCGGCATGTTTATGTTCTTAATTTATGCTGCATACTTTGAGTTTACATTTACGATAAGGGCAAAGACGCTTTTCAAACATAAATCTTAATAGGCAGGCGTCTAAATTAGTATGGTTAAATGGACGGACCTGTTAGTACGACTTTACGGTCTCAAAGAATAGAAAAGAAGCAGAAGGATGTTGGTCAAAAGTTCATTTCCAGTACAATCCAAGCTATTAATTAGACAAGGTCTATTACTAAAATTATAGTAAAGAACATGATGAACACAATGTCCCTGACTCAGACCAAGATAAAAATGTTTATTTCTATTGATAATGATCATAATATTAAACCCACACTCACAGAGTAAGCATTGGCTATGGATTAGTTGTTAACATATTTAAAAAGAACCAATAATTCTCGTTAGGTAGATACTGAATTTGATTTTGGACAAGGTCAGCTACAAAATACAAGTTTCACATGACCCATATGATACAAAGAACAACAAAAATAAAAATAAAAACCAATGCAAATCAAATATGTAAAACACCATAAAAAACGCGTTAGAAATAATCAAAACCCGAAATACTTGATCTTGTGGAGATAAATGACATTTTTCAGCACACAATAGGCTATACATGTCGACCAGTTTATTTGGTTGAGGAAGATCCCCGGAAAAACCAAACCTTCACACATACCCAAGTTGGTCGAGGCGAAAATGTCGAACTCAGATATGTGAGTGATCTGTAAAGGCCAATTTATCACACAGGGGTTTGTTATGTCATGTATAAAAATATCATCATATGAAAAATAGTGTAAAACCCCAAGACAATAACAAGAAATAAAACTAAGGGTATTGCTCATTTGACAGTAGGTGTGTGGGGTGATTGGGGATGGAGGGGCTGGGGAGGTATACCTGTAACATAGAATCCCCTATATACAAGCTTAGTTTTAATGTTAACTTACAGAAGTAAATAAACTCACATCTGTTCACAAAGAATGTGGACATAACTGGTCTCCCAACTGACAGAGCTTTATCCAACCACAGCATATTTACGCGGTAAATATGTGATGCAAATCCGGCTCAAAAAGAAATTTGTTTACGTCTTCTTTACAGTCTACTGTTCCAAATTAAATACTGCAAATGTCCGGTCACAAATACATTATAGTAAATATGGGAATTTCTGCATCCAGTAATCCCTTTTCACATAAATATCGCAACAATGTAATGCTTAGTTGTGAAAGTGATAATAACTGGTACTGTGCAACGTATCAAACAATGTGACATTACAAGCATTGGACATTCTCTATTAAATAACGATTTTGTCATTAGAAAATATTCTGTTTAATCAGATGGACGCTTGTTCTTTGATTTATAGTTTAGAGATACGTATAATCTACTTTTAGGAGTTCAACTTTGTTTGGAATTATCTTTTTTTACACACAACAAATAAATGGCTCTCAAAAGCTGGACTTCATTCAACTCGTTTCATAAATTCAATATTAAATCACTTCCCATTTTAGATCCTTTATATATTTCACAGATCAGGTACACAGCAATCACACAATACGTAAATTAAATACACGGTGGTCGTGCAAATAGTCTCTGCACGGCACCCTCGCGAATATCATCGCTCTCATAGCGGATATGTACTTTCTCGAATGAATAACGGATTATTTGATTGAGTGGGTAATAAATTTAGTAGTTTCACGAATGGCGATAGTCGAGTTTTTCACCCACGACATGAAAGATATCTGCTATTCATTCGGAACAAGCAGATTTTTTAAATAATAGGCTGAAAGGTATTGACTAGTAACATGTTTAACAGACTGAAGTAGCAGAGTCATTACAGTAGTCCATGTAAGGTCACTTGTTCACCGTTTGTGTTCTGCTGTGTTTAGTGTATATTCGCATGGAAAATGGCAATAGAAACATAACTCTCATTTCTAACTCTTGGCAATAAAATGTCATAAGCAAACACACATGAAGAAAAATATTAGCATTTTGTAGGGGTTGTACACGGTACTTCTACGTGAGATGAGGCTATACGTAGCACTGAACCGAATGAGTAAAAAACCGGCGCATCAGATTTCTTGGTTTTCTTGGTTATAATGTTATCGATGTATAATGAGAGCGGTGACAAAAATATATTTCGTAATTCAATCCAGTGAACCTTCAAAATCGTTTCCACTGGAAAAGCAACTAATTTACGGGGTATCATGAAAAGAAATCTATAAAAGCATATAGTCTTATTTCCTTCTTTATTAATTTATTTATTAGGTTGTAGGTGTAATTTTAATCGTTATTGTTATTTTGTTAATTTCATAGCGCAATAAATGCACTGCAAGTATTATCTTTGGTAAAGAAAAATAATTATATCCAATTTTATCTTTCTAGTTATTTGTTTATTTAATAATTCATTTGCATAAACTAATTTTCTTTAAATTATTTATAACTTTGTTTTGGATTAATCACTCAAAAGTGTGGTTCCCTATACGAAACTTGAAAAGATTTCAGAACGTTTTGTTTAGGAACCTTGCACAAGGTGTGAATCGTCAATATTATGTTATGTCTATTAAATTTAATTGTTTGTTTGTTTGTTTGTTTGTTTGTTTTTAAATTATTTCATCACATGCTATTGTAATGTAACATTGTATGCTGGACTTGACCTTGTCCAAAAATGAGTCCATTTCTGCTTGACCCAAGTTGACTTTTTTTTATTTTATTCATTATAAACAACCAATACGTAGCTAAACTATTCTCTCTGTGTATGTGCTTAATATCATGATTATTGTTAATAGAACAGGTAAAAATGTTTAGTTTGGTCAAAGTTTTGGAATTTCCTACTTGAATTATAAATAATCCAGGTTATTGTCTTGTAAACATCAGGATCATTCTAGAAGGTTTTTTCCATTAGGTATTTTTTATTATTATAGAAAATTTCTAATTGTGACCTAAGGATTTTAAATTACTAGGACTTGTGTCTCTAATTCTTGGATTGTTTTGGGATTTATTTCGCAATGCCGTAAGTTCTTTATTCTCATTTTCACTTTGTATTCAATGGAAATAAATTATATTTGTTAAATTTTATAAACCTTGTTGTCTTTCATTCTTTTCTGTTACTTATTTTAAGAGCATAGACTCATAATAATTATTATTTGGCCAAAAGAGAAAACTGAACATTCATTATATCTGAAAAGGACCTATTTACAGAGGAGGATCCACTCTTACTCACCAACACACACACACACACACACACACTAACCCGTACTGACCAATACCTACACCAACAACCCTATGCGTAAGAGTGTCATGAAAAGTATTAGGTAGAATGATAATGACTAAGCATAACGACTATTCATCAACCACCTTGACTATCCAACACCCAACTCAGGGCTGGAGATTCCAGGGTTTCCGGACCCCTTCCCACAGACTAAAAATACCCCCACACAAACGAACGTACAGTCACTGGTCACTTGAAATTTGACCATCGTTTTATTCTTGCGCAAGTTTATTGGGTATTGTGCATACTTTGAGTAAATAGAGACCGAGACGTTTGCTTTAGTGCAATTCGAAGAAAGTCAGGTCCCTTTTGATATGTTTGGGCTACCTTCCCCACCCACCCAAAATAAACACTTGACCTGTTCCGGCCCTGCACCATACATACTCGTTTGTCAATGTGTCAGAACGATCAGCTAAGTGTTATAAGTGATATTGAAATATCCTTACGGGGTATAATTGGTCTGACCAGAGTATGAATGTATGCCAAAATATACGTTCAAGAAACTAGGAGAAGGATACAGCATTTTATAGATTATTTATACATAATGGATTAACATAGATAGTTCAAATAGACATACAGTAAAGTTTCAAAATAATCTAGTTCTCTTGATGTTTCTTGAGACGATGAATGTGTATGTGGAACAACTGTTGTTTGCGGGAATATACGTTGTTCAGCTTATTTTCATTAAATGTTTTTAAAAGAAATAAACAGCTTGTTTAATTCATGCACTTTTAGATACAGATACAAAGATGTTCTATCATAATTACATTCTTTCCCTCTCTCTTGTAACATTAGCACTTATAAATATACTTTATCACGTCAGCGAAACCCTCAGCAAACCGAAAACTTCTCAAAACTGAAAGCTACATTAGATCCCAAACGTTTGTTGCAAAGAAAGACGCAATTTTAAGGAGAAAGTATATATTGTAATAAATATAATATAGCTTTCGTAAACATTTCATAGATGTGCGCTGCTGCTATGAGCATATATTATATGCGCTGCATCGACAGATTAATAGAAGAAAATAAATATTATATAATTTGTTTAATATACTCCTAGAAACCAAAATGAATAAGAGATAGAATACCTTGAAATTTATTTATGGACTACTCTCTATTTTCCAGCTATATTAAATTGGAAAGTTTTGAGGAGACCCTCTTCTAAAACAATGTTAAAGGATTTTATATATGTATTTTCCCTTCGACTGTTGTTGTGTGTATATGTAAAAAAAAATCAAAAATAATTTCGAATAGACAATTTTTGTATTTTTAATTTTTTTAATTGGGTTCATTTTTCTTTTAAATAGGTCCGTAATCGTTTGGGGTTCTTTCTCAAGGTCTCTTTTCTTCTGCAAACTGGCCAAAAGTACGTCGAAAGAATCTAACTTCCCTTCTTCAGGCATTTGCCTTTCGGCTGGTTTCCTTTTCGTATATATTTAATATTTGTGATCCTTGCCTGGAATAATTTTGTTGTTCATTGTATGTTATATGTGTTTAGTACTGTAACGGTGTTTTTTTCCCCCGGTATATTTGTATGGACTGGTAAATGATCTGTAAAATTAATTTCAATTGTTTTAACTTTATTCCTTTTTAAACCTAACTAGAAAATAAAAAGGTCCTGTGCTAGAATTTCTTAGTTTGGCTCGTAACAGATGGGCGCCCTATAACCACTACTCCCCTAATGGATCCGATTTTTCCATCTGTTTCTGTCTCAAGGGCCTCCGTATTCTTTTCCTCCCTATCTAAATTTCCATTGTCATATGCAAGAAGAAGGAAATATTTGTCAAAAAACACAAAACCAAACAAGAAAATACAACGTATTTATTGCTTGCCGTACATGTTAAGTTTCGCTTTCTCGCAGATGTTAGTAAACTGCTTTTGATCCCCTTGGTGTTTGTGTTATGCAATATTTTTGTTCTTTTGTGCCATCTTTCCGGGAGCTATCTACCTTGCGTTGGCCTCGTAACTTTGGCATCATACCTTCATTTGCTCCTTACCAAGATAAGCACAACCCATGTTTCCCTGCGTTCTTACTTTAGTGTACCGATTTAGTTATTTTTTGGAGGTCAGTTTAGCGAGCTAAAAAGTAAAAGTATTATTCTTTTACTCTCTCTCTATCTCTCTCTCTCTCTCTTTGAGAGCTGGAGGAAAAGGACCCTGGAGGGGCCATATCGACCCTATTTATCCCTTTGCGTGAGTGATTTCCTCCCTCTCCCTCTCAGCCTCCATCCCGGAAAATTGAATCACTAAGTTAGTTATACATTATTTTTGTCTTCTCCTGTTTAACTTTAAGCTGTACACAGTTAGTCAACATACACATATAGCATTTAAGCTACTGATATTTTTTAATTATTAAGTCAGAAAAATATAATACAAAAACATTTATTTTCCGCCCTTCAACTGCATTGAACCAACAATCAATGATTCTAAGGAACCGAGTTTGAATGAGGTGTGATTATTACAATTTTGTTACCAGGTATCCTTTTTACGTCTTTAGTATTTATAGGTTACTGCATTTGTATGGGAAAATATGAACGAGTGTTTCTGATGGAAATAATGCACGACCTTGGGAGTGGAGTATATCCTGCCGACAAAACGAGTTCAAATTTTTCCATACAATTGCAGTAACCTTTTTATTATATGCTCATTTTATTATTGTATCGAAGGCTTAATTATGTAAACAAAGCTACACTACACGAAACAAAGTGCAGATTCATCATTACACAACAACATTATTGCGCACTTAACTCCGCCCAGAAAAATCTGAACTTAGTCGCACGCTAGACATAACTTTCGAACGAATATGGCGTTTTGGTCTACTTAAAATTCAATGAGTTATATTGTGCATCAATGTGCATTGCAACAACTTTTCCATTTGATCTGGAATGAACAGATTTTGGTATTTTTGTCGTTTCTACGAAATTTCGTGATTATGGACTGGATTTATGTGCCAATTCTACATGAAGTACATTGGATTTCATCGGTGAGTGAAACGCAAATGGTCACTTTAGAAGGTTTGGCTGTATGAATTTAGAGTCATATCAACAGAACGACAGAGGTATTCATAGGGAAGATGCCAAATAGTAAGTGTTGCTCCTTTATTTGTCTGCACGTCTTTCTATCAGGGAAACTGCAGTAGCTCAGATGGTTGAACATCAGACTTGTGATCCAATGGTAACGGATTTGACACACACCCAAGCTAGCTTGGGTTGGCTGCTTCGGTGTGTCCTTAGTAAAAAAATTTAGTTCCCATTTCCCTCCCATGATTTTGACAGTACTGTTTTCAAAATGCTTTTATACCAACAAAAACAAAATAATTTTTGTTCTCTCTCTCTCTCTCTATTATAGCAACCATCTGCATATGTGTAAATATATAGTTTTGTACTTTGTCTTAATGACTGCTTTCATCTTGTTTTCATTTTTTCATTGTGCACAGAATGGACCATATAGATGTATCAATACACTGCATATCATCATCTAAAGTCCCAATTTTTGGATATTTTAACCGGAATGTAAATAGGTAAATGTGACCTGATAAATAATCACCATTGTTCCCATTCACTCAAAAGTTCATGTGAATCACGCATTGTACGCACCTGGCCAGAACAAAACATCGGCCGTATACATGCCGTTCATGTCCAGAAAAAATGAAACCCGGTGTATGCACAGAATTAATTATAAGAGCTATATTTGCATCGTGATATTGTCGTCACTCAATTTCTACCAATTTTTAATTCATAACAAAGAAAACATGAGCAAGTACGGCTGTGTAATTGTTTTGACATTCATGGGTGTTAACACACGTACAGTCGCCATGTTGGTCATTACAGGTAGACTGGCACCTTGTCTCTTTTGTATGTACATGTTATCGTTGCATAGTCCGGAACCGGAAAGTAAAGAAATACGAAGATGAAAAAAAATAATTAGAGTGAGCTTTGTTATTACTTACTGAAGAAATAAAAATGGGACTAACAGTTGTAAAATTTTGTGATGTTAAATAGCTTACTACCAAATTCGTATGTACACTAGCATTACTCCTCTGAAGAAATATTGCAAACATGCTATGAAGTATCTATTTATTTGCTGATTTATTTATTTCTTTATTATTTTGCTTTAATCTAGTGCAGTGATGCCAGTGGCGTCACTAGGATTGGTGTCACCCAGTGCGGTAACTCATGATGTCACTCCAATGGACCTCCTTCCTGCACAAAAATTCTAAATTTTTATAGACAGTCATGTACAGTAACTCATGGTGTCACCCCCATGGAACACTTCCTGCACAAAAGTCGAAAATTTTATAGACAGTCATTTGGGTGTCACCCCCTCTGATGGTGTCACCCGGTGCGGTCCGCACCCCCCCGCACCCCCACCCCCAGTGACGCCACTGAGTGATGCTACTTTATTTTCTCCACAATACCCACTCCCAATATTTAGCTGTGCTCCAGTTTGAGCTACCTAGGGTGTACAAAGTTATAAACCTGGGAAAGTAGTGGGGACACTGATTATGGTGTTTCAAGATTTTGGTAAACAATAAACAATTCCTCCTTTACAAGTACAATATGAGAGGTGTCATATATATATATATATATATATATATATATATATATATATATATATATATATATATATATATATATATATATATATACGTGTAAATTTGTAGATAAACCAAAACTATTAAGCAAGAACTCCTTTTATTTCAGACGCACAGTTATGATGAATTCCCTGCATTATGGTGTCCATCCTGGAGTAGTGCTTTCCTTCGTATAACAGCACAGGAATCCTCCTCTTCAAATGTGCATATAAAATGTTAGTAGATAATTCTCAAATGCGTATGATCCTGTTTCCCGATGTAGAACACTGGTGCAATAAAGTTCTATCCTATATCACACGTTTTCTTCTGCGAGCCTCTGCACACAAAGTGGCAAAAACGTATCGATTTCAATCATCATCATCGTCGTCGTCGTCGTCGTCGTCGTCGATTGTAACACAATTTCCTTCTGACGCCAGCAGTGGTTGAAGGTAAGTGCCGTGCAAAAGAGACAGTTTCACACTCGTCAACTTTACTACTCGTAGGGCTTATATAGTCCAATTTCAAGTCGAAAATCTTTCATGTTTTAAAATTCCTATTCTTATTATTGCTTCTGAAAGTTAATTCAGTTTCAGATCAAAGTTGAATCAATGACTTTTTATTTTTTCTCGATTGATATTATGTTTATGAGTGGACTTCGTTATTTTACCTTTTCACTTTTTTCCTGTACAAGCTCGCTTCAGTTGATATGAGTCGATGCTCTTCAAATAAGCAACAGAAAAGAACGAAAGACAACAAGCTTTGTAAAATTTAACAAATAATGTATTTCCCTTAAATACAAAGTAAAAATGAGGGAAAACAACATACGGTATTGCGAATTAAATCCGAAAATAATAAAAAATTTACGGAGACACAAGTCCTATACATTTAAAGTCCTGAATAAAATTTAGTAAAAGTCCAGAAAATATACCATAACTGAAGTCGATGACGTGTGTGTGGTAGCTATTGAAGTATTGATGTGTCAACAGTCTTTTGTTGAATCACAGAAATATAGTTCCAGCTTTGATTTCAATATTGATTCCAGTGAATGTCTTTATCCAAGAATTTTATCAGGTCACTTTTGTATTTCCAGAGAAAATATTCACTTGAATTCAATAATTTGAACAAAAAGGATTTCACCCCAAAACTCCTGGTCACAACATATAATACAGCTTAAAAGTGCTAGATATTAAAGTAGGAATGACCAAGCCCTCACAATTACAAGATTATATAGTTCTCTACTTGACCTCAGGTCACAATTAGCATTTTCCAAAAAATTCATTACCTAATGGAAAATAACCATCTAGAATGATCCTGATGTTTACAAAATCAAAACCATAACCTATAAAATTCACTTTGGAAATTCCAAAACCATGACCCAAATAAACTTCGTTACTTCTTCTAGATATTAACCCATACATATAGAGGATAATTTAGCTATGTATTAGTTGTTTAAAAGTTGTGTGAAAGTGGGTACAATAAAGCCTAATGGGAAACTCACTGCACATGCTTAGCGTGTATTTTATGCGCACTTACGATGAATGTTTGTCTTTTTTTATGCCTCTGATCTGATGTGGTTTGGGATATTGCACAGAGTCGGCGTATCTATAAGGGTAAAATAAAATACCATTCCCGCTTTTCATCTCCATGATACTTGGAGGGTATAGGATCTCATTCTCTTCAATGCCAGGATGTTGTGGGACTTTTCTCTTAATTATAGAAGAGTACTTTTTGATCCCAGAAAGGTATGGAATCCTTTCTGTGAGTCCTCTGGGTCTCGGAGTACGACTCGTTGATCTCAGGCAGGTATAGGATCTTCTCTGTTTCAGAGAATAAGATCGAAGAATCTCTGACAATCTTTAAGATGATGTCACTCCTGGATATGATCTGACTCAGGTTTTTATATCAAGGTTGGAAATACTCGTGTTGGTATTGAGTCGCATTCCCCAGTTATGGAGGGTTTCCCTTTCATGGCTCTTAGTCTAGTGAAGGTGACGAGAAAATCATTCCCGCCTGGAATGGGGGAGCAGGGATCGCACTCTATAATTTATGAGGATGGCTCCTCCGTCAAATTAGAGTCACCTGACTGATCTTTGCCCTGTGACAAGTCAGAGGTCAGCGGTTGATACACCCCCTCTCTGTATGCTACCATTAAATCATGTTGAGGATTGTGAGTTGGTATATTCTCGTCTGACTAGAAAGGGGGATTGGGTAGGCAAACCCCCGTTTTTAATATCCCTTTTAAGCCCTTTGGGATATGGGGACATTGATTCAGTGAAGCAAATCTTTCTTCCACTTCACGACGCTATGCATGCAAATGCCTTGACCGAATCATAGTAGTTCACTCCTGCTTTGCTGTCGTCTTTCCGGGATCTCCATACGTGCTTTGCTAGCCTTTCTTCAGAAGCTGATTGGGCATCACAGAAGATGCTCAGGTCTTTGCTATGCTTTAACTAAGGCTATCGGCTTCATGTCCGAGATCATCATTTTTACCAGTCAACACTTGTTCAAATAAGAGAAGATGAGAATAACCCTTTGTCAAGGGAAGTGTAGAAAGGACAATTGAATGGGTGGAAAAAGAACAGTCTCCATCTTGTACTTTCATAATAAACTGGTCTGTCAAGAAGGCAGAAACCTTTGGCTTATCATCGAACATTTCGCATTTTGGCGAGTGTTTTACCAGGGTGATTTGAAGAGTCGCCACCCATCAGAGGGTTCTGGGAATCCCTATATTCCAGTATTTAGACAAGTGATTGCTGCACAATGGCTTAAAGAGTCCCTTCTACGAGATTTCTCCACTGTTGGTTGGCAGTGATCTTTGTAGGATTTAGCCTGTATAAGTCGAAGCACATCCATTTCCGAGAGTTTATTTCCGTGAGGATGAACTCTCTCACCAACCTTGGGCGAGTTCGTGCTCCACTGGACAGGACAGCCAGAGTCTTGCCTCTTTTGGTGGCACATCTTGCCAAGATATTGATGGCTCTCCTATACCTACCCTCCTATGTGTGCCCTTTCCTGTTTTTCCTTATGACAAACTGCCGACTGCAAAAAAGCTGTACAAAGATCACCTGTCAGTTCGGATTTTCTAGGGTCAGATTTTCAACACCTGAGTTGATGGACCAGTCTGGACTGGTTTCTGACTGAAGTTCCATTGCCTTCGCTGAGCACCACTCCTATATGTACACTGATGCGGGTGATAGGCGATAAGGGGTAGTTATTAAGGGCTCGTGGTTCCATTAAGACGCGACACTTTAATTAAACAATTTGTAAATGAGGGGTTATTTTTAATTCCTACAAAGGTCTGTCAGCAAATAAGGAATCATTCTTTCGTGGTTTCTATCGACACCACGTCGGTAGTCCAAGGTCTACCATACAAAGTGTAGAGTCTTCTATGATTCGTGCAGTAGGAAACACATTGATACTAGCTGTCGCTCTCTACGCGCAGGGCAGATGTTCTTTTTTTTTCCTGTTCAAAGAGACAGATCGTTTGCTCTGTACAAATAAGGGATATAATATAGCCGTGTTTAAAGTGCTCAAGTTCTATGGATCTGGTTATTCGTCGGGACCGTTATCTTTCTGATCCTTTTAAGTATTGTGATCTTCAAAGACTGGTGTTTTGTAAATTGATACCTAGATGGAATCTCGAATCTCTCCTGCGTGTTGTGGGCTTTATGAAAACCGCATTATAAACATTTTGGTTTGGCGCTTTACGGCACGAGTTGGTTGTTTAGTGCCGAGACAATTGGAGTAGCATTGTGTCCAAGGACACACAACATTAGCTGACCCAGGTTATTATGATGGTAGGATTCGTCCATGAACTCTTTTAATCGCGAGTCTGACACGTAACCACTGAGTAACATTGACCTCTGCAAATGAACCGTAAGATGTAGCGTCTTTCGGGAACATTACGCTTCAAACTGTCTTCATGCTTTCCTTATGATCTGCGAGGAAATACACGTGCTTCATGTTTTCGTCTATAGAAATGGTTGTTTGTGGTTCATTGGTAATTATGAGCTTGTTTCTCCTTTGCCAATTGCCAATCTGGATTTCCAGCAGGAAGCCAGCTTCCCTCATTAGTTCCACTCTCTATCAAGATCCCAAGTTTCAGTCGTATATGTACTGGGGATGGTCAAGATAGACTTCCCTGTGCAATCAGGGCTATGTGGTTCCGTCTGGCCGCTTCAAACAGGAACACTAATGGGCCAGAAGCACATTTTCTACATTTTATGGCCTCCGATATATCTCAACATTTACCATTTTCAGTAGGGGCCCCGAGTGGCCGAGTGGTCTAAAGCGCTCTCCGTTACGGATCACTGCCATCTCACCTCTATCTGCGTCGGTTCGAGTCTCGAATTCAGCCAACGTGGGTATTTGAGAAAGCTTGCCAGTAACTTCTCGTGGGTCGGTTGTTCTTTCCGGGGTTTTCCCGGGTTCTTCCTCCACCATTAATACTGGCCGTATGTATAGCATATCGTGTGCTGAAAATGGCGTTAAACCCCACAACAACAACAACATTTACCATTTCCAGGTGGAATGTCCTCATTATCAAGAGAACTTATCAGTCCATCGCGAAGAGGGATCTTTTTGTTCATGAGAAATAAGGCTCATGTAGTCACGGTTACTGCTGATTCATGGGCCTATGTTAATCATTCGTCATCTAAGGACGGTACGAGAGCCGCGTTTTGGTAATTACAGACTTCTTTCTTCTCCTTTTACCTGTTGCCAAACCACAGTAAAGGACTACCATACTGGAAATTATATCATTGTTATGCCATATTTTCTTTAGCAAATTTGTCACCTTTCAAACTGGGGAATTCCAAATTCAGGAAGCTAATAGTGACATGTATTATTGTCATCAACAATGTCATTGTGGGGTAGGGGTAAAACAAATTTTGATATAATGTAATACTTGTCAGTGACTACTGCGAGACTGCCCCATACACACACTACTCTGATATCCTAAGAGTAGTCAAGGTCGAAGTAAAATAGGGAAGATATTCCGTATGTGTTTAGACATGGGAGTTAAATAGGAGGTGTTCTGTTTCTGTTCTCTAAATTTTGGAACATTCCACCTAATGGAAGGATGAAATTATGAGTGTGGAAGAGGGCACTTTCATCCCAGAAAAGGTAAGCTAGGCAACCGTGGCAGGTGCATTTTTTCATTATTTAAACTAATTTTAAGCCACAAAAACTACATTTTATGCTCTATCGTAAGGCAAGGATGTGTTTTTTGCTTTTTAACAGATTAGTATTTGCAGTACAACATTCAACCATCAAGTACTGACCAGCTAATCTCAATGTATTTGTAGCAGTATCGTGTCAACCATCAAGTACTGACCAGCTAATCTCAATGTATTTGTAGCAGTATCGTGTCAACCATCAAGTACTGACCAGCTAATCTCAATGTATTTGTAGCAGTATCGTGGAACTTTCAAGAGACATGTACTTAGACTTTTAAATACTTTTAACTGAAATTCATATAGGAGGTGAATATTATTGTCCTCATAATGCACTTTAGATGAACAATTCAACATTTTTGGTATAACGACCTGAACCATTCTATTGCATGGGTGAAGACTTGTCTGCGTAAACAATGGAGTCGTTCTGCAAAAGAGGAAAAATATGTAAAACACATCTAGTTTTCATCGAACCTTTTTTGTTTATAACTATGACTTTTACAAGTGGAGAGCAAATACAGGGAACAGTGTATTTTATTATAATAGTAAATCTCTTCAACACTGCAGCCTAAATACTTCTGTTCCAACCAGTGTTAGCCTTAGAGTGACATGTAGCCTGTGTATATTATAGCAAACTGAATGTATGGTCTGAATTTGTTGCTGGTAAGTACGAAAGGACTAATGCAAGGGGGAAGGGGTGTATGTATGTGGTAATGACCAAAACTGCCCCTGACAATTCAGATGTGTATGAAGACTGATTAGTGCAGACATCGGTGGTCCATGCTCCCATAAATAGTAGGTAATTTAATTAATTTATTAATTCTGATGAGAAACTTTTATTCATAGCATAGGTTGGTGCTTTTATTGTGTATATCGGATGACTGGGCAAATACTGGATGGCTTGAGCAATAATTATACATAGGATGCATTGAGGACAAACACAGTGAATACTTCCTGTCTTTATTTTGATGGTTCGATAATAATTCATCTAAATATTATTAGCGAGCATCATTAAAAAGAAGCAAGAAGCAATGATATTTGTGTCTTAAAGAAAACATCACATCTTGCCAAATCCTTCAATCAGCTCTCATTTTTTTTTGGGGGGGGGGCACTAAAGCCTTTTTGTATTAAAGTTTAGGGAGCCATGTCATGACCATGCTATATTTTGAACAAAGTGGATTATAGCAGGTATTCACTGTAAATGACTCTGTTACAAAGTGGATTATAGCAGGTATTCACTGTAAATGACTCTGTTACAAAGAGGATTATAGCAGGTATTTACTGTAAATGACTCTGTTACAAAGTGGATTATAGCAGGTATTCACCGTAAATGACTCTGTTACAAAGAGGATTATAGCAGGTATTCACTGTAAATGACTCTGTTACAAAGTGGATTATAGCAGGTAGTCACTGTAAATGACTCTGTTACAAAGAGGATTATAGCAGGTATTTACTGTAAATGACTCTGTTACAAAGTGGATTATAGCAGGTATTCACCGTAAATGACTCTGTTACAAAGAGGATTATAGCAGGTATTCACTGTAAATGACTCTGTTACAAAGTGGATTATAGCAGGTAGTCACTGTAAATGACTCTGTTACAAAGTGGATTATAGCAGGTATTCACTGTAAATGACTGTTACAAAGTGGATTATAGCAGGTATTCACTGTAAATGACTCTGTTACAAAGTGGATTATAGCAGGTATTCACTGTAAATGACTGTTACAAAGTGGATTATAGCAGGTATTCACTGTAAATGACTCTGTTACAAAGTGGATTATAGCAGGTATTCACTGTAAATGACTCTGTTACAAAGAGGTAGAAATTACTTTATTAACCAGATTTGTATTGCATGGAACAGAATTTAGTCTTTACCCAAATGACACTGACCTTTGACATTTACCTGTAAACTGTTGATGATTACAACATTTTGTGTTAATAAATATGTGTTAATACATATGTGCAAATATTGACTGGTTGGCAGAAAGTTAAATAAGAATGCTAGGCATGGTTTTATTTTTAAATAGTGTGTTTCAGTATCTGTTATATTGACTTTTTAAAACATATTGTGGCCAACAGTCAACTGTAATGCAAGACGCATGAAAATAATGTGGATAATATGCTAAGTATATTCTATATTTAAGATTATGCAAATTATCCAGACAACTGGGAAAGTTGTGTTTAAGTCAGATCCAGCTGCTAACTACATAGACCCAGATATTATGTAGCATAATGCACTGACAGGTCTGAATCTATTCGGTTTGTAAGGAGTAATCAGTAGAAGAAAAACATAGACCCTGATCTGCCGGTGATTTATGATGTAGCAGATCAATGTCACTTATAAGTGACTATGTAAGTACAATAGTGTCTATTAGTGTGTTCATCTGCTCTAATATTTCATACAATATCAGTGTTTAAAGTTTTGTGCAAAAATGTTTCTTTCTTTTACAAAATTTGCAAACTTTGGGCTCTTGAAATTATTATCATATTTTAATTAAATTATTTGTACTGCACATGGGTTTACAAATCTTCTTGTCTGATGCCAAGTACAGGGTGAAATTCGGCTTGGCAACTCAAGTTTGCAAGGTACTTGTGAGTAGTAAAATCAACAAATTGAGAGAGAGAGAGAGAATGTCCAGTTCATAATGCTTTATGCTCTGGAACGTTTATTCTCCACAATATTGCCACAGCACATATATAAAGACCTTTATTTAGCGTTTATATAGGCCGTATTCTTCAATTACATAGCTGCACGCAGTTTTTTTCTCTTTCGTTTTCTTTTTCTCTACTGATCCTTTATTTCATATTACATAATGTTTAAGATTCATTTCTATGCTGTATTCATTGCCAGGGTCAGTCTCGCATTTTCTCATGCAGACATGATAATATGAATATTTACTATTTAAAGTAAGTTTTGATAAATAGGAAATAAATATTGATATGTTAATTTATCAGATATGTTTTAATTACAAAATGTGTATGTTAGATGGCAGTTGCTTAATTTCGTGTTCTAACCTAGGCAGGATCACAACTGTGAGCTCCGAATGCGTAGAGATAGACGATTCTATATAAACAGCTTGTCAGAGATTGGTTGTTGCAAGACACCAATTTCGAGTTGACTAGGTGATAATTGTTAATCAACGGACTCGTTAGATTACTTTTACAGGTGTGTTAGGAAATAAAAGACACTAGGCTCTAACGACTAGTCACCTGATACCCATCAATAAGAATTTATAATTTATCGTTTACGTAATTATTACAGGAGAGTAATATACTGTTTGGAAAATACTTAAATAGATAGAAAGGGTGGTATCAAATCGTTGCCAAAAGTTGGCTTGTCATGCATTGTTTGTATGCATGTCGCCGATTTCAGGATGAAAAATGGATGATATATACATTGAAGTAAACATGTTAATGGAAACAACACTACCTGAAGAAAACACGCACACACACACATGATATATATATATATGATAATAATTTCAACAGTTCTGCAATTGGCTGTATAAAATTTTAGTTTAAGTACTTTTAGCTCGGATCTATCTATCCTGATAATGGATTTCCCAAATTTGTAAAAATGCATGTCTGCTCTTTCTCTTCTAACTATATTTGCATTCTAATCCTGTCTTCTTTTCCTTCGACATGTGCCATTTGCATGTATCTTATTTCATAACTTTTTAATATCGACATATGGTTTATAGGTGTAACTAAAGATCGAAAGAAAACAAAACATGTATGGTATATTCTAGAACAAATGTAATATAATGTCATTGAAACGTGCCGTATTGTATTTTCTTTTACATTATATATTTTTACTTATCTTGTCAGATTTTTGGGCAAGATCAAATCCCCAAAGACACGTTCAGTTTTCCAGACAGTTTGCCTTGGTCAAGCTGACGTTAATAAAGTTTGCTAAAGTTGTTGTTCTAGGGTTTAACGCCATTTTTCAGCACAAGATAGGCTATACATGGCGGCCAGTATAACCGGTGGAGGAAGAACCCTGGAAAACCCAGGGATGAACCACCGACCCACGAGAAGTTTCTGGCAAGCTTTCTCACATACCCACATTGGCAGAATCCGAGACTCGAACCCACGCAGACAGAAGTGAAATGGCAGTGATCCGGAACGGAGAGCGCTTTAGACCACTCGGCCACTCGGGGCCCCGCTTCAGAACAAAGTAATAAGATAAACATTAGACCGAGTATAATTATAACTGATTCGAATGGGGACTCCTAGTAAGATTTAATTTTTTATAAAGTGATCTATTCATTTTTCAGTTTCATTTACAACCTATTTTAATAACTATTTTGCGCAAAATCCTAAAATATAAAAAAAAAATGAATTGAGATGTAGACAATATTAAAATAGACTTCTGAGTCAGCTTAAAAGTTATTGATGGATGGATAAAGGGATGCAACTCTAATAAGTCATGAATCTTGTCAGAAATGATAACAAAATCATTACGACTAAATTGAGGATTAGGTTTTGCTGCTTTTACCCAATAGCTGACAACTTGTAACAAGAAATTCGTAGTTATTGTTATCCAGCACTTAGGCCATGCTGCATTTTGAAATAGGATAAAATGATCATTTTGGAAAGTGTCCATAACAACATATGGAAATCATATCGTCCTAAGTTAGGGATGCATCTTAAATGAGGGATAAGCGTATGCTCTAGAATCATTTATCAGTTGAGAATTATGGTATTCATCAAGGTTTATTATCATTAGCAACGACCCAACAAAGTTAGTGAGGGATTTAGAAATGAATTCCTTCAATTTGTCAGTCCCTTCGTCAATCATGTTTTTTATTACCAGACCATAAATCCAAAAGAGATGATTCCTTACACTTAATACACATATTGAACATTTGGTCTCGATTTGTCTTGTACTTAATACAATATGTTTAACTTTTCCATCCGTTTGCTCATTCGTCCACCATGCACTTTTAAAATTTCAAAATTGTTCCAAAATATCACTGTGAATCTTTATAATTATTTTAGACTAGCGACATATTTGCTTTTTCAAAATACTTCAGTTTCAGTTTCTCCTTTGGTCTGTCCAACCATCCATTCGTCATTTCAGATTTTCGTTTCTGGAGGAAACGTTCCAAGCTGTATAATTCTGTGGTGATTCTATTGTCATACAATTTTTGAGATATGCATGGATCGACATTGACAACTTTTGTATACAAGAAGGAAATGCAGTATTTAAGGTTCCTTTGCAGTAAATCATGAAGTAAACTGCTGGTCCTGTTGTCCTCGTGGTGGTGGGTCCGGTTTGGGATTTTCACATGGCAATTAAGAGGTGATTTCTTGCGTATACATGGTACACCTATTTACAATAATGATTGACTTGTACATTTAGTTTTTAACATTATTTTGTCTTTTGGGAACTAATAGGTACTTTTATGGCAATATTGATGACGTTCAAAGTAACACAATGAAAAATGACAAGTAGAAATATAAGAGAATTCAGCAAAATAGTATAAGTGAACGTTTTAAAAAATTAGTCCATGTACATACGTGCACATTTTTGACAATAACAGTTTTAGTTTCAATCTGATTTAAAAGTACCAGTATTACAATTTGCTCATGTTGACTGTTGAAAAATTATCATAATGATAGGACCTATTTTTATTAGGAGCAACTTGAATATCGGAACAGATTTACCTGAATGTACACTTTACATATTTTACACACAGTAAAGCATTCAACACAGCGTGTGCTTTATTTTTAAACTATAGTATTATTGCTAGTCCAACGTTAACGCTGCAGTCTTTCACAAGTTATTCTTCATTGTTTATTGTATGTAGGTATCTCAACATGTAAAATAGGCGGTTGTTTTGCCTTTTTATATAGGACTGTATAGATCAATTCCTTTTTTTTTTTGTAGATTAATATTGATTTTAATGAACATGGATAACACAGTAGAGCCATTTTGGAATAATTTTCATGCCAAGAAAAGTAAGCTTCACTGAAGATAATGGGAAGGGAAACCATCTTATCACTAAAATTAATACAAGAGGACATGAAGTGATGACATCACTGTACTTTATGTAAGGGGAAGGAACCCATCTCATCATAAGATTTATATTTTAAAAAATTGTTTATCGTCAAAGGCAACTAAACATTGGTGGTTGAAGGGAAATAACTCTCACAAAAGCAAAAAGTGCCAATAGAGCTCTGGCTGTCTCATTTCCACCTGTGTCTGCCTTATTCTCACCTAAGGATGCAGTGTTTGCTACAGTTTCTAAACATGCACACATTATATAATAACATAAATTTTGCAGTTTAGTCTAAACAATTAGAAATGTTATGTTTCTGTCCATCTGCTAGTGAGACTTAATGTACATCTGACAACTATGTATAGGTAAGACATTGACTAGGTGCGTGCTCTACCTCATTCAACTTGTGTTTAGTTTATTTGCCATATTCCCCATTATATCATTAAAATCAGTTCATGTTTTGGAACCGCTCCGGTGGCTTAGTGGTTAGAGCGTCCGCCTCGGATGCGGGAAGTCGTGGGTTCGATCCCCGGCCGAGTCATGCCAAAGACTTACAAAAATGGTGCTAACAGATGACATGCTTGGCGCTCAGCATTAAGAGGTTAGATGACTCACTGTACTGTTAGGACTGGTCGGCCTGGTGTTTGACATCATGCTACATGTCTGCGGCAAGATGTTCCAATGCTATACATCACTATAAACAGTCACACTGCAGACATCGTATCGATATGACTGACAAATTGTTAAAGCTACGTTAAAAATCCAAAACACACACACACTTGTTTTTTTTGTGGTGAACTGCGGTAAATAGGACAAATTAGGTTAAACAGCCCTATGATTATCGTCATACTGTATCCCACTTTTAAATATATGTACGTGATTAAAAATTATAATATAACTGGAAAATGCACAAGTGATGCTTTTGTAGGATCATAAGTGACTATGGAATTGTGCAGTGACATATAAACTTCAAACGATGTTTCTTTAATAAAAAATGTTCAAAGTCAAAGATCATGTGAACAAAGAGTTTTTCAAATGTAAATAATGTAATTCAATAAATATTTGTCTGTATTATTAGCCATTGGCTTAATGTGTAATGTCCGGTACAAGCGATTCTCTCAACTCTGCCTAATTCCAAACAATGACAGATTTTGTAAAAAAAAAATCACGCACATTTTAAGAAACAAGAAAGCCTACCAATAGTCCAATTAAAAACAAATGTGGAAATATATCATTCAGTTGGAACAAGTAGTTAATGTGTGAGTCCGGGTAGCTCGTTTAGTTGATTATCAGACCAATCGTAGCATGTTCCGTACCTGCCCATGCAAATCCAGGTCACCTGCCTTTGTGCGTCCTTGGGAAAGGTACTTAGCTCCCATTGTCACAGCTTGATAAAAGTTAATTAAAGTTCTGAAATTCGATTTAAAACCAGCCAGACAACCAATAATGAAGCAACTATCTCCACCTGTTGTGCAATGTGGTTTTGAACACTTTACCGCTTCTACGTTTTTCTTCTGCATTTGTTCCTGCCCATAGTAGGTGCTAGCGTTCTGTACATACCGTTCCAATATATACTGCTGGAATTGTTTATGAACTCGATCTGGTGAATATGCATCCCAGTGCTAATTCTCATACAGGTTGTCTCCATCATTTAAAAAGCAAAACTAATATCTTTCTTATCTTGGTTTTTTAAAGTAGTATGTAATGTAGTATCATTTTTTTTGTGAGTCTCGATCTTCGTGATGTCATAAAAACAAATACATTTTCGTGGGAGCTTACTTTCTTTCTTTTTGCCTGTCAAAGTTTTCTTGTGTTAACCACAACAATGGTTTAAGAGTTACAAAATTCAACTTAGAGATTCCCATTGGTCCAAATAAAATCATAATTTTGTTTGAGCCTAGCTCACGCTCTAGGACACACGGTACTAATGGTATGGAAATATGGGGCACAATTTTGGAAATTGGTGAACATAAAATAGAGTATATATGGGTTTCGCTGACCAGGATTGGCTAATAATGTAAGTCATGTGTTAGGAAAAAGAATCTTTTGAGAGCTTATCCTAGTTGTAAGTCTTGAGTTTGGAACACACATTACTAAAAGTAGCACCTGACCCTTTGGTGCGGAATTGAAAGCACATGTTTCAAACACATGCAGGTCAAGAAAATGCCGCGGCTCATATCCTTTTCTCTACACAGAAGCTGACATGCATGTTTCATCTATACTGATAAATATAGGTTTGATCATGAGCCCTAAAAACAATTAAGTTATTGAATTTATAATATCATGGTGTTTGCCAGGGTGGCCATGTTGAAAATATTAATTTTTCGCTTAAAATAATTGAGATGGTTTCAATACTTCAGTGTTAAAAAGAAGACAGACTCTCACATGAGATTCCTGGAATATTTGTAGTTCATGGAGCGTGGACCCCTTTGAAGAGCTTGTGTTAAATTCAGATCTGGAGTTGAGTAACTTTTTATAACAGAGAGGCCATATAATCAAAATTTAAATGTCGTTGTCTGTAGAGGTCAAGGTTTCTGGAAATAGCTGAGACATGGTCGAATATTATCCATAGAATATTTAGAAACTGTGTAACATTTATATGTATGTGGTTTATGTATGTAAAGAACCATAGTGTCTGCATTGACAGTATGCCAGAAACCATGTTGTCTGTATAGATCGATGTCAAAACTACATTGACTGTATTGAATTATGTCAATAACCATTTTGTCTGTAGTGGAATATGCCAAAAAGCATTCTGTCTTTATTGATGTATGCAAAGAACAATATTGTCTTATTGATGTATGCCAAGAACAATATTGCCTGTATTGATGTATGCCAAGAACAATATTATCTGTACTGATGTATGCAAAGAACAATATTGCCTGTGTTGATGTATGCAAAGAACAATATTGCCTGTACTGATGTATGCAAAGAACAATATTTTCTGCATTGTCTGTATTTTGATGTATGCAAAGAAGAATATTGCCTGTATTGATGTAAGCAAAGAACAATATTGCCTGTATTGATGTATGCAAAGAACAATATTGCCTGTATTGATGTATGCAAAGAAGAATATTGCCTGTATTGATGTATGCTAAGAACAATATTGCCTGTATTGATGTATGCTAAGAACAATATTGCCTGTATTGATGTATGCAAAGAACAATATTGCCTGTATTGATGTATGCAAAGAAGAATATTGCCTGTATTGATCTATGCTAAGAACAATATTGCCTGTATTGATGTATGCTAAGAACAATATTGCCTGCATTGATGTATGCAAAGAACAATATTGCCTGTATTGATGTATGCAAAGAAGAATATTGCCTGTATTGATTATGCTAAGAACAATATTGTCTGTATTGATGTATGCAAAGAACAATATTGCCTGTATTGATGTATGCAAAGAAGAATATTGCCTGTATCGATGTATGCAAAGAAGAATATTGCCTGTATTGATGTATGCTAAGAACAATATTGCCTGTATTGATGTATGCAAAGAACAATATTGTCTGTATTGATGTAAGCAAAGAAGAATATTGCCTGTATTGATGTATGCAAAGAAAAATATTGTCTGTATTGATGTATGCTAAGAACATTATTGCCTGTATTGACGTATGCAAAGAACAATATTGTCTGTATTGATGTATGCAAAGAACAATATTGCCTGTATTGATGTATGCAAAGAAGAATATTGCCTGTATTGATGTATGCTAAGAACAATATTGCCTGTATTGATGTATGCAAAGACCAATATTGTCTGTATTGATGTAAGCAAAGAAGAATATTGCCTGTATTGATGTATGCAAAGACCAATATTGTCTGTATTGATGTATGCAAAGAACAATATTGCCTGTATTGATGTATGCAAAGAAGAATATTGCCTGTATTGATGTATGCTAAGAACAATATTGCCTGTATTGATGTATGCAAAGACCAATATTGTCTGTATTGATGTAAGCAAAGAAGAATATTGCCTGTATTGATGTATGCAAAGAAAAATATTGTCTGTATTGATGTATGCTAAGAACATTATTGCCTGTATTGATGTATGCAAAGAACAATATTGTCTGTATTGATGTATGCAAAGAACAATATTGCCCATATTGATGTATGCTAAGAACAATATTGCCTGTATTGATGTATGTCCAAAACCATATTGTCTGTATCGAAGTATGTCAATAACCATAATGTCTGTCTTGATATATGTCAAGAACCATATTCTCTGCATTGAGGTATGTCAAAAACCACTTTGTTTGTATTGATGTATGCCAAGAACACAATTTGTATCAATGTTTCATACAACATCAGTACATAAATCAAATTAATTAGTTTCCTTTCATTTTTGCACAGAGAACTTTTGTGATAAGATGTTGTAATTTGTTTGTTTAAAACTCTGCACAAATTGTTATCTTGCTTCACTTGTAATTATTTATACTCACCCCTACCCCAAGTACAATTAAATGTAGAAAAATTACATGCACTGTGGTGATTACAATAAAGTTTGGTTATATTGGTGGATCATCATTCTTCCAGGCAAATGGAAAGCTTTCTTACATCAATAATTCATTTACTACGTTATTTGTTCTATCCAAGTTCAAGTAAGATAACGGCACATGCGGCTTAAACAGAATGCTTGTTTTTGTTAAGGCAGAAATTAATGTTATGTAAGTTAAGGCATACTAGTCAGTTCGTCTTTGGTTTGTCAAAAGATTAACACCGTTCATAGTGTTAAATTAAATCATTAACACCCATAGATATGTAAATACGTTTCATGTTCTGAGATAGAGATGGAATATTGATAAATACAGTTTATATTTTTATGCATTTTTTGCAATGTTTTGGAATGTTTTGTGCATATACTATTGGAAGCAGAAAGTTGGGCCTATGCGCATGCATTGAATTTCTTAAATTCAACAAATGATCTTAATTGTTTCGATATAGTTTCCAATGCTTGTCTTTGGCAACCTATTTATTTTCCTTTAGCGTCACTGTATTATCCCTTCTTTCATCAATTTTAAAATAAATCTTCATGGTTCTTAAATTTAACCATCTTTGTGCGTTGCCATCCCCCGACCTAATATGCAGGGTAGGGTTTATACAGTAACAATGACGTCCTTTTGATATATACATACTATTTTATTTTACAGACAAAGTGGTTTCCACAGTATTGCTTTGCTTGGCAGTGGGAATGTTTCTCTCTATAATTATGTGCTGTTTTTCGATGGATATGAGCAGAAGCCAATCAGTTTTTCATCGTTAAATCAACAGCCATGGTCACTGCAGCTGAAATGTGACTCTTCTTCCTGCACGACAAGTCAAGTTTCTTTGACATATACTTTAGCAGAGGCAGCTCAATATTGATTTTAAGGCTTTGACGTATAAAGATCAGTGCCACTGGTGCGAAGTTTCTTTTATTTTCTGCTCGGTAAATCGTGTTTCCTGGATTCATTTTTTAGTAAAGATTAAAGGTAGTGTACACTGAGACAAAGGCACCTGGTTATTGTTTCCTTAACCCATAGGTCAAAGTCATGATCACAGGCGCTAAAATTTTGAATTTGCTTTGCACATGACAAGTCTGCATTCCTTCATTTTTCTGCACACAGTTCTTACTAGCTTCATGTCTGTATTCCAGTTGAAGATGGCAGTTTCTTGTTGAGTCTGCGATAAGAGATAAGAGATCAAAGGTCAAGGTAACTATTGAAAATGCAAAATTATCTTAATTTTCCATTTGTAATTGTGACCTTTGGCAAAGGTACTTAGGTTCCATATCCTCGACACGATATAGACAATAATGTTTGAACGTTAAAGCAAAACAAAAATATCAATCCCGCATAAAAGATCAATTAAACATATTCAATCTTAGAAATATACTGTTAACTGAAAATATGTTTTTGTCAATAATCTTATTTGTTAATAAATATAATGTTACATTTGTATATACATACAGCTCATATTTTCTCATTTGCAATATTTTTTTTTATTGATACATGACGTGAACTAGTACAAAGTATAACTTTGAACAAGCGTTATCCACAATGTCTTCTAGAAAATTACACAATCTGACGTAAACAAATTTGCGTTTATTATAATTTATATTTCTTACTAAAGTTCACGGTCGTACACATGAATTTATTGTCCTTGTTGTCAAGGTTTGTAGTTTCATTTATAACTTTGTAAAGTACTTTGCCTTCAGAAAACAAAAATATTATGCCTAATATACCGTATTATGGACTATGCTGTATAATTCAAATTTGCGTTTATTATAATTTATATTTCTAACTAAAGTTCACGGTCGTACAAATGAATTTGTTGTCCTTGTTGTAAAGGTTGTAGTTTCATTTATAACTTTGTAAAGTACTTTGCCTTCAGAAAACAAAAATATTATGCCTAATATGCCGTGTTATGGATTATGCTGTATACCTATTATACCTTGTTAAAAATGGATTATGGGCTATACCTATTATACCGTGTTAAAATGGATTATGGGCTATACCTATTATACCGTGTTAAAATGGATTATGGGGTTTACCTATTATGGATTATGGGTGTATACCAATCATTCCGTGTTAAAATGGATTTTGGGGGGTATACATATTATGCTGTATTGAAATGGATTAATGGGGTATACCTATTATACCGTGTTAAAATGGATCATCTTGCTGGTTATTCGTCTCTTGGCTAAATACCTCCTTTACTTGTCTCTAATCGGATAACATTAGCAAGGCAAAGTTGAACACAATGAATATAATAACTTCATTAAGCTAGTTATGATTTGCTTTTTTCTTTTCTGCAGGAGTTTTTCTCTGTACCGTACGATTTTTATTTTGAGGAATATGTAAAATTGAATTGAAAAATATCGGACAAACTGCTATAAATTGGTTTTAATATTGGAATATCGAACTACTGCTAACTTCATATACGCTGACCATTGCGTCACACATTTAGTGTTCATGAGAGTGCAGACATCCATTATACTTCAATTTAGTGAATGTACGGAATCTCGGTACCGTTTTGCCTTGATGCACCACACTTATAAGCCAAGTTCACTGCTTCGCATTCTCACTGCTTTGCAATCCGCTACTCGACTCTGAGAGACACAGATTTTTTAAAACTGAGATTTGCTTGCAAATGTAGCTCAGGTATCAGAGAACCACCGCATTTTGGCGACAGTACACAGTGAGTATTGATGCTGGCTCGAAAATGAAAATAGTGACCCGTTATCTTTTGTTGATAATTTAGCCTGTAACAAATGCTGGATAACTTATGACAAAAATTTCACAGTAAGTTTAAGTTGGAATTGCATGTTTATTTGTAAAGTTAGCAACATGATCTTTTAAACAGTTTCATGTATATTTACATACCAATAAAACTGAATTAATTATGTTAAAAGTTTAACAAGTTTAAAAATGAAACTTTATTGTTTGCATTTTGCCAATAAAATGCACAATTTAGTCCATTTGGGTTGATGCTCTTTAAAATTGCTATGGTACAGATCCATTGCTACACCATATATAAAAGTCCAATACCAGATATGATTTTTACACCTTCGGAGGAAATAAATTTAGATTGAGTGCCACAGCCTAATAAAAATTGTATTGTGTGGAAGATGAATGTACCATCCAACGGGTCATTTAGGCGAATGTCATGTTGCGGCACAGAGTCAGTCCTATTGAAGACGAAAACTGGAGCTAATGGTAAATATGAAAAGTCTGAACATTCCAAAAGAGTTTGATGCCTACCAGTTATATCACAATAGTCTGTGTTTGAATGCGGTCCATCTCAGATCATTTCAACAACAAATAGGCAGTAATGCAAAGAACATGAAACATATTTTGGGCATTGCGAATTTTCCGAACTGCATGCTACATCTGAAATTGTGACATGAAATCATTACAGTTTCGAGTATGTCTTCCACCTTCACCTACCCACCTCCATATAGAAATGTACATTTGGATCGCATGACTGTCTTTATGCATATATAAATGGGTGCGTAGGAGAGAGCTGATTAATGGATGGACGGGTGGATGTGTTTATGATGATTGTATTCAGTAAGAAGGATAGACGGAAAATTAAATAGGGTGGTCTTTATTTTATTTGATTATGTTTTTATTCATATATGATAAATGATACATGTAATACTTATTGGTAAAATAGATACAGACAATAACGTTTCTTCACTGTAACAGAAAGAAAACATAAAGAGAAATTTCCGATTATATCGGTTGTCAAGCATGAAGTGACATTATGTATTACAGACACGTTGTACACGATAATGTACAACATGCTATAAAATGTGCATATGAATCTTAACACAAATTTTCTTTAGTTATCAGTGAAATAATGGCTTCCACTGTTTCCAAATGAACATAAATGCTTCTTTTCTTAAATTTAATTTATATATATATATATATATATATATATATATATATATATATATATATATATATATATATATATATATATATATATATATATCCAAATTATAGTTGTCTTTAAAAAACAACAACATTCAACCCTCTAATAAAGACAACAAAAACGACAAGATTTCTCATATATTCCATCTGCTTTTGTATCTGCCAATATTATAGTCTTTGCACTTGGCTCAATAGCATGTTCACGTTATTCCGAATACAATTGGACACATCCTTCCACAGCCTGTTTATCACATTAAATTTACAAAACACATGCACTATTTGTTTCTGGAAAAGTTCTACAAAAAGTACATTTATCGGTATCAGAGAATTTCGTGTTATACAAAAGTCAATGCAATGGTAAAATTCTGTGAGTAACACGAAAGTGAAACTACTGTTAAGTTTGAATTTCATGTTAATTTAATAACTTTAGTATATATGTTAGGCCACACATCCATTTTCAAATTGAAAGTTTCATTCAATTTCCTTTGACAAGTTGGTTTAACATCCGTTTTCAAAAGTGGTTTGTAAAGGTCTTTAAACCATTTAATATTATGAAATACAATTTCCAAATAAAATGATAAATAGCCTAACCGGTGTTATTATATGTGTTTGTATTTTCTTGTTACATACGATCTTGCACACTGCATTATACCTTAAAAAGTAAATAAATTCGTGTTGAGGCCATATTTAACTTTAACTTTATTAAAATCAATAATAGTTATCTGATCTGTAATCTTTAATCATTTCTATTGTATTTTCAAACTTCATCTTTACCTTTTTATCCAAATTCACCGAAAATGTGATGCCCAGTGATGTAAATTCAGTCACCCACTCTAATGTTAACGTGTAATGATACGTTTATGCACTGTACATCTTGCATTTTATACAAACCTTTCTCGTTTTGTCAATATTAAGTTTCAGTACTGAATTCCTTGCAAAAAAAAGCACAACACTTCAATAGAGGATTCAAAGGATTCAAAGGAACGGTCAAGAATTAAAGTAGCATGATCTGCAAACAGTGGCAGTAAATATTCTGCTTGATGCCTTTTATAGTTCTTTTATTCGTTAATAGTATAGACACTATTTCTGCATATAATAACAAGAGATATGGGGATATTGGATCACCCTGTCTACAATCCCTCAAAATTTTGAAAGCCTTTGAAAGAAAGCCATTTTGTAAAACTGCCGACGAGAAATTACCACAGAAAGTTCTAGCTCAATGCCTTATACATATACTTGGTCAAAAATTAAAGAAAATTAGAGCATTACGAATAAATTTCCACGAAATAGAATCAAATTAATTTATCAAAATCGATTAAAAATAGTATATCTAGAATTTATTAACTCTTCTGTAAGGTGCATAATATCATATACGATCATTGTATTTTCGCCAATATATCTTTCTGTTACAAATCCAATTTAATATTCGGATATTATTTTATTCAGTACTGTTTAAATTCTTTCGGAAATACATCCCGATGTCAATGATCCTCTTGGCTCTGCAAGTTATAATGCCTTCTCTCAAAAGAATTGCGAATAATCCCGTTTTTACAGCTTAATTAATTGTTCAAGATATAAATTACCCAATGTAATTCCAAAAGACATAAAAAATCAGCTGTGAAACCATCTGATCCTGTGCTTTTGCTATTGTTTCATACTTTTTAAACAATTAGACATTTTTGTAAGTCTTTAGTATGACTCGGCTGGGGATCGAACCCACGACTTCTCGCCTTCGAGGCGGACGCTCTAACCACTAGGCCACGGGAGCGGTTACCCCTGTGTCTCTAAGTTCGTTTTCCTGTTTTCATCTGCACTTTTTTTTCATATGAGACCTTTATGTCTCTAAGTCTATATCTTCAAACTCGTTTTCTTCATTATATAGATTATTATAATACTCCTTAACGTCCCGTCGAATTGACTAGTAATAATTTCATTTTCATCTTTAATTATTTTTATAATTGTTTTATTCACATAGTTTCTATTTTGTAGATGGAAACATTATTTTCTTGGTTTCTCGCCCTCTACCATCATGATCTAATAATAGTTTCCCGAAGCTTTTCTTTTCTCTTACTATCAAGCTCTCTTTTAGACTAGAATAATTCTGAATCATGAGTGCACAGGAAACATTCCTTAAGACCAGTATTTATTGTACAAGGATATGAAATAGTTTTTCCATGAACAACACATTAAGACAAAGATGAATATGATACAATCAATCTTAGATCTGAATTCGATATATTGGCAACATTTCCCCCATACTCAGTTGAAGGATATTGTAAAAAAAATTTATTCATACAATTTTTTATTTCATCAATAAACTTTTTATCGACCAGTAAACTGTTATTAAGTTTTCACAAACCATTACCTCCAGTAAATTATTTGAGTTCAAATGCAATATTATCGTGGAGTGGTCAGATCTATAACTTGATTCAATTAACACTTTTCTTACATTGGGCATAAGTGATTCAGACACAAGAAAGAAATCAAATCTAGCTGATTCTAAAGGACTTTCTCCATTTGTGTCTCTTTACTCCTGCACTGAAGGCTCTGAATAGATGAGCAAGGCCAACATTTTCTTTTATACTTAATAATGCATCCTAGCATTAAGGTTATTTGTGTTTCTATAATTACTTCAATCTAATTCTGAATCTTAAAACTAGGTTTACGTCCCCATATATAATAGTAGATTCATTTTCATATTCGTATAAAATAGCATTCTTATTATTGTCAAATTCTGGACAGTCACTGTTTGGCCCTTATTAAAGAGAAGTTTCTTTCACCAATTATAATATCTAATGCAATCAGATTACCATCACCAATTATAATATCTAATGCAATCAGATTACAATCACTAATTTTAATATCTGATGCAATCAGATTACCATCACCAATTATAATATCTAATGCAATCACTTACCATCACTAATTTTATAATATCTAGTGCGCTCAGATTACCATCACCAATTATGATACCTAATGCAATCAGATTACCATCACCAATTATAATATCTAATGCAATCAGATTACCATCACCAACTATAATATCTAATGCAATCACTTACCATCACCAATTATAATATCTAATGCAATCAGATTATCATCACCAATTATAATATCTAATGCAATCAGATTACCATCACCAACTATAATATCTAATGCAATCACTTACCATCACCAATTATAATATCTAATGAAATCAGATTACCATCACTAATTATAATATCTAATGCAATCAGATTACCATCACTAATTATAATATCTAATGCAATCAGATTACCATCACTAATTATAATATATAATGCAATCAGATTACCATCACCAATTATAATATCTAATGCAATCAGATTACCATCACCAACTATAATATCTAATGCAATCACTTACCATCACCAATTATAATATATAATGCAATCAGATTACCATCACCAGTTATAATATCTAATGCAATCAGATTACCATCACCAATTATAATATCTAATGCAATCAGATTACCATCAGCATCTTACTTACATTCTTTTATGTCATACTCAAAGTTGTTGTTGAATAGAATACAAACTTCTCTCGAGTTTTACCTGTAACAATTTGACATACACTCACAACCAAGTGCCATAGTATGACATTTTATTTTATGTAAAATGCTTATCTTTTAAGCAATATATATATATATATATATATATATATATATATATATATATATATATATATATATATATATATATATATATATATATGAATGATACGGTATTCTTCTAAAATAATTATGAAAAATACTTACACTTTTCAAAATTTCCAGTTCCATAACAGTTTGCAGATAGTATGTTTAGTTAAGCTGTCCATTTTCATTGTAAAAGCGTAAAGTCCTCTCATATAAAATGCACAATGTTTTGTTATCAACATAGAAAGGGATTATAATAACAACATATAGACTGAGAAAAAGCGTTAATAATTTTTTAAAAATCAGTGATATGTGCCAGGGAAATGTCCATCCTGAACTATCGATAAACTAAAATAGACTATATTATTCAAACATAAATAGAATGGCATGTAAATAATTTTGTAAGTTAACCAAGCATATGATACTACCATAGCGACGAAAACACAAATAAAGGCAATACACAAACAAACAAGGTAAACAACAACTAAAGTCAGACGTAGACGTATTGCCTCCTTGCAAGACAGACAAGTGTTGGTATAGTGATCTTTAAATAAATAAATAAATAAATAATGTATATTTTTCGGGCATAAGTACCAGAAAATAGATTAATGGAAAGAAAATGTTATTTTGTAAATGTATGTTTGATGATGCTGGAATGATATCTTTATCTGCAATCATTCGTTGGTTCATTCATTCTCTGTTTGTTTCAGTTTATGCATATTTTAAACATTCTTTTTATATTCTGTGATAGTAGTTGCGACATCTCATCAGGTCCCATCAGTTGGTAGTAGGTAACACCACTGCATATAGTAAGCACTGTGTTACCTAAGGATTGCCCCACAACAGATTTCCTTTATTTACTTTAATATGTTGTCTTTGGGTAATTTTTCTCTCATTTTGCACGTGGACAAAGATAATCTTTAATCTCTGCAGCTTCCATCGCTCCTGCTAAGCCTATGCACAAGAGTGATCTCCCTTACATTTTTGTTCCGCTGGCCTATGTAGTAGGTAAGCTTCCTGTTGCCTGACTAAATTATGTACCTCTTATGAGTATATATCATATTTCCACACCTGTCCAGTGCATAGTTCCTGGTTTCTGCATGCATTTATATAACTGACGATAACTGCAGTCTTTACCTGTCTGCTCCAGTCAGTTCCGAGTCCTTGGTGAAAGAATACCTCCACAGTATTTTGTTTTAATTTTTAATGATTATACATGTTTGTTACTAAGTCTGTGTATTGTTGAATGCACTCTTGCCTCAAAGTTCCTTGAATAGTTAGCATTTTCAAGCGATGAAATACTGACTGATTTTCATAGCCTCACGATTCAGCGTGTATTTAGTCTCAGTCTTCATATAACATCACATGAAAAGTGTCATTTTCAACACTTCCGGGATTGGTACTGAGTTCTCTTTTTATCACGTCATTATTTTCAACCCCACATGCCCTATAATGATACCGGCATTAGCTGTAGTCCCAGTCATAATTGAACAAAGAGGCATATAATATAATCAGGGAAGTTGACATTTAATAACTTTAACATCACTTGTGTACTCCAACATTCGTTTTTGAAAATAAAACTGATGTGAACTTTAATATTTTTACTGCGAATATATTGCTTCAGCGGTTTTCCTTTTTTTTTCATTCCAGGAAACAGCATATTCACTGACAGATGAAAAACTGCATCTTTTGAAATACGAATGCCAAAATGAGAGCAGGCAATCTTCTTCCTTACCACAGTGGATATAGAATGCCGTAAGCATTCTGAAAATCAGAGAAGCATGTAAATGTTGCTCTTGTATAATGAAAATTACTTGCAGTACAAACTTATTTTCTTTTTTTGTTCCCATCCCGTGCTCTGTATGTATTGCGACTTAATGGAAATTGTTTATCCTTTCGAAAATTAGCATTACGGTCTGCTTGTATGTATTTTGGATACAGCGTACTGTGAGTAATGAGGAACTGATGCTATTACGAAAGTTAAACCCACTGTACTTTTATTTCGTTTACAATGCCGGACAAGCTATGACACAAATTACACCGTTAGTTCATCTTAAAAGATACTTACGAGTAATATATGCTGCATCATTGTTTTTGTTGAAAGAGATAATTTCAGCGAGAGTGGTACACTCAGTGACCGGAGGCGATGTTCGTAGTAGATGCGCGTTCAGGAAACATTGGTTATAATGCAGGATCCGATATGAATTTCAGCTGACAACTGCAACTTTGTAGGTTCAGACGGCCTTACTTGTATCCACTGCGTTCTGTAATTTATTGTCGTTAATGTCTGCTCTCTTAAAGACTAGCTGTAGTTGACACCTATTTTAAATGGCAGACCCCGATCTTTCATCATTTTCAATTTTTTTAAATGATTCTACTAATATGATGGGTAAGGTTTGATTTGATTTAGTGTTTTTCGGCACAGCAACACAAATAGGTTATTTAGTGCTAGCAATTGGGATAAAGTGCCTTGTAGCTGATGCAGGTTGATCTGGTAAGATTGAAACCTGTACAATTTCGATGCACGCGCGGGCGTGCGTGTGTGTGTGATTTGGATTTTTAACGTAGCTTTAACAATTTTCTAGTCATATCGCTACGATGTCTGCAGCGTGGCAGTTTATTGTGATGTCTAACATCGGAGCATCATGCCACAGATATGTTGCATCATGTCCCCACCCAGTCACGTTATCCTGACGCCAGGTGTATAAGTCCTAACACTAACCTCTTAATGCTGCGTGACAAGCGAGGCAACTGTTTGTACCATTTTTATAAGTCTTTGGTATGACTAGGTCGAGGTTCGAACCCGCGACCACCGCATATGAGGTGGACACTAACCACTTAGGCCACCGGAGCGGTCGTGAGTCCGGTCACGTGAACCAATGAGTCGCCGAAACTCCCGCTATGAGAGAGAATGATATGAGGGTAAGGGAGGCTCCAAATATATGTAGATGGTATTGTGTTAAAATGCCTGAATTTTCTCTCGCTAGTATTGATTTTGTTCCCGGACTTGGTATAATCGCTGATGGATGAATTGTTAGAATCCGGTAAGGAACCTTTTGTTTCGTTCACTCGTATCACCTACAGCACACACATATAGTCATACACACACACACACAGATATATATATATATATATATATATATATATATATATATATATATATATATATATATATATATATATATATATATATATATATATATATATATATAACATACATACATACATACATACATACATACATACATAACTATGTGGACAAAGTCTATAGCGTAAGCGTGATAAGGTACTGAACAATGAGACATAGCATATAATACAGACATTTTTCGAGACTGAACCGCCGTAAACATGATTGTTATATACTGAGCAGACTCAGCCTAAACTATGTATTTACAGCAATGTTGCTTTGAACAAAATATATCAAGTAAAGGTGCTAACAAATGAAACACTGAGACGAGCGGTATTATAATACAACGATATTGTAGAAGCCGTATAACCTTGTAAGAGATTACTGCAGATGCAACAACCTAACAACCGAACAAATGGAGAAAGTAAAAATATAACAACAAATTAAAAATAAAAACAACAATAAACAAACATGTCATTAACAACGAGATACCACATTACAGTTATATACAAGGAGGTATGATAGGGTGGAGGTGGAAAAATTTCTACAGGAAAAGGAAACACGTCCGCACTCGAGAAACAAATTGGCTCAACTGACGGCGCAGTCCCTATCAGAGAGAATCCATCTGCGCGCTGCCGGGGCGAGAGCATTGCGATTGGCTAGGCAGAATACGTGATTTAAAGCTTTAAAAATATTGGCCCTTAACAGCGCGTTACACGACAAATCTGGCGAGAAATTGTAGACCCAATCACACATCCCATTAATGTCCTTACGCGAGCATAAATCGTTATATATATATATATATATATATATATATATATATATATATATATATATATATATATATATATATATATATATATATATATATATATATATATAATGGAGCATTGAGCTGTTAAAATAATGTAGCGTTGAGTTCTAGAGTGAGTAATTATCGTTTCACTCGTTCATCCCTGGATGTATATCGAGTGTATGGCACATGTGTTTTTTGAAGATTTCACGATTTAGTGCAATCCCTGAGGTTAGCCTCCAACACGTGAATCTACATCAGCCCTTCGAGAAAATTGATTCGGTAAATCCTCAGCTTGTGCTGGAGTCCAAACTACGATTGGTGATGATAGAGAAGTTGCATGATGGACATTTCTGTATATTAAGAGTTTAATAAAGTGGTTCCAAACACCTGGTGCCGTGGACTTTTTTTGTTTTTCAATGACTTTGGTCAGTCTAACACACACACACACACACACACACTATATATATATATATGCATATATACACACACACACATATATATATATATATATATATATATATATATATATATATATATATATATATATATATATATATATATATATATATATATATATATATATATATATATATATATATATATATATATATATATATATATATATATATATATGTGTGTGTGTGTGTGTGTGTGTGTGTGTGTGACCTTGGTCAGTAATCGAGTTAAGGCCCTACTTGGCTGATGTCATTAAGTTGTAAATGACATAATATATTAATATATAGCTAATATTTCTCTATTTTTGCAAATGAAATATTCAGAGATGGACATAAACATGGTTACTTATTTCTGAGTTTAGGTCATTACTTTTTTCTTCTAAATTCCTGATCTACCTAGCAGCAGAATGTTCTTGAAAGGAAGTTGACCTTCAGCCTGATTTTGATAGTGTGTCGTAGTTGTTTGGTTCCAAATTACTCCTTCCATTTCTTAGCATCAGTCTTAGAGGAATATGGTGTAAGTTGTGTTTCAGTTAATATTTGAAAGGATTTACTTGTTTATTCTTTTAGTCACTAGAATTATTAAGTGCTCTTTGAATTTAGGTTTAAATCATTTTGTGGAATTTTTGTAAATTCCTTGAAGGTTATTTTGGATTATATTATTGTAATACATAAAAACCGTCAGGCTCTTGACATAGTAATACGTTCAAGGTTGAAATTCAGTTGGATCACCATTGGAATTCATTTGGAAATCTATTCACATGGACTTGTGACAAACTCGTAGGACTACCTGTGATTTAATTCATAACAATGTAAGCTATTTTCGAATTTGTGCGTGCATGTAACCTTGGTCATAGCATAGGTAGACTAAACTAATAGTTATATTAAGGTCATTTTACATATCTCTGTATTCCTTTTGTAAATTTTCTTTCTTATTTTAAATTTTATTACCGGTTAAATTGAATCATCTATGATTTTGACTGCAGACTGCTCATTTGAATTATAATCACAATTCGGTTAATACAGTCATATATTTGTTTTGTTTTTCTTTTCTTCTCATTTATTACCTATGCTTTCATTCTTCTATCTTGACCATTTCGGTAGCCTAGTGGTTAGAGCGTCCGCCTCTTATTAGGGAAGTCGCGGGTTCGAGCCGAGGCAGAGTCATACTAAATACTTACAAAGATGGTATTTAGAGGACTCACGGTACTAATTCAACTCCAATAGTAAACATATGGAAACACTATCATATTCAAAATTCAATAACTTAAAATTTATGGGTGCTGATGATGCGACCGATAAATCTCCATGCACATCTAACCTTGGTGCAAGCTTATGTGTGGAGAACACCATATGAGCTTCGGCATTTTGTTTATTTACATGTGCATGAAACACATGTTATTGATTCTGCACCAAATGAATCAGGTACTACTTTCATTATTGAGTACTCCTGAGTCAAGCCTGTAAAAATACTAAAATTACATCAGTAGAAATTTGTCTATATTTTTTTAAAAACTACATATAGGATAAGCTCTCAAAAGATATTTTTACTAAAATTTTAATTTTCATTATTAACCAATTATGGACCACCAAACCCGTAAATACTCTATTATTTGTTCACCCATTTCTAGACTGGTTCACAGTTCTTCCGCATAATTAGTACCGTGTGTCCTAGAGCTTCCTAGCTAGACGCACAGCATTAAGAGGTCAGTGTTAGGACCGGTCGGCATATTTACGGAATAACGTGACTGGGTGGGACATCATGCTACATGTCTGTGGCATGATGCCCCAATGCTAGACATTAATATAAACTGCCACACTGCATCCATCGTAGATATATGACTAAAAAACACACACACACACACACACACACACACACACATACACACACACACACACTATTCTAGCTTTCTTTTAATCATACTCTGCATTTCTTTTTTCTTCTGCTTTACAATGCGGAAGGTTGCATTGTGTACAATCTGTCTAATACATTTTGTGAAATGATTTGTTCAGCCAAAGCACGAGGCAAAGTCCGTCTTAAAACTGATGTTATATCATACTTTACACTATATCATGTTCAAATATTTCACGTATGATAAGCTTTGGACTTTCCTTCAGTAGAGCTAGATCTGTACAAAGTAAGAAAAGGTTCACCGGGAATGATGCTGTGTTTATCAATCTCCTCATAACATTTGGTAACGAAGCTGACATATAGTCTTAAACACGGAAACAGAAAGAAGTAAACGCAGCGATAACTCTAGACCTTAACAAATAATTTAATTATCTGAGTTATTATATGAAAATTTAAGATGAACATACAGTATTGGGAATAAAATCCAAAATAGTCATAAAAGTTCTATCACGAGTCTTAAGGACATTCTAATTAACCTAATCCAACATTTGAAGCATTTGCCTTAATAATTACAACAAAGAAGTAGTCTTCTACATTCTCCTCGTCGTAGGAGCGAGTATTATGTCGGAGAAAGTATAGAAATCTAGTGCAAAACCTATCATGTCCCTTTTCAATTGTATGTGAATATTCCGACCCAAAATTTCAGTGGCATAGATTAATACGTGTGTTAGCATAGCATCAACTAGTTTGAAAGCTTCTGTGACGGGACACTCCAGCTTCGCTCCACAGCGTCGACACAACACGGGAAGCAGCAGTTTACCGGTTATAAGTTACCGCTCGATTGGCGTAGAACCAGACGCCAGGGGTTGCTTCTGACCGTGGGAGAGACCAACAGGTTTCACTGGACAGCTACCGCCCGCCTCAAACTGGGTAGCCCCCAGCCAGTAAGGTGCCGTCCCGTCACAGTTCGCCTGTCTTGCTGGGTGCGTAAGGCTCAAGGTACGCGAATACCTGACAAGCGGACTGCAACTACTGCACCAAGGAATAACAAAATAAAGCCAACAAGGAAACCTTCGATCCTCAAGCTAGGTGCCTGGAATGTCCTGACCATGCTGACTGGGCTTTCAGATAATCTCCAGATAATCAGTGATATTCGAAAGACGAAGCCAGAGAGTTTGGTGTTGGATTCTCCGTCAGGAACACTATGCTGGGGATGATAGAACCCTGCCAACAAGGAAATGGAAGACTGCTATCCATCCGCCTCCACACCACAAAGAGGCCTGTAAAACTGATCAGCGTTTACGCTCCCACACTAAGATCCTCCACATATACCAATAATGAGTTTTACTATGAGTTAAACTCGCTCATCGACAAAATTCCCAAGGAAGAGAACTTGATTTTGCTGGGCGATATCACTGCTAGGCTGGGTGCCGACCATGACTCTTGGCCCTCCTGTCTTGGCAAGTTTGGTGTTGGGAAGATGAATGAGAATGGGCAGCGCCTTCTAGAGATGTGCTTATACCACGACCTCATTATCACCAATTCATTCTTTCAGACAAAGCCACAGCACAAAGTGTCTTGGAGGCATCTTCGGTCTAAACACTGGCACCAGCTGGACTTGATCATTACAATACGGTCAGCCATGAAGGGTGTACTTCTTACCCGTACCTTTCACAGTGCTGACTGCGACACCGACCACTCGCTGGTGTGCTGCAAAATGAAGCTTCAGCCGAAGAAGATCCACCACTCAAGGCAAGAGTGTAAACCACACATTGATGTGAGCAAAACATCATATCCAGTCAAGGCTGAGGAACTCACCTATGCTCTGTCCCAGGGAAGGATGACATCGCAGCAGAACTCATCAAGTGCGGATGCAGCGTGCTGCTCACACACCTGCACGACCTCTTCTGCCAGTGACGCTAACATCATAATCCTGTACAAGAACAAGGGCGACAGAAGTGATTGAAACAACTACAGGGGCATATCACTTCTCACATCGTGAGTAAAGTTTTCGCACGCGTTATCCTGAACAGACTGAAGACGCTTGCTGACAGAGTGTACCCAGAGTCGCAGAGTCGCAGTACGGGTTCCACGCAGAGAGGTCCACAATCGACATGATCTTCTTCGCCAGGCAACTGAAAGAAAAATGCAGAGAACAACACAGACCCCTCTTCCTGGCCTTTATAGACCTCACCAAGGCATTTGATCTTGTCAGCAGAGACGGACTCTTCACAGTCCTGGCGAAAATTGGTTGCCCTCCAAAGCTGCTAAGCATGATCCAGTCCTTCCACGATGACATGAAAGGCACAGTGCAGTACGATGGCTCAACATCCGACCCCTTTGACATCCGCAGTGGAGTTAAACAGAGCTGCGTCCTTGACCCCACGCTCTGTCGCATCTTCTTCGCAGTCCTGCTCAAGCACGCCTTTGGGACGTCCACAGAAGGGATTTACCTGCACACGCGATCAGAGGGCAGACTGTTCAACCTGGCACGACTGAAGGCAAAGAGCAAAGTGCGTGAAGTCACCTTCAGGGACATGCTCTTCGAAGACGATGATGCTCTAGCCATGCACACATAAGCTGAGCTGCAGCGCCTGGTGAACCGCTTTACTAAAGCATGCGATGAGTTTGGGAAAACCATAAGCCTAAAGAAAACAAACGTGATGGCTGAGGACCCGACCCCCACCCCCACCCCAAGCATCATCATCAACAACTACGAACTGGAGGTGGTCAGTCAGTTCATGTACCTCGCCTCTACCATCACCAACAACCTCTCGCTCGATGCTGAGCTCAACAAGCGGATTGGAAAGGCATCAACAGCTCTATCCAGGTTGTCGCAGAGGGTGTAGAACAACAGCATGCTGACCTTGAACAAAAGATCACCGTGTACCGTGACTGCGTTTTAAGCACTCTCATGTAAGACAGTGAAATCTGGACTATGTACGCCTCACAAGAGAAAAGACTGCGTGCCTTTCACATGCGATGCCTCCGACGCATACTCAGGATCACCTGGAGCGATCGAGTAACAAACAACGAGGTGTTCGAGCGTGCCAAGATTCCCAGCATGGTCACACTCCTCCGCGAATGTCGCATCAGATAGCTGGGCCATGTACGTGAAATGGATGACGGACGGATCCCCAAAGACATTCTTTATTCGGAACTCGCCTCTGGCCAAAGGTCGATCGGACGACCACATCTCCGCTTCAAGGATGGCAGCAAGCACGGCATGAAAGCTCTTGACATCGATGTTAATACCTGTGAAGAGCTCGCTCTCGACAGATCTAGCTGGCGACATGCTCTGATCACTGGTCTGAAAGCCAGAGAAGACAAGCTACGCTTGCTAGCTGATGAAAGACGAACGCAGAGGAAGAAGAAGCAGCTCCAACCAACACCATACGCAACCTTCAAGTGCAGCAAGTGCAGAAAGGACTGCTATTCCCGTGTTGGACTACATAGCCACTGCAGACGCTGCACAACCACCAACCGCGACATCTCTCATGGGCGCAGTTCAACGTCTCTCGAGACTAACGGATGCCAACTACTAGCATAGCATCAACTAGTTTGAAAGCTTCTGTGACGGGAAATTTGCCTAACATTTTTTGAATAATACTCACAATATGTAGAGACTTATTTACTTGAATTGCACGTTCTATCTATGCTTTCGTCCATATAAGTATAGGGTTGATATATAATCCAAGGTATTTAATCCCAGATTGATTTGTTTACCCTTATAATACCACGTATTTGTTACTCTTCAGAAATTCACCGTTTCTGAAACACAGAGGTGGTGTTTCACACTCTCTTTGTGGTAGAAATGAGTATTTATGTTTCACCTCTTAAAAATGTTAGTTTTACCTAAAGTAAGACAAATTTAATTGTTTTCCTAAAATGTCTCCACAAAATTAATTTGCCTATGTAAAGAACCGACGGTATCAGCAGAGTATGCAACCTTATAAGCATATAACAGCGCAATAATGACATATATTTCTTGTGTAATAAAGATACCATTATGGCAATCTTGATACTAAATCATTTAGAAATAGATTGAACAGGAGAGGGCGCAATACGCAACTTTGTCTGGTGTCAATATTACAGGTGAAGAATTCTGTATATTGCCCTTTTATCTGCATACATGAACATAGAATTATCTTCATTGAGTCTAGAATTTTAAACAGTTTTCCACTGATGCATCTGCTGACTAAACAAATCAGTAATTTTACATGATCAAAAGAGCGAAAAGCTTAGGAATAGTCTATAAAAACGACCTCCTTTTTAACTGAATTATTTCTGAACCATTGCTTGAAGCTAAAAAAAAATATTATTTATTGCCGATTAGCTATTGCGGAATCCCACCTGACCTGCTTCAATTGTGTCATTAGCTTCGCACCAATGAATGAAGCGCTGGTTTACAATATTGGTAAAACGTTTAATCAGGATACCAAAGAGAAAGACACCATATAGTTGTTAGCTGCACCAAAAGAACCTTTCCTGTAATGGGAAGATAATGATTTTACCCCATTGATGAGAAAGTGTGCAGTGTATAAAAAAAAAATGCGTTAAATAATTTGACAAAATAAGGACATATATTTGGCGTTAAGGTTTATTTTATCATTTCAGATATTATTCTATCCGGTCCATCTAGACTTTCCTGATTTTAGGGTTCGGATACTCTTGATAACTTCGGTATCGACTTCAGATATAGGAGTTTTAAAAATATCATCTGAGGTTTCCCTCATAAAATTAAAACTGATTAATTTCTGGGTCGCTACGATACAGTAACAGTCTAAGTATTCGTGCCTTTGATTATACACGATCGTGCTGCTAATACACGTTTGCTTTCACGTGTTTGTACAATCAGCTTCCAAAACGTGGTGACATCTGATCTTGATTCCAATAATTTTAGTTTTTAGTTAAAGTTTCTATTTTCATGCAAATCACATTTCAACCTATTTCTACTCATTTCATAATCTGTCAGATTCTGAATGGAACTATTAAATTTAAATTTATTGAGAGAATATGTTTTACGCCTTTTTCAGAGATCACATTGTTTATCCTATCCGATAGACTGTATTTTATTTTATCTTTGTAACACTGAAGCAGCACACACTGGACTGACTTGTGAGATATAACAAAGACACATTGGACAGATTCATCAATCCCACGTGATAAAGAATGATTAAAACTGTATCGAAATTAGAAGGATCACAATGAAATAAATTAATAAATTCGTTTTTTTTTTTCTTCCATTCCATATGTACCTGTCAAAACTTTGACTTGTATATCTCTCCTCCGGTATGTGCATACTTCTAATGTTGGCAAGTGGAAAAGTGAATTCACATATGATTGGGAAGTGTAGTGATTCACTCCTTGAACCAATTTCAAATTCCGAACAATATTTAAAGACGGCGGTTGAAACAATCATATAGTCAACTACTCTAGCCCCACCATTAGCGATACATTTGAAAATTCCCTCTCGATCATGATGCAATCTACCATTTAGGATTATATGCAGAATATGTTTGCATATATCAATTAGTGAGATACCAAATGCATTACAAACAGAATCTTTCGGTTCATGGAAAGCATTATCTCCTAACATAAAATCAGCAGTATCATTTTCTAAAACAGCATTAAGGTTACCACTTTTACTGTTGAGGTCCCCAGCCAAAAAAGCATTAAGGCTATCACTTTTACTGTTGAGGTCCCCAGCCACAAAAAAACATTAAGGTTACCACTTTTACTGGTGAGGTCCCCAGCCACAAAAGCATTAAGGTTACCACTTTTACTGTTGAGGTCCCCAGCCAAAAAAGAATCAGGATAGGAAAATACTATTTATGACAAAACTCTTTAGTTAAATAATTCTACCCATTCACTTCTGTGCCAATAGAATTATATATCGGGGACTCTTGTGGTGAAAATTTGCAAAACAAAGTATAAAATCTTTATCTAAATCTGAATGGTCTCTTTTAAATTGGAGATAAACACGGTCCTCTGATTCCAAGTAAATTCTGTTCACAATATTTGTTTCTACTAATTTTGACTTCATCAGTGCAGCCACACCTCCAGAGAATATACTGAATATATGTTTTCTTGCTAAAGTAATCTTTTGCCAAGCCGTCGAGATGACTTTCAGACTTGCGTCTTGTTTCACAAAAAGCGCAGATGTCAAATCTTGTGATAAACGACTCAAAGTTTGATTGAGATTTATATTTAAGCAAGCCGTCAGTGTTCAAAACACATACGTGCGTTTTTGTTTTCGCATGTTGCGCGTGAGGGCATTTGACCGCATTCTTATTTATGTATTGGTCTAGTTGGCGTTTCAAGTTTACTATTTCTAGCTGATGGCTGAATTGCGTCCTCGTCCGTGGGCGTTCCGCTGTCGTCGAGTGGGTTAGGGTGTCTTGTGCATCATCACATGTTTAATCAGATCGTAATTAGATTATGTTGTATTATTTCAAAGTTTTCAAATGGCTTTTGGTTCACAAGTTTTCCTTTTATAGCCAGTTTATTCTAGCTTTTGTTATAATGAATTGTACCAACGCCTTCCTTTCGTCTCTTACATTCTGGGTGTAGTCTTCGGTGAAGGGGTGGGGATTTAACAAGTTGGTAACCTTTTCATTCTGATCTTTTCTTAAGAGTTGACTGCAATGTTTTCTCTATCATTCAAGTTCACAACGTTGGAAATAACTGGTAGCGGTTTTTATACCAGCTCCAATCCTATATGTACGATCGATATGTGCTTGACCAGTGTTCATCTTAAGGATGGATGTCTTACTTTTCTCTTCACATTGTTCCCAGGTTTAGTGGTCATAGTAGTGAAAGGGGGCGCTTTACGGACAATGGGAATTAGCATTAAAAAGACCCCTGGGTCACTTTACGGACAAGGGAAATTTAACATGGAGAAAAATCGTGGGTCACTTTACGGACAAGGGAATTTAACATGGCAATAAATCGTGGGTCACTTTACGGACAAGGGGAATTGAACATGGCAATAAATCGTGGGTCACTTTACGGACAAGGGGAATTGAACATGGCAATAAATCGTGGGTCACTTTACGGACAAGGGGAATTGAACATGGGATTTTTTTTTTTAAAAATTTAAAAAAAAAAATTAAAAAAGGGGTAGGCAATTCAAAGACTATCTCTTTTCGAGAAATATGGCTGGCCCTGAAAAGGGCCTTTGGGTTTTATGTTAATGTCTTCTTCTTGTCCTTAGGCTGCGTCTTACTGTTGGTCCGTACATCAGCACTCTTTTCAGGCATCCTTGTCTTTCGACGTAGATCCTACGTATCCACAGGCTGGTGTTGGTCCTGTGGACAACGGTCCACTTGGATCGGACATACATGAGCAAGTCTGTCCGAAACATCATGGAAGACACAAGGGTGGATGACTCAACTGTAGTCCACATCTTGAAGCGACGAGAACAGGTGAATCAATGCATTGAACGGCGCTTATTTATAGGTACAGAAAGGATTGAAACAGATTGAGTTCATTCACCAATCCGAACACGCGTTACAGAATTCAGTCAGCTCGCATCCAATCCGAAGAGAGCAGTCTGTGACGTCACGTAGTCAATATAGATTCGCTAGCGCTTGTGTGCATTCAGTCTATGCGACAGTGATTCAACATGACGGAAACTCAGAAAACGATCCATTGGGGTGCACCAGCAGGGGAGACCGCCCAAGGGAACCCGGACTTACTTTCAGAAGAGGTGAATTGGGATTTTGTGGATTTTCTCTCCTCGCAAGAATTTGTTCCGGAACCTTCGTTACCTTCTTCATTACCGCAAGTGGAGAATTTTAGACAGAGACAGAAAGAAGAATTGGAGAAATTTATACAACGACAAAAGGAAGCGGAACAGGCTTTTCTCCTACAGCAACAGCAACAAGAAGAAGAGGTAAGAAAAAAACAACAGCAAGAAGAAGTAGCAGCAAAGAAACAAGAGGGTGAAAATCAAACGGTCACGGTACTGTTGGACATTTTAGCGGAGTTAAGAAGTCTGAAACAAATGTATCAGACTTCTTTATCACGACCGAAGAGAATACGACCTTCCCGAGCTAAACACGTTAACCCTGTGACTAAGCCTACCGTACCACCCTTAGTGATTTCAACCCAATCATTATCATCATCATCAACATTACGCAGTCCAGAAGTAGGCCTTGGCCGTGGCAAAGGCATAAGGCAGTTAAAGTTGATTGCTTAAACTCACCCTTTCACCATGAAGAAAAAAGGCCCTTTTCAGGGCCACCCACATTTCTCGAAAAGAAATACAATTTCAATTTGCCAATAACTCAACAAAAAAAAATAAACCCCACCCATTTTACCCTTATGGTACGTGTCTGTGTATGAGTGCGTGAGTGTAGCTTCTTATTTTAAAATCACAACTCAAAGACACTTACCTTATATCATTCATTTATTCTTTTCTCCATTTTTTACAATCCAATTCACAATTTATAACACATCACTTTAATAAAGAAAAGTTCATTAATTTCTTCTTTTCTCCTTGTTTAGTCTCTCTGTTTTTTGAATTTCTTCACCGTCACACTCTTTTCCTCTTCTTCCTCCTCGCTTTCTTCCCTTCTTCTTTTTTTCTCCTGTTTCTTTTTCTTCACCTGTCTTCTTTCTTCCTCAGAAGAATCCCTCTCTTCCTCTGAAGAATCCCTCTCTTCTTCTGAAGAATTCCTCTTTTCTTCTGACTCCTCTTGTTTCTTTTTTGGGCAATCTGGAGACCAATGTCCTTTTTCTTTACAATAATAACAGGTATCTTGACTTTTGTCTTTTTTATCCCCTGTTTTTTTTCTTTTTTGACGGTCTGGACACTCTGAAGACCAATGCCCTTTCTTCTGACAGATATAGCAAGTATCTTGACTTTTATCTCTAAAGGAAGGAGAGTAGTCCGTAGGCTGGTCTGAAGAGAATTTTCTAATGACCCCTCGCAAAGCTCTGACGAAACGTTCCATCTGGTCAGTCTCTTCCATCGTTGTGCTCGGCTTGAGAGTGAAATGAATAGTGAAAGGACAAGACACACACCCTTTTATATACGCTGGTCTGCTATGACTATAAAGTAGTTTATGGTGTTTGAACTTGAGTCATTTGACTTTTTGCTTTCAAGATGAAACGATCCCATTCATTCGAGAAGAAAGAAGAAGAAAGTAAGAGGCAGAAACGTGATCTATCGCCTCGTACCAGGGCTGAAATCTTGGCACAAATTCATGCCAGTGATTTTGAAGAGGACATGAGTGAACCAGAATCCGAACCCTCTAAACCAAGTTCATCACCCTTTGTCAACCCTGAAAAGTACTATTCCATTCGAGAGACGGAAAAGCGCTCCTCTAGAAAATTTAGAACCACGGCTTACAAATACACGGTGAAGTTTAAAGATTTCAAGGCTGAAGTGCCGTTAGAGAAAGCAGAAGGGTTCATCACTGACGTGTGGGATTCTTTGCTCACTGCACTCAAGCGACAATGTCAACCCAAAGAAGACGATCGCTTGAGACTTTCCATACAACACGACGGTTTGAAATCCCCTGTTTGGATCGAGTTTAGCACCCCTGCAGAATTGACTGCTTCCAAAGTCATGGACAAGATTCAACACGTACAACAATCTAATGATCAGTTTGACATCACCGATGGTAAAGCCACACTGGACATGACCCACGTCTCTCCTCCTCAAGGGACAGGACGCAAAAAGATGTTATTGGTGGACGACCTTCGCAACACCAAAAAGAGTCTTGTCCGAATTAACAACCCTCATGACCAGATGTGTTTAGCCCGTGCCATCGTGGTGGGACGAACCTATGCCAACAAGAACGACACGGTAGAATGGAAAAGAACCTGGGACACTATTCAACGTTCCGACCGAGCCAAACAACGAAACGAAGCAGAACTCCTGTTACAACAAGCTGACCTGTCCAAAGACACACCCTGTGGTATTCCTGAGATGCAAAAATTGCAAGATGCCCTAGCTCCACGATACACCTTGAAAGTGCACCCTCAAGAAGTGCGCGGACCTCTGTTGTTTCGAGGCCAAGACTTTAAGGACGGAAAATACATTCACCTTTATCATCACGATGAACATTTCGATACCATTACCAGTATCACTGGATTCCTGAGATACTGTTATTATTGTGAGAAATGTGACCATGGTTATAACAATCGAGAGCAACACAAGCATTGTGGATCGAAATGCTCAGGATGTTTGGCCTCTTCACCCTGTCTGAGCGAAGGGCAAAAACCAGTGCCTTGTTCCACTTGTCTGCGCACGTTTGTCAGCCCTACCTGTTACCAACAACATTTGAAGACGCAAGGTTCACAGAAGAAATGCGCTTGTCAACTCCTGAGATTGTGCCCTACGTGTGGACAAGGCATACGTACCAATAATACCAAGGCACACGTATGTTCAGGAAAGAAAAAATGTCACATTTGTCACCACATCGTGGACTTGGAACACCAATGTTACGTGCAAAAATACCAACCCCCACCAGAGAAAGAGGACGGTCACAAGAAGAAAGGCAATTTCATCTTTTTCGATTTCGAATGCATGCAAGAAACCGGCATTCACATTCCTAATTTTTGCGTGGCTCATCGAGCGTGCGAGAAGTGTATTCAAGAACCTATCTTCAGTCATTGCCCTCACTGCAGCAAGATACCCGGAGGGCGTGAAAAAATCTTTCGGGGACCAAACACGTTAGCCGATTTTGCCCAATGGGTCTTAGACCCCATCGACAAGACGTGGAGCCAAGAGGACATCGAACGTTACGGAGATTGTCATCGTCATGCCACGGTGATGGCTCACAATTTTTCCGGATACGATGGACAGTTTCTTCTCAGATACTATACGGAACAAGGCACCGAGCGTCCTAAAGTGACTTTGAACGGAGCCAAAATCATTTTCATGCAAGTGGGACAAGTACAGTTTAAAGATTCGATGAGCTATTTGGCCATGCCTTTGAGTCGAATGCCTAAAACGTTTGGAATGACAGAAATGGCTAAAGGGCACTTTCCACACTTTTTCAATACGGAAGCCAACCAACACGCCGTTCTACCCCATTTACCCGAGGCTCACTATTACGACCCCGACAACATGCGTACCGAACAACGAGAAGCTTTCTACGCTTGGTACCAGGCTCACGCCTCGGACCCTTTCGACTTTCAGGAAGAAATGTTAAAGTATTGTCGTTCCGACGTGGACATTTTACGGCGTTGCTGTGGAAAATTTCGAGAACTGTTCATGGAACACGGAGGGGTCGATCCTTTGAAAGAAGCTTGCACCATTGCCAAAGCGTGTTCCTTAGTGTATCGACAACGATTCATGCCTGAAAAGACCGTGGCTGTCATCAGTCCTCAAACGACCCACTTTGTCAAACGTCAATACTCGGTCAAAGCCCTACGCTGGTTACATTACTTGTGCGACAAGGAAGACAAGTGGATTCAGCATGCCCGCAACGGAGGAGGCGAAAAGACCATCGGAACGTATTCGGTCGATGGCTGGGACTTAGAAAACCCCAAGATCGTGTACGAGTTTAACGGTTGCTTATTTCACGGATGTCCCGTCTGTTACCCTGACCGTGGCACTAAAAATCAGTTTTTGCAACGAACCATGGAAGACTTGTACCAGGACACTTGTCAGCGACGCCTAAAGTTAGAACAGCAAGGATACCAAGTGGTGGAAATGTGGGAACACGAGTACGATCACCGTATGAAAACCGATCCCGAGTTTAAACGCCTCGTGGAAAGTTACCAGTTCATGGACCCGCTGAACCCGAGGGATAGTTTGTACGGAGGAAGGACCAATGCCACCTGTTTGCTGTACCAAGCCGACGAAGAGATAGGAGAAGAAATCAAATACTTGAACGTGTGTTCGCTGTATCCCTACGTGTGCAAATATTGTCGCTTTCCTGTAGGGCACCCGCAATTGTTAACGGAACACATCGACCTGAAAAACATTCGACAATACGAAGGCTTGATCAAGTGTAAAGTTTTGCCTCCCACGAACCTATACCATCCCGTCTTACCTCACCATTGTCAAGGCAAATTGATGTTTCCCTTGTGCCGTACTTGTGCCGAAACGTGCAACCAAGACCAACCTTGTCAGCACAGCCAGGAAGAACGGGCCTTGACGGGAACCTGGGTCAGCGTAGAATTGTTCAAAGCTCTGGACATGGGATACCAACTGTTAGAAGTGTACGAAATTTGCCACTTTCCCAAGACACAACAGTATCGCAAGGGTGATCCCAGTCAGAAAGGCATTTTCGCAGACTACGTGGATGCCTTTTTGAAACTGAAGCAAGAAGCCAGCGGCTATCCTTCCTGGTGTCACACTCCCGAAGACCAAACACAATTCAAAGAGAAATACTATGAACAAGAAGGCATCACTTTAGACCACATCGAGAAAAACGAAGGCAGGCGATCGTTTGCCAAAGTGATGTTAAATTGCTTGTGGGGTAAAATGGCACAACGACCGTGTTTACCCAAGACGGAATATTTGACAGAACCTTCCCGCTACTTCCAGATGATTCACGACAAAACCAAATACATGAAACACGTGGACGTCGTTCGAGAGAATTTGATCTTGGTCAATTACGAAGAAGATCTGGACTTTGTGCAAGACGACCCTTTTGGAAATGTCATCATTGCGGCTTACGTGACAGCCCATGCTCGCTTAAAATTGTACGAAGCTTTAGAACTGTTAGAAGAACGCGTCCTGTACTTTGACACGGACAGTTGCATTTACATCCATCACCCGATTCAACATCACCCTAACATCGAAGGAGACCGTTTAGGAGCCTGGACAGACGAGCATCCCGACGACAAGATTCTAAGTTTCGTCAGTGGCGGTCCCAAAAATTACGGCTACGAATACCGGGACAAACAAGGAGAAGTGCACACGACGTGCAAAGTGAAAGGACTGACTCTGAATTATCGTACCAGTCGAGTGGTCAACTTTGGGGTATTGAAAGAAGCCTTGCAATCGGGAGAGGATGCAAACTTTAAAGTGACCACTCACCAACCGAACAAGATTGTACGTTTACCCACTCACCACATCGTCAGTCGACCTTTGGAAAAAGTCTATCAAATCGTGTACCAGAAGCGAGTTCGACTTCCCAATCATTTCACCTTACCGTACGGTCACGTCGGTATTGGTCTGTATATAAAAAAGGAACCCTAGGCAAGATCGATAGTTCATTGTGACTACCAAGACCCAGCGAACAAGATGAATACTTTGAAAGAGACATCGTTCCAGTTTGGGGATTGTAAAAAAGCTGTATCTTTCTCTAGTGTGACTAATACTGGATGGATAAGACCCAGACATTGCGACGGAAAATGTCCGGAAGGAAACTGCGATTGTCCATGTGGTTACCATTGTAATTGCGTAACGGAGTTTGCAGACGAGTGCGATTGTGAGCCTTGCGATGGGACCGATGCTGTACCTTGTGACCTGAGCGATGCCGTAAAGCATCATGGGAACTTTAGTGCCCCTACCCCTGTCATGGAAAGTGATGCTGTGCGTGTCAAACCTGTGGGATGCGAAAGCGATGCTGCTCGTCCTCTTGGACATTTTACTGGGTTTCGTTTTAAAGGGGAATGTCGACCTTCACGTTTACCTCCCTACGGATGTCATCCAGCCTTGAGCAAACTCCTACCCATGTCACTCAACCCTCATCGAAACGAACCTGTGAAAAACGAATATTCGTTTCCTGTGCGTTTGTCGGAATACTGCGACTTTGAAAATCGTCTTCAATCGTTCAAAGGAAAATGGCCAAAGTATCTGGGAGGACCGACCCCCGAAGAATTAGCCAGAGCCGGATTTTTCTACTTGGGCGAAGGAGATAAAGTCAAGTGCTTCAGTTGCGGTGTGTCACTTCACCACTGGGAACCGCAAGATTCGGCCTACGTAGAACATGCTCGATGGTCACCGAATTGTCATTACTTACCTTTAGTGGGACCGAGACATTGAAGTAACTTTTTACCATAATCATCTGTTCATGGATACTTTACAAGAGAACATTCGTGCTTTGCCTGTGGAGTTGAGAGAACGCATTTATCGAGAACTGGTCAAAATACAAGTGAAACGTAAAGAACAATTGCATCCGATACGTCACCGGTGTTTGAACCACTGGTACCTGAAGGCTATACAAGGATTGATTCAATTGAAAGTGTTCCATCGGACAGACATTGATCAACGATCCTCTAGTTTTAAAAAGGATTGGTTTGGTATGGACGATTGTAGTTACATCATTGTAAACGTACTGCATCGAATTCCAGAGGAAGAGTTAACGAATTACCAACATCTTGAACACAATGTCAACTTGGTGAAAGAGGAAACTTCTGAACGAATTGTAATGTGTAGATTAGTGACTCAACGATTTAAATTCGACACTGAAGTGAAACCATGTTTGTGCAAAGAGTACATTTCTTGTGTCAGACCAAAGAGGATTTAGTATGACCTATTCATGGATACTTTGCTAGAGAACATTCGTGCTTTGCCTGTGGAGTTGAGAGAACGCATTTACCGAGAGCTGGTGAAAATACAAGTCAAACGTAAAGAACAATTGCATCCGTTACGTCACCAGATCTTTAACCACTGGTACCTGAATGGTATAAGAGAACTGATTCGTCAGAAATTGTTTCAGTGGTCAGACCTTGTTCAACACTTTGAGTTAGTGAATGATCGAAACGTTCATTATTTTGGTTACTTCGAGATTCACCTACAGCAATACATTGAGGAAGACAAGTTAAAGGATTATCAACATATTTTACGTGGAATCTACTTAGAGGAAGAGGAAACTTCTAAACGAACTCTGAAGTTTCGGTTACAGTATGCAAGATTTAGATTCCCTACTGGAGAACGAAGATCTCTGGCTAGAAAGTACGTGTATTGTTTCCGAAACAAAGAGACTATAAAAACAGGCTGCCATGCCACGACTTATGTCACATGTCATCCAACAGATTCCGTGGAAGGAACTCAATGACCATATTCAAACCGTGGATCATTACCATCGATTATTACAAGAACTGTATCCATTCAATTTGGGACGACAAGTGGTGTGTGTCTTAGTGACTTGTTTTTTGGGATTTCGTTTACCAGCCGATTCTTTGTGGACTCTTTACGATCAGTACTTACCACCTCCATGGCCTTAAATGGTCACGAAAAACTCCTTTTGTTCAAAGCCTTGCGTTTTCATCTGGATACTTCTCGACCTCAACAGGAAAAAAAGATTCGTCAACTTTTAGCGACCCAAGACGTGTATGACGATGTGTGTGTAGCTTGTGACTTACACCCTCATTGGACAGATGTTCGTGATTGGAAAAAGGGGGGTTTTGAGGCTTGGACCCAAGAAGTGGCCCAGTATGCACAAGAGTTGTTCAAGGAAAAAAGTTACTTTTCAACCTGTGTTAGTGACGGTGCCAGAAGAACCTGTCACCGAGAACAACCACTCGCTTCAGGACAGGACTGTCATGGACATTCCTGAAAGGTCATTCCGGGAGGACACTTGTGTGACAATACCTCATGTAGAGACTGTAAGAACATTACACACTGTCCCTAGGACATCTTGGTTAACCAAAACATGTTGTACAGACACTTGTTTATATTCCACTTTGATCACTTTGCTGTGTTTTATATTCCTGTACATCACTATTTGGGTTGTATGTATTTTTGTCTTTCGTGTTCATATTTGAAACATTCAATAAACGTGTTCTGAAAAAAGTATATAAACTCTTGTCTTGTTTGTTTTTCGTGTCACAAGTGACATTTCTCATACCATGGCTACCTCTGCTGTCTCTGCTCCCTCTTCCTCTACTGTCAAAGTCATCGACGAACACTTAGATCGTGCCAGTTGGGAGGCTTTGTATCTTCGCCATCCCTTTAACATGCTCATTGCTGGACCTAGCGGTTCAGGCAAAACCGAATTCGTCAAACGTTTGATCGAACATAAACATCATTTGATCGATCGGCCCCCTCAACGGATCGTGTGGTGTTACAAAGAGTGGCAATCGGCGTACAGCCTCTTGCGTGAAAGTCAAGGCGATTTCATCGTGTTTGTGGAAGGCATTCCTAAAGAAGACGATGGCATCGTCTCTGACTCCCGTCTAACCCATTTGGTCATTTTCGACGACATGTTAGGAGAAGACGAAGAAGAAATTAAATTGTGGTTCACGCGCAAAGGGCATCACCGTAATGCCAGTGTCGTTTACATCACCCAAAATTTGTTTCAACAAAGTAAAGCCCATCGCACCATCAGTCTCAATGCGCATTACGTGGTCTTGTTTAAAAGCCCTCGAGATAAATCGCAAGTGCAAGTCTTAGCCAAACAGTTAGGAACGCCTTGGCTGACTCAGGCGTACGACGATGCCACTCAAACTCCACACGCCTATTTACTCGTCGATTTGAAACCTACGACCCCCGAGGATTTGCGATTTCGTACCCACTTGTTTCACCACTGGTGCCAAGACGGAGGGCCTGTCCTGTACACGTCTCCGTCCTCGACTTCATTTCACTCCCCATGAAAAAATCTATAAAAACCTCAGACCCTTTTTCGTCTGTCTCACACAGTGTGAACATGACGTCCCTTCAGTCTCATCTTCCCGTCAAATTGATTCGTGCCTTGTATGGCATCAGTCGAGAAAAAGATCCACAAACACGAGCCCGTGTCTTAGAAGCTAGTCTCAAAGAAGTCTTACGATGGTTCACGGTGACGGCACGTCAATTACTCCAAGGAATCATTCAGATTCCTCATCAAACCCAACGCTTTTTCGATCGAAACAAAGTCGCTTTGGTCCAACTGGCCGATCCCCGCATCGACACTCAAACCAAAAAACAAATCATTTTGAAACCTGGAGGGAGCGGTACTCTAGGAGGGGTCATCATTCGCTCACTCTTAAGATGGGATCCTAATGCCCCCAAAGTTATCCCCAAGACAAAAGTCCAACGAAGCCCCAAGAAGAAAAAGAAAAAGACCAAGTCCCCAAGAAGAACTTCTCCAGTGGCGGGACCCTCCTCTTACCAGACACCACCACCATCACCCCGGAAAAAGAAAAGAAGCCCCAAGAAAAAGAAACAGAGAAAAAGTCCTCAAAAAAAGAAAAGTCCACAGAAGAAAACTAGTCGCAAGAGAGGCACTTCAGCCAGGACGCAACCTTACACTCGCAAGCCACGACCTGCCACAACGTCTCCGGCAGCCTCACGTTTGTCCACTTCTCCGTTGATGTCACCAGGAACTGAAGAGTACTTGGAGACGTTGATCACACCAAGAACTTCTCCGTTGATGACCCCCAAAAGAACTTCCCCAGTGGCAGGACCTTCCAATTTAGCAGCAGTGGCTGCTGCTCACAAAGTACCTTCTCCCAAAATCAAAGTTCAAGAAAGATCGGGCATGTTACAAAGTTTACTGGATTTGTCCAAGCAAGAACTGGCTCGATTTAGTCCGTTACGTACCCCTGCACGACGTGTCATGCCTGTCCTCAAACTGATAAAACGTAAAGACAATCAGTGGCGACGCGTTCCAGTATAAAAAAGGCCTGTGACCGAGTAGGGTATCAGTGTTTTTAGGTGCTCCTAAAGACTCAAAGATGTCACCCTCCAGAAAACCCCAAGGAAAGAAAAGGAAAGGACTACCACCACGTTTAGCCAAACATGGGGACCTGTTATCTGTCCTGTCCAAAGCTTCTCCACCCCTACGAAAAAAACTCATTCAAACGGCCTCCAAAGAGGTCATCGATACCGTGTGCGAATGTTGTTTGAACGTTTTGAAAGGCACGATCCCTTTGTCCAAACACCAGAAACAATGCTTAGGCAAACATCGTCACGTTCTTCGGAAAATGGTTCAAAAGAAAATTCCCATTCGTCAAAAAAAGAAGATGTTGGTCCAACGTGGAGGCATTTTACCTCTCTTGTTAGGCCCCATACTGAAAGGAGTCTTGGGAACCATGTTGGGAGGACTGATGGGAGCAAGATAAAAAGGCCTTCGGAAGTCCCAAGATCTCAGAATTCACCCCTGACAACCCCATGGAAGGACGAAAACTAGCTTTAGTGCCTTACAAACGATGGATGGAATACCATCGGTGGCAAGAACAACGCACCCCGCATTTACCTCCCAATCCCAATTTGAGCGAAATGTCCCAGTTACAACACGAATTGCAATCCTTGCTGGATCGCCAAGATTTGTCCGAAACAGAAAAATCGCAAAAGTACGGTCAACTCTTGCAACGACTGCAACTCTTTCACCAGAAAGCTTTAGACGAAACAGCTTTACCCACTCTGAAAGATTTTAAGACCTTGATGAAAAGTCCAGCACCATCACCAGTACCAGTACCACCAGTACCCGTGACCAAGACAGAAAAAGGAAAAGAAGAAGAAGAAGGGTTTCAAACTCCACCAGAAAAAGTACGCAAGTTAACAACACCACCTACCTCCAGAATTGGATGGATTAAAAAGATGATGGCCACCCCTTCTTCCTCACAAGAGAAAAAGAAAGTGAAGACAGAAGTGAAGACAGAAGTGAAACAAGAACCGATATCCCCTGCTCAGACATCCTCCTCCTCCTCTTCGACACCTATTGCCGGTCGCACACGCAAAGCCTTGCAATCCAAGAAAATACCCCAAGAGAAAAAGAGTAGCCTCTTCCAAGAGTGGGTGCCTTATTAAGACACCAATCAACACAAAAAATGGAAAAAGTCTTAGCTAGCATTTACTACGATCCCTCGCATCCTGCAGGTTACGCAGGAGTTCAAAAATTGTATCGTGCTGCCAAAACGCGACTGAAAAGTCTCCGTTTACCTCAAGTGCAACGATGGTTACAAGAACAAGCTACCTACACTTTACACAAACCCATTCGACGTAAGTTTGCCAGAAGTCGCACCCGAGTGGAAGGCATCGATCATCAATGGCAAGCCGATTTAGCCGATGTCTCTCGTTTGGCCAGGTACAATCGTGGTTACAAATATTTGTTTTGTGTCATCGACGTCTTTTCCAAATTTGCCTGGGTCGTGCCCATGACATCTAAATCCAGCAGCGAGTTAGTGCGAGCCCTGCAACGGGTGTTGAAACAAAGCGGTCGTCACCCTCTTCGATGGCAAACGGACAAAGGCACCGAATTTCTGAACCAAGCTTTCCAAAAAGAATTAAAGAAACGTGACATTCATTTTTTTACCACCGAGAATCCCGAAACCAAAGCCAGCATCGTGGAACGTTTTCAACGCACTTTGAAAGAACGCATGTGGAAATATTTTACGCATCACCACACTCTGAAGTACATCGACATCTTACCGCACCTGGTGCAAGCGTACAACCAATCTTACCATCGAAGCATCGGACGTGCCCCGCAAGACGTGACTCCCGACAACGAAGTGCTGGTGTTCGAGCGCCTGTTCGGTACGTCCCCGACGAGGGCTGTCCCCAAGAAAAGTGGAGAGTTGACCGTAGGAGATTGGGTGCGCATTGGCAAAACCAAACGCACTTTCGACAAAGGTTACTTACCTAACTGGACGACCGAACTGTTTCGCGTCACTGGACGAGTACATGGCCGTCATCCTGCCGTCTATAAATTGGAAGACATGAACGGAGAAGTACTCAAAGGAACGTTTTATTTGCCCGAGTTACAACGTGTCACCAAAAAAGAAGACGACGTGTACGACATCGAAAGCATTCTCGAACGCAGAACCCGTAAAGTGGGCAAACGACGTGTCAAAGAAGTCAAAGTACGTTGGAAAGGATATCCACCCAGTTTCGATTCTTGGATCGACGCTTCGCAAGTCATCGACTATAAAAAGAAGTGACCATCATGCCCTTTCACACATCAGACGCAGCTACGTCGACCAGTCCTTCTTCCCCTAGTTCTTCTGTGCAAGATTTACAAAAACAACCCTTGTGGGTGTGGTGTGGAGAACGTGTGCCTAAAACGCAAATCGTCTTTTTCTGCCAAATCTTCGTGGTGTATTGTGTCATCGGGGCAGCCATCGCCAATTTGAGTTTGCAACAAGGAGACAAACAATTGTGGACCATTTTATTGAGCAGTTGCATCGGTTACCTGCTTCCCAATCCGTCCCTGAAATTCTCCTCGAACGGGAACGTTGTGTCCAGTGCCAGTGTCAGTCACCACTCCAACAACCACAACCAGAACCCCATTTTGGGCGGAGACACACCTCTGACGTCCAGTAATATTCCCTCGGACAGCCACAGAACTCTGGAATTATGAGTCACCAAAACCAATTTTACTTAACCTTACCCAGTGACAGTTCCATGGAGGTGTTTCCCAACAACACGTTGTGCTGTTACACAGCCAAATTACCTCAAGCCATCCCCTTAGATCACGAAGCCCATTGGGAAGTGGCTTTAGTAGAAATGATTCACCCGACCCAAGTCCTCAATGTCGTTGCCAATCAAAATAACTTTGATGTGGAAGTTTATGACGAACAAATACAACAGTGGATGGATACCCATAGCAAATATAAGCATAAAACCCCTAGCACAAAAAATCTAAAGTACACCATCTATCACTTGTTCGTTCCCCAAGGGTATTATTTTAGTGGTCAACATTTGGTCAACACCATAGCCACCAGGTTTAATGGCGTGTTTGGGGAAGCTTTTAAGAATGTCAAGAACAAAACTGTCACCCTGGAATACCACAAAACAGCTCGTCGCTTCCTGATAAAATTTCCTGAGGATAAAATCATGGGTTTCTATTTTTGTGATGAATTGTTTGACATGTTGGGCGGTGACATGGAGATGAGGAAGAGAGTAGAACAACAAAAAAACCCCCCGAATTATCAATCATTTACGACAACGAGTCTTTTGGCCAGTATTTTCGTACCCCGGTAGAACTGAACCAAGGACTGAATTTGATGTTCGTGTATTCCGATGTGGTGGAATACAACGTGGTGGGACACACCTCCGTACCGTTACTGCGTGTCATTCCTTTCAAAGTGGATTCTGCCGCAAACGCTGACGAGGAAGGTGGAAACACTTACCACGTCCACCGCGAATTTGTCCATCCTCACTATTTGCCGGTCAGCAAGTCGTATTTGGACACGGTCAACATTACTATAAAAGGAGATCTGGGACAAAATATTCCATTCACCAAAGGAAAAGTCACGGTGAAACTCCATTTTCGAAAACGGTTCTCTCACGACTCGTAAGCAAGTCATGTATCCAGTGTACCGAGGGGTGGCTCGACAGCGAGGACACGGTTTAGGAGATATGTTAAAATCGGCCTTTCGTTCGGTGGCCCTGGTGTTGAAACCGATGGTGACACGCGGATTGCACGCCTTGAAAGATGCGGCACTGACGCAAGGCAAAGAATTTCTCCAAAATGTCATCATCGACAAACAAAACCCTAAAGAAGCCTTCATGAGGGCAGGCAAAAATGTCTTGCTGCAAACGGGCAAAGACATTTTGGGCCGACGAGACACACCTATAAATGCCCTGCACGCTACCGAGTCAGGCATTCAGCAAGGACAAGGCAGAAAGAGACGACGAAGAAAACACCCTTTCACCAGACTTCAAGCGAGAAAGGCCAAGAAAAGAAGAACCGTTCGAGACTTAGACGTTTTCGATTATTGAGACACAGAACAAAAAAATGATGCACCGAGAGTCTTGCGCTTGTTCCAAGACGGAACTGGATCTGTTTGCCATGCCCCCCACCATGATGACCATGCAAGAATCTCAGTGGGTGGAATTTCACCCCGTCTCCTCATTGACCGATTCCGCTCCCATCGAGTTTGAAATCAAAGGACAGCCCGAAGATTACATCGATCTGAATAGCAGTTACTTGTACCTGAAAGTCAAAATTCTAGATAAGACTGGAGGTTCTATAGACGATGAAGCAGTAGCTCCCGTCAACAATTTCATGCATTCCTTGTTCAGTGGAGTGGACTTGTACTTGAATAACAAACTGGTCAGTAGCAGCATGGATACTTACCCTTATCGTGCCTACCTGGAAAATCTCTTGACGTACGGAATAGATGCCAAGAACACTCATCTCAATTCCTGTGTAGTATGGGAAGCTGACGAAACAGGCGAGTTTGAAACATTCGAAACTGATCCATCAGCCAAAAAAAACAATGCGGGATTTATAGAACGAAGAGACAGAATCAAAGGAGTCGACAAAAGTTTAGAACTGATGGACCGTTTGCATTTGGACATGTGGTTGCAAGAGAAATATTTGCTAAACGGAGTGAATGTTCGCCTGAGACTGAATCGGAGCAGTACCGCTTTCCATTTATTGGGTAATGCTGACGAGTACAAAACCAAAATCCTAGAAGCCAGACTCTACGTACGCCGTGTGGAAGTGTTACCTAAAGTGGGAAACGACATCAGTCAGACGTTGAGCAGAACGACCGCCAAATATCCCATACGACGAGTGGAAGTGAAAACGTTCACCATTCCTGCTGGACAGCGATCCATGATCGAAGATCATCTATTCCAAGGACAGTTACCCAAACGTTTGATCGTTGGTATGGTCGAGAATACAGCCTTCAACGGAGCCTTCGCTAAAAATCCTTTCAACTTTGAACACTTTGACGTGTCTAAGATCGAAGTCAGTCGCGATGGCAAGACCTTGTGTACCCGACCTTTCGAACCTGACTTTAAAAACAAGAATTACTTGAGATCGTACTTGTCCTTGTACGAAGCCACCGGTCAGTTAGGAACCAACACCAGTCACGGTATTACGTACGAAGATTATGCAGGAGGCTATGCTTTGTGGGCGTTTGATTTCACTCCAGACCAAGGCAGCGACGAGGGACATTTCCACCCTATAAAATCCGGCCAGATTCGTGTGGAACTTCAGTTTGCAAATCCTCTGCCAGAGACAGTGAACGTCATCCTGTATGCAGAATTCGATAATACCATAGAAATCAACAGTTTGAGAGAAGTCATTCTAGATTATTAGAAGCCATGGAAGACTGTTATCCCTCTTTACCTAGTGGAGAAACTTTAAAGATGGAATGTGAGGAGACCGTGGAAGGAGAATCCCAAGACGAAGAAATTGTCATGATGAAGTCGAGATGGCCAGAACAAGAAGCCCATTTAGTCTCCTGTTTTGCCAAACACTTGGTCGACAAAATGACGGAATTGATCAAGAAAAATTGCTATGGATGTCAAAACGATCATCCCAGTCAAATTCAACACGATAAATGCTTGATGTTAAGTCAAGAAGAAAAATTGGACGAGTATCTGGACGAAGCTTGGAGTCTCATCTCGAACGAAGACGTGTTGCACCAGTGGTATAAAGACTTGCGTGAACATTCTTGTCCACCATTAACCACTCAAGAGATCCATCGTATCGAAGCTCTCCTGAATCAGAGTGAGGAAACAGAACGAATAACCGTTTATTCGTCAGACATTTTCAAGCAAAAAGTCAGGATCGAATTGACAACGTATTATTACCTGTGAAGAAGAAGAAAAAAAACACACAAATCAATGGATACCTGGGAACTTTATTACCTTTTGAACCACAGTTCGTATACGTCTTCTTGGAATCCCGTCGTCTGTGCTAAAGATGAACTCCCTCATCGCAAACCTAAAGACCATCAAGCTTACGTGATCAACACGGACGACAGTCATCTCCCAGGAACCCACTGGGTAGCCGTCTACTTTCCTCAAGAAGGCTGTGTGGAATATTTCGATTCGTACGGATTGCCCCCTTTGGAAGACGATATCATCGACTTTATGAGAAGAAATGCTCAAACCACCCGATTCAATAACGTGAAATTACAAGGCACAGATTCCTTGGTGTGTGGACAATATTGTGTGTATTTTCTGCATCATCGCAGCCTGGGCTATTCCTTAGAACATTTAGTGACTCATTTTGATCCTCGTTCTTCTGCTAGAAACGATGTGAAAGTAGATCGATGGTTTTGTGACCATTATGCTTATCTTTTGTCTCAAGCTAGGAAACGTAGTGTCCATCAATGGCCTAATGATTTCCAACAGTGGAAATCACAATTTCATTCACAACGTTGTCAGCCTTGTTTAAAGTAGATTGTATTTGAAGAAAAAAATGTTTGTGATTTGAAAAAAATTGTTTGATGTTATAGTGTTGGATTATTGTTAAAAATGTTGTTGTTGTTTAGTGTTAAGTGATTTTTGAATAAAAAATGTTGTGTTTAGAAAAAATGCCTTTGTCTTTTGTTTAGCTAGAAGAATGTTGGATTGATGCTCTTTCATTTCTTACTATCCCTCTCATGAACGTTGCGGCTCGAAAACCGTGTGGGGGATGTTTTCCTTCACGTCCGCGCTTTCACTTTAAGAACCGGGTTGTTCCCAGTCTAGCCATCCATTGTCGACTCATCCTCCTAAGAAGATGTGCTCCAAACTAGCTAAGCTCAACGAAGCCTACGTGAATCTGCATAGGGTCAGACACAGTCTGATACCGAAACCAGAAGAAATAGAGAATGTGAGAATGTTAAAAATCACTGAAGACCTGATAGAAGAGCTCTTCAGAGAAGAAATGAACAGGGAGAAAGAAGAATGGACAGAGAAGTACAGACTTCAGAGACAGCAGCAACAGCAGCAACAACAGCAACAGCAGCAACAGCAGCAACCTGAAGCTGACAGAGGCTTTGTCGATTGTCGTATCGACACCAAAGAATTCTTCTTCTCTTTCCGAAGAAGCAGACCTATTGCCAGAAAGTCTATCCTCAGAGGACATCGCATTCTTAGAAACTAAAAGAATGCCATAGCAAAAAAAACAACAAAAAAACAGCCCTTTTCAGGGCTACCCAATACTCTAGAAAAGAAATAACCATCAATTTGCCAATGTGTGTGTGTGTGTGTGTGTGTGTGTGTGTGTGTGTGTAGGTAGAGTAGTGTGAAAATAAACACTAACTCTTTATTAAGATATTGTGAGGGTATGTGTTTGTGTGTTTGTGTTTGTAAGTGATAAAGTAGGTTGGTGTGGATAGTAGATTAAAATGATGTTTGTTTTTTCTGGGCTGTTTGAGGTGTAGATTTGGGGTTAGATTGGATTGCTTTGCATATGTAAATAGTCTATTGAAGTGATTCATAAAAATTTTATAATAGTGATGGGTAGCATAAAAAAGTGAGCGAGTGTTTCTTTTAGGTCCGCGCGTTGTTGTTGTTTTTTTGGTCGTGATCTAGGTAAGATGAATTTTATGTTTTTAGGGGGATGTTTTCCTTCACGTCCGCGCTTTCAGTATAAATTGAAACTCGTTCGGCAGTCCAGCTACCCTTGTTGATTGATCAACACCAAAAAATGAACACGAGACTTGAGAAACTGTTGGAGCTTCATGTGCATCTGGAATATGCCAGGCGCATATTAAATGAACTGGCCGCTGAAGCCATTGTCGAGGAGGGAAGGATAAGAGAGGAGGAAAGAAGAAAAAAAGAAGAGGAGGAGAGAAGATATAAAGAAGAGGAGGAGGAAAAGGAGAGAAGAAAAAATTTCAGAATCCCAGAGAGTGAAAATTGGGATTCTGAAGCGACATATCCTGCCTCTGCTCTCTCCCCCCAAAAGGTAAAAAGTAACTGGGGGATAAGATGTGTATGTGGCGCCAGGCCTGGAAGGTGCCACCATTAACCAGGTGTCCATGAAGTTCCAAACAAAACAGCCCTTTTCAGGGCTACCCAATACTCTAGAAAAGAAATAACTATTAATTTGCCAATGTGTGTAGGTAGAGTAGTGTGAATATAAACACTAACTCTTTTTAATGTGTGAGGGTATGTGTTGGTGTGTTTGTGTTTGTAAGAGTAAAGGTATGTTTGTGCGAATAGTAGATTATGGGTTTCTTTATTGTTTCTTAGCAAATGTGGAGAGTATAGTTTGGGTTATATTATATGAAATGAAAAAGTAGGGGATGTTTTCCTTCACGTCCGCGCGATGTTGGGTCATCATCTAGGTAAGATCCATTTTATGTTTTAGGGGGATGTTTTCCTTCACGTTCGCGCTTTTCGTATAAGAACCCACAGTATTAGTTGTTCAAACCATTCTGCAAAGAATACAAAGAAGATGGCGTCAAACCACCTTAACAAAATGGAAAAATTGCAAAACGTCATGGACAATTTAGGAATGTTTGAGCAAATGTTGGTTAACCTAAACGAGGATCACTACTCATATAGTCCCCATAGAGTGAAGATGGAGATAAACAATTTACGAAAAATGAAGGTAATCATTAGTGATCTGTTGAAAGAAATAAAGGAGGAAAAGGAGGATGAAGAGGAAAGGATAAGGATGAGAGAATGGAATGAAAAAATTGAAAAAGAAGAAGAAAATGAAAAGAGGAAGAAAGAAGAGGAGGAAGAGAAGAAGAAAGAAGAGGAGAAGAAAAAAAAGAAAGAGAAGAAGAGTGTAGGAGATAAAATAAGAACTTGGTGGAGGAAAAGAAGAAATTAGAAGAAAACCCAAAGGCCCTTTTCAGGGCCAGCCATATTTCTCGAAAAGAGATAGTCTTTGAATTGCCTACCCCTTTTTTAATTTTTTTTTTTAAATTTTTTAAAAAAAAAATCCCATGTTCAATTCCCCTTGTCCGTAAAGTGACCCACGATTTATTGCCATGTTCAATTCCCCTTGTCCGTAAAGTGACCCACGATTTATTGCCATGTTCAATTCCCCTTGTCCGTAAAGTGACCCACGATTTATTGCCATGTTAAATTCCCTTGTCCGTAAAGTGACCCACGATTTTTCTCCATGTTAAATTTCCCTTGTCCGTAAAGTGACCCAGGGGTGTTTTTAATGCTAATTCCCATTGTCCGTAAAGCGCCCCCTTTCACTACTGGTCATTTATCAATTCATAGAATAGTATGATATACCGTTGGGACTGAGATTCCAAATGGTCAAATCGTTTTTCAAGGTTATGAAAACTGTGTTGAAAAGTCTCTAAATCTTCTCGCAAGCGTCCATGTTCTTCCCTTATTTGACTAAATAAATTGTCAACTGTGCCATTCAAGCTCGAATCTTTACGGATGCTATATATTGCGTTTTATACTTTTGGTACCTAACTGTAGATTGCAATGAGTTATAAATATGTTGATAATGACGTTAAAAGGTTCGCAAAAAGATCCTGTATACAGTTTGAGAAAATATTCTGATTGGCTGAATGATTATTGCGATGCATTGTGAATGTTAATATATTATTTTATTTGTTCTCTACCTTTGTGGAAGATCACAACTATGCAGTTATATAATCCTAGTTCTGTTTCATCTACATATTTATATTTTTCTCTTCCATTTTCACCTATCTCTGTTAAATGTATTTGTAATTTGGCACTCTACATCATTGCAGTATGGCTGTTTTACTGTAGTAGTATGGGCCTTAGGCCTACATTACCTATAAACTATTGTCGTACACACACACACACACACACACACACATATATATATATATATATATATATATATATATATATATATATATATATATATATATATATATATATATATATATATATATATATATATATATATATATATCGTTAAAAGAGTCTTCTTTTAAATACTATTCATTATTGTTACATTATTATGACTACAGTTCTTGAAAGTAATAATTTTGATTTTCCAAGAAGGTAAATATATGCTGGTGTGTATGACTAGAATGGGGCTTTCAGTGCAAAATTCTTTCGTTGAGACTGGTTTTGCGCAGCTTTGAGAAGACCGATAAAATCAATTAAACGCAAGAGAAATGTTGTTGTACCGGCCATTGTTTTTAGTAGAAACCAAAACCCCAATTTGATTGTCAATTTTCTATCTTTTTTAAATGAAACTTTCGAGAAAGTGTCATTCTTAAAGATAAAGGTTTACTAAATACAAACGGATCGGAAGCTTGAACGTAACTTTGATGCCATGATCGTATGCTTTAGGCTTAAAAAATGGTGGTTTGTGTTAACTTCTTATTCACCTATTGTTAGGAGAGGGGAGCTGGCACGTAGCCTAACATGTGGTATAAACCAAATAAATCAAACGCTTCTTTTTCAGCATTGAAAGCTTTTCGGCAGCTCCTTATTCCGTTCTCTACAACGAAAACATTGTGCCCGCACCAGAAATATTGAATCGGCACATTGCCATAGCAAATCATACCATGTCCAACATTTTGGAATGTTCACTGGATTCCGCCATTTGGTAGTCATAGATCTAATTGGAATCAGGTCACAAAAATTACTTCTGGTTCAGTACGAATGTAGTCCCCGTCTATTTTTAGAGCATTTGTTCCTTTCTCATTTTGGTGGCGATACAAGAGTTAGGTTTAGTCATTCTTGCTATTGGTTTAAAAGTAATGGTTTATTCTTTAGAATAAGAGCATTGTGGTATGGTTATCTGTGTATATTTTGGCGACCGTGCACAGTGAGTAATGAGGCACTGATGCTGATCCGGAAGTGAAATCTGTGACCCATCATATTGTGCTTTGCTTACGGTCCAGCCTGTAAAACAAATTGGGGATAAGCTCTGACAAGAACTTCACTGTGAAATCATCTTTGAATGTAATTTAGAGTAACATATGATTTATTATGATTTTACACAGTGGGAATTTCAGTACTGAAAAATAAATGTAGAGACCATATATGGAAAATAACTGTGAGATGAGTCATGTTAGTAGAATATTCATTAAAGTTAAAATTGGTATAGAATTATTATTATTATTAATGACAGATACATGAAATTTTGATATGATCTGTAAAAATAGAAAAAATAAAAATAGTTTTAAAAATAATTCTAACAAAATTTATAATGATTTTTAAGAAAATAAATGTTTTTTCTCTAACAATGATTGTTTACTATGTAAAGAAAATATAGCATCATATAGGTCATATAGGGACCATGAGACAAACGTATCGAAAACGAAGGATGTCCACCAGCTGGCATTAATGGTAAAGATGAGAAGCCTGAACATTCCGAAAGAGCTAAATGCATCCCATGCATGTCACAAGAGTCTGTGTGTGAATGCATACCACCTCGGTCTGGAACTCCGTTCTATTAACAACGACAGGAGGTACTGCAATACACATGGGAATTGCTTCGGGCATGGTGCATTTTCAAACTATATGCTGAAGTTCAAATTATGATATATAATAGATACAGGTATCATGATATCTTCTGTACACCCACCCACCCATATAGAAATTTACATTAGCATCACATGGCTGAATTGTTGGTTGTGTATATGAAGTGGTGGTGGTGGTGGTGGGGTTTACTGGTTGATGGATGGATGCATGTACGGATGACTGTAGAGGAAGGATGATAGAAGAAACAAAGAGAGTGGTCTTTATTTTTCTTCACTATACTATGCTGGCGTGTTCGCTCTGTCTTCAAGAATTCATTCGTTTATTCATTCAGTCAGTCAGTCAACCAGTTCGTGTTAGTTTATATTTTTGGGGGTAAAAAACGTATTAATTTTCATTTTTGCTTTCTTTATTAATGTCTTCATATTCTGAGAAAACTGTTTCGACCTCTATAATATAAGTCGCCTCTGGTGTTAGTAGTACAACATCTGCACATAACATGCGTTGTGTTACCTACAGATTTCCCTATGACAGTTTTCCTCTCTGTATTATGTGTTTTAGTGTCTTTGAGCACTGTTATTTTGCGCATGGGCAAAGCTCACCTCTTCTAACTGTAGTGTCTCTGGCTCTTAATAAACATGTACGTAGGAGTGATCGCTGTTGGAGTCTAGTAGTCACTTACAGAAGTCATCAGACTCCCTGTTGCCGCGCTGAGTTCTTTACCTCAGATGAAGCCTGTATTGTATCTTCTTGTCTTGCCAGCATACGTTACCTGGTTTCTGGATGGTTTGATATAACTGATGGTAAGTACATTCTCTATCCATCTGTTGATCTCCGAACCCTTGGTGACAGTATGCCTCCCAAGTGTTTTACTTTTGTTTTAGTGGTGGTCCCAGTCTGTTAGGCCTATTGAGTCTGTTGTAATGTTGAATGCACTCTTGCCTCAAAGTTTCTTGAGTAGTTAACATTTTTACGTAATGAAACACTGACTGATCTTTTCAAAGCCTCGTATTTCTGTCTGTGTGTGTACAGTCTCAGTATTTGTGCATTACATGAGTGTTTCATTTTCAGCACTGCTTGCAGGATCTTTTATCATCTTCTGTCATGTTTAGATGAGTCACATAATGAAGACCGATAAATGCTGATAGTATCTATCAAGTGTTATTACTTCCTACCCCATGGGCCCTTGAATAATGCCGACATTTGTTTCAGTCCCCAAGATAACAGCGTAGAGTGACACCAAGTACTTGGGCGAGTTGAGGGATTTAATATCTAGACTGAGAATTTTCTGTTTGAGTCTTTTTCATTCTCTTGCTGTTATTCAAGGAAACATTTTTTCACTAAGTATTGCAGAATTGCACAGTTTGAATTGTGAACGTTTCAAATTAGCTAGGTCCGTCAGCCGTTATAAGCCCACATTTGATACAGAACCCTTTAATCATCCTGGCAACCAGGAGCAGCATCAACATCGCCATCTGTTGTTGTATGTCTAATGAGGATATATTTGCACCACAAACGTTTCAGCTATTTTTCTTGCCATTGCATACTCGGAATGTGGTGCGACTTGTGACAGAATTGCTGTACAGTCAAAGTAGCGTACTGGACATTACATATCAAAACATTGGTCTTTGAGCCATCCTCCAGTTTTTCAGCACAAATTGTTTCTACAGTAGTTCCTGCAATGTACTGCTTCTCTGATCTGAACCGCAGTTTCAAATTGGGGACCCGAGTGGCTGAGTGATCTAAAGCGCTCACCGTTACGATCCGTTATGATCCATTGCCATCTCACCTCTTTCCGCGTGTGTTCAGTTCTCTGGTTCGGACAATGTGGATATCTGAGTAAGCGTGCCACTAGCTTCTCTTGGTTCGGTGGTTCTTTCTGGGGTTTCCCAGGTTCTTCCTCCACCGTTTATACTGGCCACAATGTATAGACTATATTGTGCTGAAAATGGCGTTATACCCTACAACAATAACAGCAACCGTTTCACATGCAATTCCAACAATTCCAACAGCCAGAGATTAACTTTGATCAGGTGAGAGATCCAAAAGATGACATGTCCAAAGCTAATTGTATCGTATTTTGCATCAAAAGCATTCATTTGCCCAGGATAATGCACACCACGAATGACATTAACTTGTCTGACTAGTTTCCAATTGTCTGTCATATCCGTTTCATTTAGCTCCACAGTAACTATTAGCTACACTTCTGGAAGCCTTTTGCATATATGTTCTGCTAGGTGATGGAATGCCAGTGACTGCAAGTAAGTATCTAGCCCTGATGTTGTCCATTGGTGTATCTTGTAGTCCATCTTGAATTGTTCAATTTACAGCAGCAGAAACTGGCACAGATATATTTATTTTTGTCTCCTCGTCTCTGGTGACTTAAGACTGCAGATTTTATACATCACTGTATGCTTCAAAGCAAGTCTCCATTTTCATTCACTTGCAACTGAACTCGGGTCTCTAACATATATATGTCCTGACTGCGATAGCGATATCGTTCCAAATTTAAACCGTAGTTTCCTACAGATCAGACATATCCCATCATGCTGATTCACGTCTGTCTCGTCTATGATGGTATTTTAGAGTAAGATAACTTTAATATGATTTGGACCCAGTGGAAACTTCAGTTGCGAGAAACAAATGTAAGAACCATATAGGAAAATATGTGTGGCCTGAGTCTAATTCAAACGAGGCGAATATATATATATATATATATATATATATATATATATATATATATATATATATATATATATATATATATATATATATATATAAAGTTCTCTTTTTTGAGTAACCGGAAATTCTTCTTGTACATAAGTTCTGGTGTAGTTATTGGCTCACATCTATTTATCTATCTATCCACACACATTAACTATACACAAATGCAGAGATGAGCATGAATTTAAAATAGATAGCATTTCAGAAATCCATACAAAACATGCTCTCTAGACTGTCACGAATGTGTCCCAATTTACTCATAATAGCTAATGAAGTTGTCCATACAAATTCTTTAAAGAGTTACAATACGCATCATACCGTGCGTGATGAAAGTGTATTTGTTCATTGATACAAAGCATGATGTATGGCCATACAAATTATACAAACTGAAACATTATGTAATTAGTTGCAATTATAGGGTTGTTGTTAAATGGAGTTATTTAGTTTCATATTTATGTCTGAAGAAATCGTTTTTAGTGGATTTTTATATAAACGAGACTTGTTTTTAAAGGATATCTTATTTACACTGTAAATTCTAACAAAGTCTCTACATAACTTTCCCCAATACAGACATGTTTCATAGTAAAATCCAAATGTACATTTCCATTACTTGATACCTATTTTAATGAACAATTCGCTAAAACTATTTGGGTCTGAAAGTATAGAACGAATGAAAACAATACTTGTTTTCATGTCTTGAATATTCATTGTCAGTAAACAAAGACGTTGAAGTTACTTCTTCAACAGTTATGTAAATGCTGATTTATTTTTCATAATGTGAAATTTTCTGCTCATTTATGCTGAGGATGTATGGACATTCTCGTTCTTCGTTCATCTTTCAAATGACCATTGGTTAAGACTTCACACTTCAACAATGTTTTGTTATATATTATTAATTTGCATTGTTTGTTAGTGCTTCTTAACACAGTATATGCTGTGGGTTATGTAAAGTTATTTTTTGTAGTGGACCTTATCCAAAATCAATAGAAGTAAACATTTATCTTGATCTGAGCCTACGGCATTTTGTTTACCGTGTTCTTTATTATAAATTTAGTAACAAACTTTCTAAGTATGACAAAGAATTTTCTCGAAGTGAACTTTTGCCCTCATCCCACTTATTCTTTTGTGTCTTATTTTGTATGGCATTGTTTATTGGGGAAAAAATATTCCTGCGATAACATCTGGGCAGAAATTATTTATATCGCAGATTTTGATTTGGGTGAAATTATTTATTATTTTCTGGGAATACAAAGTGCTCTACATTATTCTTGCAAAGAGACATTTACTGGAAATTTTAGTGAATTCAAGCAAGGAAAGTGTTTTATTATATTTTGATGATTCAACAAAAGACTGTTGGCATATCATTCCAATTCAGGACTTTGGTACATTAATACTTTAAAAACTACCGGCCACTACAGGCACATCAACGCCTTAGAAATTATTTTGGAATACCACTAAAGTTTATTAATTTTATTCATTATGACTTGTGTTAGAAATTCTGGGAATATTTGAGATTTAATTCGAAGTACATAAGTTCTTTTTATATGTTCACTTTGTAGTCTACTTTTTTATATAAAAAATGACCACATATAACATGTATAAGTCACATTAAAATTACAGTATTTGTACTGTTTACCATTATTTAATTTAACTGCGTTTTCTTAGAATATATATGAAAACCATTCTCTGCGTCCATGAAGTGAAACTTTTACTTGACAAAGATTTGTTTTAATTATTTTGGCTGTCTCTGACAATAACTTGTTTTCTTCCCCTAAACCATTTCAGGGTTTTTCACCACAACGAAGCAACAGTTCGGATCATCAAGTACGTACCATTATGGTACCCCCTGCCCGAGTTCGACGAAATTTAGATTCACGAGTAATGAACAGTGTTATCGGTGAATCCTTTATTAGGTTCGTTTTGAAAGTTTCTCAAGCAAGGCGTGATTAATGTCAGTTGCCTAGGGCTGGGGTTTGAACCGACGACCCTGGGAAGTCGGATGGTAATCATAGCTGCACATGGCCTTTACGATTTATTTACGATGCCAGCAGAGAACTGTAGCGCAGGCATTATTAACAGGTAATGATCAACGATTAATCCTTTAATAACACTTTCTTAAACGGGAGGAAAACAAGTTTTATCATTGGATAACAATTTATAGGAATGTCCAGTAGTGTTTTTTTTTTTTTTGGGGGGGGGGGGGGGGGCGTACGATATTCTGGAGGTCACCTTAATATCCAGATCCAGCTTCACAAACTGAAGAGCCCCAACGGCCAAAAAGAAAGGGTGGGGTGTAGGTGCTGTACGCCGCGACGTCCTTTAACAGAATCCCTTTATATATGTTCTAATTTCAGTTGCAATAACATTCCACAGTTTGGGGCCAGTAAGACACAGATTTGTAAAGATATTGGTCACGACACCATGGAATAAATAAGCACTGGCTGCCAAAGGAACGAAACTTATGATCATGCACTAGTGGCTTTCTGAGATATGGCAAGTATTTTGGTTCCGGGCCGTTGATTGCTTTGTACGCCAGATAAACGAATAGAAAGCCACAGGACACAAAGTGACAGATATAAAGTCCCAAATATATCTCGAACAAAGAATTACGGGACAAAAGGTCTTTATTTGATTATAAAATGGGAGGATATGTAGGAAAAAATTACACAAGAGGTAAATTCGCACTTTTAATGTTTTTGCAGAGTGCATAGGACAAAAGGTCACAGTTACATGGGGCTATAGATACAACTACACTCTAGTGTTGGACACAAAGTCACAAGATGAAAACCAATTAAAAAAAAAATTAAATAATTTTTAAATGGTGTTATATCCTTAAGATACAAATAGCACCATTGATTTCCAAAAGGGGATCGATTCGACTACATTTCTACCGTAATACCAGTCACTAGCTGAGCCTGGAGAACTTGTGAATTATTTCGACATGTTTTAAGTTGCTAGTTTTTTCAATAGGCTGAGTACAGACCATGGTCAAAATCTTTTAACAGTCGTGTAGCACTTTTCTTGAGTATATACTAGGGTCAACGTCTTTTAACTAACTGAAGAGTAGTACTTTTATTGAGTACAGACCAGGGCCAACGTCTTTTAACTATTTGAACAGTAGCACTTTTGTTGAATACATAACAGGATCAACGTATTTTAACAATCTAAAGAGTAGCACTTTTCTGAGTACAGACCAGGTTCAACGTCTTTTAACAATCTGAAGAGTACAACTTCTATTTCCACCAGCTACACGGAGTGTGTACACAGCAACATTCAGAATAACACACGTACCAACAATGCATGTATTTTGCACCTTGGCAGACTCGCCACACGAAAGAATAATGAACTGGTTAAACTGGTTTCAGAGAGAAAATGCTACAGTTACCACAGTAATGGAGCAAAATGCAGTAGGAACCCAAGTCGTAAAGAGATACCACAGTGCCTAGTTCTACTACAGACGAGACTACGGAATTTCTGTACTGATCTTATTTCAGATGGGAAGACCATTCCAGATTATCTTCCTGATGTTGATATGAACATTTGATTACAAGAAATACAGCAGTACACTAAAAATGATCAGACTAAGACATTAGTAACGACTCAAATTAAATCATTAATGAACTTTAGCAATTACAGCAATGTGATTATTTTATCAGTACTTTGTATATTCTTGTTTTGTTTTCTGCACACTGTTACAAAAAATCTCGAAAATATTTTAAAACCTTATGCGGTTGAAACTTTGTTAATTATGTTAATATCTCAGTCAAGAAGTTGCGGTTACTTAAGCTATATCACAGAAAAAGCTGCGGAATAGCTAAATTAAAGTTACGCCTTTTATGGGGGTAGTATCTTCCTGCTTGATCTTTCCAGTCCAGTTAGGGAGGTCTCCTGTCCTACTATTATAACTGGTGGGTGCTATAGTTTTTGTGGTATATATTTTTTATTTGTAGGTTTTGACTTCTGTTTTTTTATATGTATATATAATGTATATATTTATTTTATTTTTTTATTTTGCCTTTTTGTCCTGTGACTTTCTGTCCTACATTTATACTCGATGCTGTCCTTATGAAATAAGACTCGCTTACAAGAAATACAGCAGTATACTAAAAATAATCAGACTAAGACATTAGTAACGACTCAAATTAAATCATTAATGAACTTTTGAAAACATTTAACTTTTAACTTTGAAAAAAATTCAAATGAATGGATGGCAAAATGTGTTTTCAGAATAATTTGGGCAGCCCATTTTATGAGTTAGTGAGCCTACCAGTTTGTGTAGTGCCGCTGTTGACGGTCGATTTGGGAGTTCTGGTGCATTATTTGTTTACACCAGCCCATACAGGTCATCTGAGAGGACTCTTTGTTAAACGTCTACCACCACCACCACCACCACCACCATACAAAGTAGAAGGTTAGTATGTATAATTTGAATTCTTGCGCAGTATAAATTGTTACACATACCCTTTCTTGTAGACACCCCTATATGTGGACCCCTCGCTAGCTCCAGCTATATTAGCAGGTAACTACTGAGGTGTCCCCCCACCATGTTGCCGAAATTGACAAATGTCTGTGATGTTGTAAATATTACTTTAGAATTCGAGGTTGATCTTCCCTATTTGATACTTGTCGAGATACCCGGTCTGGTTCCTCAACATTTCCAAGATTTTAAATTGAGATTTTGGGGCTCGTACTTCCTGCCAGAGAAAGATGTCAAAGGCCGGTTTCTGTTCCCCCTCTTCCCATTTGTGATATTTTGCCAAAAGTTCTCCTACTGTCATGTGAATGCTAAATGTTATATGCTATACTGTGTGGATGTTTCCGTATTCATGTAAGGACGGCATTTAGGTCAAACTGATTTTAGTTGTCTACTGATTTAAATTTTGATACCTAAAATGGGGGTGGGATGTTTTCTCTCCATCTTCCTTCTTTCTTTCTCTTTTTAATTTTCCTTTTTCTACTCTTTTCCTTTTACCTTTTTCATTTCTCTTCTTTTTTTCTTGTTTCCTGTATTTGGATCCTGTGAGATTCGTGTAATTAATTTTCTACAAAGGAAATTAAAAAAAAAATTAAGAAAAACTATTTCTGTCATTGTTCGTTTGCATCATATGTTTGTGTTGTATCTGTCATCACTATTGTTTTCGCGGACTTCTTGTAGTCAAAAGTAATATAAAAAATAAAACTTGTATGCGGGGAGTTATTACCAAAGATTTACCGCCCTACAAGTTTTGTCAAAGCATTATGTTATCTTCAGATAACAAATATGTATATTTCTCGGGGTTATCATTATATAGCCTTCGTTATCAGTTATCATCATCAGGGAACTCCTTGCAATCCATTATATTGTAACAAAGATATCTCCAGGCAGTTCAAGTATTATTCATAACCACAATAATACCTGTTTACGTCCACATCAGAGATAACACATCAAAATGTATTGATAGGAGAGCTTTTTTTACAACAAGCATATGGCTACGTTTCAACTCTTAAAATGGAAATCTATTGTTAAGATGAATGGTACTTATATGTCATTTTTACTGCATTCGGTAAATTTCAATATCTACTGCTGCATGTTCGAAGTGCAATTTAAATGTTTATTGTCATTCTAAATCTGTATTTTAACATGAAATATTGTTCAAAATGTCTCTTGCCAACGTCTTTAGCAAATGCCCCCTCTTATGACATTTTTGCATAAGAATTGAAACATAAAAACGCATAATCAAAACTATGACAAACCAACACGACTTGTGGAACCGTAGATCTTTAGCAGTAAGTCCCTTCATACAACCTTTATATTGGTTATGAACATCTAGATATGATATGATAGTGTTATAATATTCCAACACTATTTCACTTGAAATTTTTTTTATATCTTTCATTTAAGTGTATAATACAAGTCACACTGGTCATGCAGGCATTCAACACCGACTATTTCAGTAATGGGTGTCATTTTGTAGAATTTAATTCTACATACCTTTAAGTTTCAAATATTACTTCATTGGATTCGTATACATCCATATTCCTCTGGAAGGACATTATTTAGACACCCGGAGAGGTGCATATGGCAAAATCAATGTTAAAGTATGTACACATTTTTGGACGAAATGAACCTAAAGGTGTGATCCAGTATTATCCGGATTAAATATCGCGCGCTGGGATGTCACAATGAAAGTTCCGCATATTGATAAACAAATTTATACTGCCCTCGATTGTAACGATTCCACTCGAAGCATTCTTATTTTTACTCAAGTTTATTACATGTTCACCATTGTAAAAGTCCATAGCGATAGTAAATTTTCGTCTGGAAGATTTTGGTGACACTTATGGTGCAGAGCATTCAATAATCAGTATTGAATAGACTTTGGTTAAAGAAAATTAGTGTTAACTTTTAAAAGAACAATTTATATAAAAAATTTAAATGAGTAAATGAGCATACATGACCCATGTGACTTTTACTATAGTCGTATCCCACACGAATAGGTTGGTGTGAAAAATAGAATCCGTTAAAACTTCCAATATACATACTATTATTGTTCTGTATAAATTGTCTCACCAGTCCGCAATGGTGTGATCAAACATTTAAAAGCAACGAAAACAAAAATGAAATTTGTTGCAACATCTATGAAGGTATACTAAGGCATGAATGGCGTAGGTAAATCTGTAAAAACGGATGAACGAACAGTTGGTGACTGTTCCAGCTGCAGGTGTCAGCACAATGTCGAAAATTTTGTCAGTAATGTCTATGATGTGCACAGTGATAAATGCAATCTCACATAGGTAAGTTGCGACAATAGTCAATGTCAGCCGGAATAGCTCAGTTGGGAGAGCGTTAGACTGAAGATCTAAAGGCCCCCGGTTCAATCCCGGGTTCCGGCACGGAACATATCCGGCGGCCGACAGGATTTTTTGTATTTTCTTTCTAAAACCTCTTTTCATTTTAAAACTCGTTTAAACCATTTTAACAAATAATTATTTTTTAAAAGATTAAAAAGCAAATAAACTTCGACAAAACTCACTTTCACACTTTTGTTTTTTCTATTATCGTTAGGTTCCTCCTCCTCCCTCTCTCTCTCTCTCAACAAAGTAAGAAATTGTTTTAAAACTTGTCAAGTGAGATGCAGAGTTTCCTGTTTCCCACGCATATGCATGTTGTGAAGTAGTATCAAATAAAATGTAAAATAGAAAAATAAGTCTGGCGGAAAGTTTGATATGATTACAATCAAGAATCCCTTAAGAGTTGCAGCGTATTATAATTAAGCTTATCGACTGCAGATATTGTAAAATATTACTGTAATCGCCCATATTTGGTTTAAATTTGATTCTCAAACGTTCGATCGGAAATTCCGTTTAATATTATGTTTGCGTTTTCAACTGGTATAATTGTGAAGGTGCCATGTAAGTGGATTCCATGGCGTGAAAGAATATATATCTAAACATCTATTCGTATAATACATATGTAAACATGGAAGAATTTTACTTTGTATGACTATACTGATAGCATGGACTATCGATTTTCTGATTTGAAACGCCTCTTGTGCAATTGTTCTCAGCTAAAGGACATTTATCCGGCGCTACCATATAGGCAAACTAGGGATCCGCCTAGGGCGCTGATTTCAAGGGACGCATTTCTCCAAATCAACAACAGTTTTGAAAAATAAATAAATAAATTTCAGTTTTATTGAGGGTCGTTTTTTATCCTGGTTTATTTCATACAGGGACAAATAATCGGGAAGATTCAGTCTGACCGAAACACCAGGCGGACCGGAACAAGCAAAATGAGTGAGTGAAAATCGTGCGTATACGAAACTTTCAAGACGTAATTACGTTCGCGTGTTTTTATAGGCCACGAGTTTTTCCGTGGAATCACGCGATATTTTCCGGGGCGGGGGGTGCAGAATCTAACCTTGCCTAGGGCGCCAGATAGTCTGGCGCCGGCCCTGATGTGACATATACATGGTTCACATTCTACATTCTCAAGAATGACATTGCGGGAGTGCTAGTAAATTTCACGATTTCTAGAAATGACGTTTTCCGGTGTTTATGGCAAATATGATCCAGAAGAAAAATAGTAGACAATACCTACATAACTTAAATGTCACAATGAGATACAAGTTATCGTGTTTATTTCAAATAAACGTATATTGGGTGAAACGTATACCAGGCAGGTAGAAAAAAGGCGAGTATTATCACTTACGCGTTCCTCCCAATCACTAGAGCGAGGACCTAATCCTTTGTCGCAGGCTCTAGCCCCGTCCAGACCAGCCCGGATCCGCTGTCTCTGTGTGTACTAGTAAAAGGCATTTAGCTCTCATTTCCTCAGCATTAATATGGTGTAAATCTTTACAAGTGCCAACTAACCAGCATAATAATACAAAAGCAAATCCTCTGCCATGCATAAAAACTTACATATACACTGTATGTGAACACAGTTTAATGTTTACTTATGAAGAAGCACAATAACATAGATGGAGAAAGCGATTGAAAAAGCGGACGTTTATAACATTAGCGGCGTACCTGCTTGAAATAACGACAAGAAAATGGTCTCGTACAAGCTGACTGCACAGAGAGCAAAGAACACAATATGTCCAAACAGTGGCGTCGCTAGGGGGGTGCGGGGGGTGCGGACCGCACCGGGTGACACCATCTCAGAGGGGTGACACCAAAATGAAAAATTGCAAATTTTACAGAGCACACACTGCTCGGTCTAGTCGGATTTCATAAGCGGATAACCGATCATAGTTAAATACATGACAAGCAGGCACAGCAGTGGCGTCGCTAGGGGGATGCGGGGGGTGTGGACTGCACCGGGTGACACCATCAGAGGGGGTGACACCAAAATGACATTACTAAGGATTCTGTATGGCCTGTTACGGAAGGAGGATCATGGGGATGACACCATGAGCTACCGCACTGGGTGACACCAACCCGAGTGACGCCACTGTGTCCAAAGATTTCTAAAAATGTAAACTCAGACTAAAATTATTGACTAATTTCATATTCCAATCTTTATCTTAGATACAGAACGGTGGACATTTTTAACATTCACTAAAATAAAATTAGAATGGGATATTTTATTCAGAAATAAATAATCTGAACATAATAGTAAAGCAAGAATAAAAAAAAATTCATTTTAATTGACATTTTTAACAGTGCAATTTTTTTATGCCGTTCTCTGTCTCATTCTTTATTTTTATTCATTCAGATAGTTTCAGCGAGAGTGCTACACTCACTGACCAGAAATGATGTTTGTAGTAGCTGTGCTGTCAGGAAACATGGACTGTCGTACAGTTTCGTATATGACTTTCAGCTGACAACTGCAGGTTTGTAGGTCATGACGGTATTATTCGTAACGACTGCTATCGATAATCTTTTCAAATATATAATGTATGTATTTCGTTTTTCAGTATTTACTTTCAATATCTGATTCCTTAAAGCGAGAGTGAAGAAAGCAATAGATATACAAACAAAATCTCATTTCCATGATGAAATAATTTCTTTCATGAATTTCTAGATGGGAGAGTAAAAATAACATATAATGTGCGCTGGTCAGCAATCCCTAACTAACCACTGTCATTCCTCTAAGTTCCATATTCATCCCATACATTTCCACCCAACAGAAATATCTTTTCATGTACAGTGATCGATTGGATTTTCTCAAGGTTTGAGCTTCCTTGCCACTATCTTCAAGCACTACATTCTGCGCCATCACCGCTCAGTTAGCACCTCTGATGTATTCGTATACAGTATTTGATATTGTCCCTTCGCATACGTGTTTGATATATATATATATATATATATATATATATATATATATATATATATATATATATATATATATATATCCTGAAACTTACATTAATTAAAATTCTTCGTACAAATATTTTAATATGTGCGTTTGGAAAACGTAAACTTGACCCATCACCAATGGATCACTTCTGTTTAAAATTCTTCAGTTTCAGAGGTGTATCGTTTTGCACGTTACCAAACTGTTTAATTTCGGAAGTAAAGTAAATCTTCCATGTGTTCTACAGTCCCACATTTCCGAAATAGGAGGGTTTTTTGCATAATGAGCCTGTTTTTCGTTAGGGACCCAGCATTTAATTTTCGGGTAGATGGGGGGTGGGAGGGATTTGTTAGGATTTATTCTATTTTCTTTAATCGGGTGCTCTGGTTCTTTCAAGAAAAACTCTTGCGTTTGCGCAATAGAAAACATCATTTATTCAAACCTTCATATTAGTTAAAAGGAAACAGTATTATGAGATGAAATGACCTATCCCTTCCCGTCAAGAAAATGAAATGGTCCATCTCTTATTACCATCAGTCTTGTTTGTATTTGGAAAGAAAGACTCTAAGTATAGTGCACCTTTCCTAAATGCCAACATGCTTTTTTTTAAAGCACTACACGTCATATTGGCTTGGAGTGAATGTAGGAAATGTATCATCCATCTCCAGGACACTATTAATAACATTATGAGTATAGGGGATAATAATGCAGTCTAGGCAGAGCACGAATAATACTCTTCGTTAATACTCATTATTCTCTACAGCACTTATGATAATGTCGTGTGTGTGTGTGTGTGTGTGTGTGTGTGTGTGATTATTCTGCTGTATTGGTATCGTCCTTTATAGGAGCACTAATGATAGTATTCAGAGTATAATGGGTATCCCAAATGCTATAATGAGTGTAATGGGTGTCATTCTTCTCAGGAGCGCTAGTAATAGTGTTCTGAGTGTTGATGTTCTTGTTGTTGTTGTTGTTGTTGTTGTAGGGTTTAACGCCATTTTTCAGCACAAGATAGGCTATACATGGCGGTCAGTAATAATGTTGGAGGAAAAACCCGGGAAAACCCCAGAAAGAACCACCGGCCCACGAGAAGCTACCAGCAAGCTTTCTCACATACCCACATTGGCTGAGCCTGAGACTCGAACCCACGCAGACAGAGGTGAGATTGCAGTGATCCGTAACGGTGAGCGCTTTAGACAACTCGGCCACTCGGGGCCCCTGTTCGGAGTGTAATTGGTATTATTGTTTTCCGGAGCACTAATGATATATATATATATGTGTGTGTGTGTGTGTGTGTGCGTGTGTGTGTGTGTAAACTAGAGACTACGTCATGACATGACGATACTTGTGTGTGTGTGTGTGTTTGTGTGTGTGTGTGTGTGTGTGTGTGTAAACTAGAGACTACGTCATGACATGACGATACTTTTTGCGTGTGCTTTCCTGTACATTTGTGTAGGCTGTTTCAAATAAAAAAAGCTTCGAAATGTTTTGGACTAGACTATATCAGATTTTTAAGTGCTAGAAACTAAAAATAATATTTCTTCCAGTGGCAGCGCATTAGAAACCTTTACTTATTAGTCACTGACATAATGCAGTCTAAACAGTACTGTCGGTTAGAATTAATGATAACATTTAGTTTCTGATATGCTCAAGTGAAGTTTTATGACCTTTATACATGATGTAATGTAATGACAAAATTGGGGGAAAGTGCAAATAAACCGGAATGTAACAGTCGTGTTTCAGCTCTGTCCCTGTGCATTTTATTCCAGTTTGTGATAGCAGAATCGTGTCCGGGGGACACGTGAATTACTTAATGGCTTATATATGACTCTAGAAGATTCAATAGTTTCTAGTATACAGAACTTTCAAAAGATTTTTTTTACGTACAATATAATTACTTTTGACTTCACTCTAAAGGTTTTTTCCAGTCGGAAACAAGGTTGGCTTTTTGAAATAATAACAGAGCAATAGATTTCTTTCATTTAAATGAACAAGTAAACATAGATAAGAAGGGGTACCAGTATACAAATCAGATGCAGGTTATATTATAAAAAATATTTATACCTTAATCTGTTTCACAAAGTATATGTGTATTGTAACTTAGAATAGGAATGCCTCACAAGATACATTTCCATAGTTTTGCGTGGATTCGGGCGTTCAGGGTCAGATACATGTGTTCGTCTTTCTACCAAAGGATCCTCTAATGCGCGTAATAAACAAAAGCGCCTTAACCGAAGAACATGTAAATAAATGGCTTCGCCTATAACTCCTTAGTTGATCGGTCAAGCAAATGGTACAATTGTATTTGGGCGATTTGTTTGAAATTTTCGCATAGACGCCAAAAAAACGTTTTCATATGTCCCTAAGTGGTCTTGAACTAATAGCTAGATAGCGTGTCATTGTGCAAGACCCTATCGCCCGTAACCTTCTTCGAAAACAATCAAGAACCGCTATCTCGGCTTGAGGACGCGGACCACCTCTGAGAATGGAGTAGACAAAAGCAAAGATGGCGGACATACCGAGTGTTTGATCCATGTGTTTGTTTTTTTTTTTTTCTCAGTTAATTCCGGATTGTTACTTGGAAATTATGAAAACATTTTAGAATGTGTTCTTGTCGGTTTGGCGACAATCTCAAACAGGCCCAAAATTGATATTCAGAACAATATTGTCAACTCTCGCTTCAGATATCGTGTGAGTTCTCAAGAAGAGAACGAGGTTCTTCACTGTTATCGAACAAGGGTTTTGATCTTAGGGAGAGATGAACCACAATAGAATTTTTTCTCGTTATAATAACTTTGCTCTCGTGTCTCATTCTAGAACAATAATTGTGTATCATGTTGGTGATGCCAAACACTAACTTAAAGTTGTCAACTCGAAGCGTCTTTGCAAATTTTGAACTGTCCATCGCCACAAAGGGTAGCACTCAGGGTCAAAATGCTGGCACTCGGAAAGTAAACCTTTCAGCTGGTATAGTTTATACAATTGATGGTCGAAATTCTTCATCCAAGTCTACAATGCAGAGAGCTTCATCTATCACGATGTATACATTGCCAGTTCCTGGTATAATGGAGTTCGACGGATATATATGTCTATTTGTCCCTAATCATTTTGGGATGGGAAATGCAAATTAATTATTTCCACTTATTTCTGATCTGTACTGCTTTCTCAGCAGGGGTGTTTTATTCGCTGAAATAAAATAACATTGAAGGAAATCAGCAACAAAATAAAGATCCGTTTACCAAAATCCATCTGATACATTGCTGGTAAGAGTTCGAAATTTACAAGTACCAGTTGGTAAAATAGAAATGGCATGAATATACAGTATGGAACCCAACCTCCCTCCCTCCCTCTCTCTCTCTCTTTCTCTCTCTCTCTCTCTCTCTCTCTCTCTGTATCCATGGACAGTGCCTTTACAAAGAAGCACAGAGATGAAAATGAAGTATGCAGTTCGAGATTGCATGAAACTGAGTTTGTAGCAAAATCAGTCGTTCAAAGAATCACTTTCAATTCAAAATATATTATTATGCATAAGACTAATTATCACATATCCTGTAAAATGTCACCAATTTATTAATTCAATGTCGACTACAAATATAATAATAAATTTATACCTTGTGTGAGAAAAGTTTATTTCTTCAGTGATGCAAAGTATGAAGTATTTCATGCACATTATATAAATTACAACAGTATATAAGTTATAGAAATAGTCGGGTTGGCGTTAAATGGAGTAATTTTGTTCTATATTTGTGTCTGAAGAAATCGATTTTGTTATTGTTGTTGTTGTTGTTATTGTTGTTGTTGTAGGGATTAACGCCATTTTTCAACACAAGATAGGCTATACATGACGGCCAGTATAACTGGCAGAGAAAGAACACTGGAAAACCCCGGGAAGAACCACCGACCCATGAGAAGCTATTGGCAAGCTTTCTCACGTACCCATGTTAGCCGAGCCTGAGACTCGAACCCACGCAGACAGCGGTGAGAGAGCAGTGATCCGAAACAGCGAGCGCTTTTGACCACTAGACTACTCAGAGCCCCGAAATCGGTTTTAATGGATCTTCATATAAAGGACACCTGTTCTTAACTCATTCAGCCCCAATCCCGCCTATAGGCGTGATGTGGCTGTACCCTACTTCCGAGCTCTGCAGCATCAAGGTCATTTAAATACACCAAAGTGGCTGGTATTAAAATAAAGCAGACAGATATAGCTTTACAATGATACGAAATAATATTGATCTTCTATTCGCACTACAAAATCCACAGGGATAAACCTTAATTTTTTTGACCCTTTTTTTCTTTTTCACTCAAAATTCGGTCGTGGTCGGAATCCGATTTTGCGTCCGGATTTTAGAATTTTTGGCCTCAGATCTAGGCAGACCGGTCTGAACTGCACGCAGACAGGTGAATCTTTGCGAAAACTAGGATAAGGTGGGTATTTGGAATAAAAAGCGGTCTCCATCTTTTACCCATCTGCTCATGGGCAAGCAAAATAACCATTGAAAAAAGATGTTTCAGATACAACTAGGCATTAGCCTAATGGAAAATCTGTTGAAAGTCAATGTATTACGATGTATTTAGAAATAGCCCCCAAAATGTCTATCCTACTCGCATTTCAGGCGAAAACGACAAAAACCTCCAGGGCCGAACGAGTCAAAGGATATCTTTTTTACATTGTAAATTATAACAAAGTCTCTACATAATCACACCCACCCACATACATACATACATACATACATACATGACAATATGTACTTATTTTTAATTCTTTGATAGAAAAATCCACAACATATTTTCACTATATGATACTCATGTGAACGAAGATAGGATAATTAGTTAGAGCTATATAGGTCTGACGGTAGAGAGCGAATGAAATAAAGCTTATTTTCTTGAATTAAATATTCATTTTCAGTAAATAAAGACTTTCAAGTTTAATGGTTGAACAGTTGTGTAAAATTTTGTTTACTTACAGTGAGAGTTTCTGCTCTTTTGTGCTGACGATGTAATGCCATTCTCATTTTAAGTTCATTTTTCGAATGATATGTGGTTAAGGCTTTATATTTCAACAGGATCTATTTATAAATCACATTAAAATTACAAGTTTTCTTCTATTTTATCTGAATTCATAGTACATCAACTGCTACATTTGGTTATCAGAGCTCAGTTTCAAGAAGTAAAATATTGACTTGGCAAACATTTGTCTTCATTTTGTGGCTGTCTCTGAAGCTTAAAATTTTTTTTTCTCTAAAAGCAGACCGTTCCGATGGCCTAGTGGTTAGAGCCTCCGCCTCGGAAGCGGGAAGTCGTGGGCTTGAACCACGGACGAGTCATACCAAAGATTTACAAAAATGGTACTTACAGCTGCCTCGCTAGGCGCTCAGCATTAAGAGGTTAGTGTAAGAACTGGTCGGCACGATGCCCCAGTGCTAGACTTAACTATAAACTGTCACACTGAAGACATCGTAGTAATATGACTGAATTTTTTTTATAAAGCTACGTTAAAAACCCTAATCACACACACACACACACACACACACACACACATTCTCTAAAAACATTTTCAAGTTTTTAACGTCGATGAAGTAACAGTTATGATCATCATGCACGTACGAAGATGTAATCAAGAGACTTGTTCGATGAAATCATGATTGATGAGTAAATGCCAACGTTATCGGTGTTCGCGTCATTAGAATCGTTATAAAAATTTCGCAAGCAGGGCCTGCTTCAATTCAATTGCCTTTGAGCTAGTATCTTACCCGACGACCCCGGGTAGCCAGAGGTAACCATGGTTGCACATGGCCTTTACGATGTATTTACGATGCCAACAGAGAAATGTTAGTCAGGTAATGTTAATATTACAGATAACTGATTATTACTTATTTTTATAACATTTTGTTAAATGAGAGGAGAACAAGTTTTACCATTGGGTACCTATTTCTAGCAGTGCTTATTTAGAAGTACAGGCCTTTTTTTTTTTTTTTTAGATGTCAAATGGACATTACGATCCAGCCTCAAACGCTGAGGCATCCCAACAGGCAAAAAAGGGGTGGGGACGTCCGTTAACAGAAAATCTCTCTGTATATGTTCTAATTTCAATGGCAATAACATTCCACAATTTGGGGCCAGTAAGATAAACATTTGTAAATATATTGGTCACGACACCAATGGAAGAAATAAGCACTGGCTGCCAAAGGAACGAAGCTTATAATCATGCACTAGTGGCTTTCTGAGGTATGGCAAGTATTCTGGTTCCGGGACGTTAATTGCTTTGTACGCCAGATAAACGGATAGAAAGCCACAGGACAAAAATCCACATATAAAAATTCACAGCACATAAGGTTACATATGCAAATTTACATGATATAAACATACAGATATAAAGTCACAACGTAAAGTCACATATAAAAAGTCACAGAACATAATGTCACAGATAGAAAGTCAAACATATACATAGGACAGAGTGTCACAGAACATAATATCACAGATAGAAAGTCAAACATGTACATAGGACAGAGTGTCACAGGACAAAAGGTCATAATTTTGGACATGAGGGACAATGTGTCCCAGGAGATAAACTCACTTTGAATTTTGTAATTTTGCAAGGTAAATAGTACATAAAGTCAAAACTACAGTGCCTAGTTCTGCTGCAGAAGAGTCTAAAGAATGTGTGTACTGGTGTTTCTTGGCGTTATTAATATGAACTTTTGACTGACAAAAAGTATAGCAATGCAACAAGAATTATCGATTATAGAGTTTCACAATCGATTATCTTATTGGTTCGCTCAACCAAATGATGATCGATTATAATCGATAATCGGAACAACACTACGATTCAGAATTTGTTAATTATGTTAATATCTCAATCAAGATGTTGTTGCTATTTAAGTTGTATCGTACAAGAACATGCAGAATTACAAAATTCAAAGTGTGACTATTGTCTTGTGACTTTCTGTCACGTGACTTTCTGTCCTACGTTCGTATTCGATGCCGTCTTTAGAGAATAAGACACGTTTAGAGAATGGTAACCGTTTTAATTTTGAGAACTTTCAAATGAATGGATGACAAAGTATGCTTTGAGAATAAATTACTCTGGCAGCCCTGTTGTGAGTTAGTGAACCTACCAGTTTGAACAGTGCCACAGTTGAAGGTCGATATGGGAGTTCCGACGCAGGATATTGTTTTACACCAGCCCAAATAGATCGTGTAAGAGGGTTTATTGTCCAACGCCTACCACCACCAATACATAAAGTAGTGGGGTAGTATGCATATTGGGAATTCTTATAAAATGTTTCACCTTCGCACTGGCGTAGATTGCGAGACAAACCTGATTAAAATAAAAAAACATAAAAGTTGTAGTGCTTCCGAGTAATGATAAAGTAGAAAGTCGATATAGAAATTCCAGAACAGGATGATGTGGTATGGTATATAGGCTGTATGAAGGGGACTTATCGCCAAAGATTTGCCACCTTACAAATTATATCAAAGCATTCTGTTATCTTCAGATAACAAATCTGTATATTTATCGGGGTTATCATTATATAGCCTTCTTTATCAGATATAACATCATGAGGGAACTCATTGTAATCCATTATAGTGTAACAAAGATATCTCAAAGCAGTTCAAGTAGTATGCATAACCATAATAATACTTGCTTACGTCCACATCAGAGATAACACATCAAAATATACTGATCGGAGAGCTTTTTAAAACAAACATATGGCTACGTTTCAATTCTTAAAATTGAAATCTATTGTTAAGATGAATGGTATTTAAATGTCATTTTATTGCATTCGGTAAATTTTAATATGTACTACTGCATGTTCGAAATGCAATTTAAATTTCTTCTGTCATTCTAAATCTGTATTTTAACTTGAAATATTGTTTAAAATTCCTCTTGCCAACGTCTTTAGCACAAGTCCTCTCTCATGGCATTTTTATATTAGAATTGAAACATAAAAGCGCATGATCAAAACTATGCCAAACCTACACGACTTGTGGAGCGAGTGGTCTAAAGCGCTCACCGCTACGGAAAACTGCCATCTCACCTCTGTCTGCGTGAGATCGAGTATCAGGCTCGGCTAACGTTGGTACGTGAGAAAGCCTGCCAGTAGATTCTAGTGGGTCGGTGGTTCTTCCCGGGGTTTTCCAGGGTTCTTCCTCCACCAATTATACTGGCCGTCATGTATAGCCTATATTGTGCTGAAAATGGCGTTAAACCCTACAACAACAACAACAACAACAACGATAACAACGACTTGTGGAACCGTAGATCTTTAGCAGTAAGTCCCTTCATGCAACCTTTATATTGGTTATGAACATCTAGATATGATATGATAGTGTTATAATATTCCAACACTATTTCACTTGAAATTTTTTTTTTTATATCTTTCATTTAAGTGTATAATACAAGTCACTGGTCATGCAGGCATTCAACACCGACTATTTCAGTAATGGGTGTCATTTTGTAGAATTTAATTCTACATACCTTTAAGTTTCAAATATTACTTCATTGGATTCGTATACATCCATATTCCTCTGGAAGGACATTATTTAGACACCCGGAGAGGTGCATAGGGCAAAATCAATGTTAAAGTATGTAGACATGTTTAGACGAAACGAACCTAAAGGTGTGATCCAGTCAAAGCATTCTGTTATCTTCAGATAACAAATCTGTATATTTATCGGGGTTATTATTACACAGCCTTCGTTATCATTTATATCATCATCAGGGAACTCAATATAATCCATTATATTGTAACAAATATATGTGATACAAGTTCGAATTTTATTCATTAGCGCGAACATTACGTGTTCAAGTCCACATCAGAGATATCCCATCAAAATGTTCTGATAGGAGAGTTTTAAAACAAAAATATATGGCTTCGTTTCATTTCTTAAAATTTAAAACTTTTGTTAAGATTAAATGGTACGTATATATCATTTTCATTGCATTCAGTACATTTCAGTATTAGTGCCGCGTGTTCGAGATGCTATTTAAAATTATATCGTCATTCTAAATCTTAATTTAAAACGGAAATGTTAACAATTCCTGTTGCCAACATCTATGGCAAATAGTCCCCTCTCATGGCATATTGGTGTGACCCAGGTGCGTGTTTGTCATGAGTGAGTGAGTGTGATCGATCAGTGCATGAAGGAGACGATAACGTCGAGCGCCATGCACTGAATACATGCCCTAGGCGCTCGTCGTATCGTCTCTGGACTAACGACACCTTTTCATTGTTTCTACGCCTATTATGACGAATGCAATTCGCGAGAATTGTGGTATATGTATTATTCGGGTCTTCGTGTTCGGTAAGTTGTCGCTTTTATATTATCGTGTTGCTATATATTGAAATACCGGCATGCGGGTTGTGTATCGCATTTGTCTCGTTTGTAGTATTGTATATTTAAGTATTTGTTCTCTTTCGTTGTAGGTTTTTTCCCTTTTTTCTTTTGTATTGTATCATTGACGTTAAAAAAAAACCACGACCGAGGGTGTTGTGTTCGTTTCTTCTGTACCACGCCCGACTCGTAATGGCGAACGATGTGGGCCACAACAGGATGGATGATGGCGGATAAACAATAAAACCACAATTGAACCAGACCGAAGTGCGGCTACCAATGCAAATTGAAGAATGCAGGTTAAGAGGTGGAAGTTAACGCTTTCCTGATTTAGTGATTTGTCCAACCGGAACAGAAAAATGAAGTGCGCAAACATTTTTCTTTCATAGCGTTTCTCGTGAGGACGTCATTTTCTTCTCCTTTAATGGACATGAACAACTGTGTGCATAGAACTCGTTAAAGTTTGTTTACTGTTCTGTGTTAAGATTATATATTTTCGGAAGGAATGATTCTCGTTACTGTAAGTCATAGTTTTCATTTATTCTTTGACTCATTTGGTACCGTTAGTCATTTTATTTTAACTCTATAGTTTCGCTTATCGGTACAGGTTTCATTTTCACCTGGCAGCACTATTTGGCCGCATATCACGTGCGGCACAGAAATCAACGTGTCGAATTCAGGTTATGGGCTGCTCTGTAATTGTTTAAATTTATATTGACATATTGCCTTTCGCAATTTCAAAGACGTGTTTGTTACTATAAATAATTCTGCATTAATGAACTTTCCAATGACATTTAATGTATTATGTAAAGTAAGACTTTGTATTAGTATTCGTTTAGTGTTGTACAACATCGTTTATTTGAGGTGAAAGCTTACGTCTAATAGTCTTGGGGCGTTCTAGAACTTTCAGGAGTGCAGAACTTTCCAAGAAAGTACTTTAGAAATGTTGGTGTATTTGTGTATATTAAGTCATTTTGCAGTAATACTGGTATTAATCTTGAAAAAAATAAATCCCATTATTGGTTTTAAAGAGCTGTTAAATAGTATGATTTTTTTTCTCTCCCTAAATTGTGGTTGTACGAGAAATCGCTGTTTGTTAATAAATACAACAAACGATTGAAGGATTTGTTTACCATGGTTATATTTACGCGCGATTGTTTGGGTTTTTCTTTGTGATGGCTACAGGTAAGAATCCCATGACAGAAAAGGAGATATAGGCATATGAATTCTAGCGGGTATGTGTAATTCCAGGTGGGGCCCCCACTTAAATTTGTTGTACCCCCATCAAACGTATCCGTAACCCCAGCCAAACCAGTTATACCCCCTCCACCCCTTTGTTGCAAAGCACTCATTTTGCAGGTATCGGGAGATGATTGCTCTTGCAGCTCGTTATACCTAGGTTAGATACCAAGCATATGTGCTTCAGCACTGTTAGACGATTCCCAGGGTACTTGTTCCGCTCTGTGCTACGCCCACCCCACTCACTTCCACCGTAGTATCCAAGATCCCATCCTTTCCAGGGGACGAGTCAGTACAGAAAGATGACGTCATATACTACGAGTGGAGATTCGATATAAAATGTCTCCTACCTGAATATCCTGCGGCTATTATGATTCAGACGGTCTCGGCGAGGCAGGGCGATATAGTCATAGCATTAGACGAGAAAGCTTCCATTGGAGCAATACTGAGGTGCTCAGATGCTAACATCTGAGCCATGTCAACTCGAGGTATGATCATGAAATAAGTTTTCAACTCTTTTCAAAGAGAAAGGGAATCTGACTACTTTCGGTTGTAGACTGGAAACACTTCTACAAACCGTGATCGAAGCGGGCCACAACAGAGAAGAGAATAAGGACGGCCTCCTCAGACAAAAGTTTTGGTTTATACTGAGGAGTGACATACTGAAGAGCCACACATCGTAAGTTCGATAGCATTTCTAACTATGATGAGTTATTGCGAGAAATTAGGATGGTCGACAAGCAGCGGGACTTGCCAAAGGACGCTGGCCGAATCCCAACGAAAAAAGTATACCACCAGTCCATTAAAGATGGCGAACACGAGATACACGATTTAGAGAGAGATTTCCACCCAAGGGTCCAGCACAGAGGAGAGACTGGGATCGCAAATCAACACTATTACTAAATAGCTAAATGAATAGTCATTACACCTCGGAACTGACGGAAATTAACAGAGGGCGGAGTAACGACAACAAACAGGGCCAAGTCTACAACAGCAATATCCCAGGCCATTGCAGTAGTAGTAGTAGCCGGTAAAACTACCGTGGAAATCGGGGAAACGGAAATTGAGGTAACAACAACCGATGGCGTGGCTACGGAAGAAGAACTCATCAGTTAAATGATGGCCATACGTGGGTATGTAACCATCCTAAAGGCCAGAATACGCTGTTACAGCATTTAGTTGGTTCTTCAAAAACTAGCATTGTTTACTTAAACAATGTCCCGGTGACGGCCTTAATTGACAGTGGGTCCATGAGGACTACTGTATCAAATAATTTGTCACTTAGTGATAAGCCAGTGCTTCACTCTCTCTCTCGAGTCACTGGGTCTCAAAGTCACTATTGCAGTTGGTTCACTTATCACTTATATAGGATACATTGAGTATCCGATTTTAAGGCAATTTCTTGAGATTTCTTCAACGTCTTGTGGAGAAATACATGGGTGAAATGCATCTCAAGGCGTACCTCATTTTCACAGACGATATCTTCATTTTCTCAAAGACGTTCGATGAGCACATGGACCGTTTGGAGGCAATGTTCTCACGCTTATACCAGCATGGTCTTAAGCTGAAACCCTCTAGATGCGAGCTTCTCATGTCTTCTGTCGTTTATGTCTGTCACGTTATATGTGAAGGCATCAAGACTGACGATTTTCTCTGGAAAAACTTCTGCTATTAAGACCTGGTGAAAGCCTAACAGTACTAAGGAGCTACGTCAATGTTTGGGGTTCGTGGGTTATTATCGCCACTTTGTCGAGAACTTTACGCAGATATCACAACCGTTAAACGCTTTATTAGAGGGTCATGGAACGACAAAGGCGTCTCGAAAGAATAAATCCAAATAGAAACAAGTAGCTAATTGGGCTTGGGGCGCTGCCCAAGAAACCGCCTTCACGACCCTGATAGACAAGTTGGCCTCTACCCTGATCTTAGCATTTGCCTACTATGGTAAACCATTTATCGTGCATAATGATGCTAGCAGCTCTGGTTTAGGCGCAATACTATGTCAAGAGCAAGACGGTGTAAAAAGTCATTGTTTATGCTAGTCGCGGATTGAGACCCAGTGAACGGTGTTATCCAGCCCATAAACTAGAGTTTTTGGCGTTAAAATGGGCCGTGACGGATAATTCCATGACCGTCTCGTAGGTACCTCCTTCAAGGTGGTCACAGAGAGCAAACTATTTACATACCAACTTTCAACTGCAAAGCTCGACACTACAGAGCATGTCTGGGTTGCAGCTCAAGCAAACTATATTTTCAACAGGTATAGAGCTGGCAAAAATAACGTTGACGCAGACACCCTCTCGCGTTTACCATAAATGTTCCTCGACTTAGTGGAATCAATTCACCATGCAGCCATCGTCTGTTCCCTTAAGTGTTTCATATAGTTCGTCACCTCATTCGCCGATGAGGTGTTCTCATCTGAAGGCTGTAACAACATTAAGTGGGGCAGAAAACAGTTGACCGATAAGACAATAGCAAAAGTTATTGACCTCAAGAGTAAGGGGTTTTGGCCCATAGAGGAGGATCTCTGGAGAGAAAATTCGTCTATGCTGAAATATATCCGTGAATGGAACCGCCTTGTAGTTGAAAACTGCGTTCTCTGCAGAACCAATTCTCTTGACGGTTTGTCAGACAGCTTGTGATCCCCGAGTCATACCGGAATCTAGCCCTCAAAGCTTTCCATAACTATATGGCTCATCAGGGCAAGGAGGAAATACTTTGGTTAGCTTGGCAAAGTGTTTTTGGCCTTGTCTGGAGAAGGACGGGAATCGCAAGGTAGAGTCTTGTGAACGGTGTGTACGCAGAAAAACTCCCGTTAGGGCAATGACCAAATTAACCCCAATTCAGACCACTCGCCCTATGGAGCTCGTCTGCATAGACTTTGTCACTAGAGCGGTCTAAGGGAGGGTTTGAGAGTATCACAGATCGTTTCACCAGGTACGTTCAGGCCGTTCCTTCCCGGAACCAAACGGCTCAGACTACCGCTGAATCCCTTTATGAACATATTTTTCGGTATCATTTTTCCGAAAAGGCTTCAGTGATCGGGGTCATAATATCGAGGGTAGGGTTATAAAGGAGCTATGCAAATTAGCGAACATGTCGACGTCTCTCTCCTCCCCATTAAAATTATTGGTACCTGCAAACGCTTCAATGGAAACACTCTTAAAAATGAAATGGATATTGAAGGAAGAGTAAACACAATATTGAAAGTGGTACATTGCTCCAGTTGTCCATGAATATAATGCTACTAAGCATGATTCCACTGGATTCTCACCCCATTTTCTTACGTTTGGGCGGCACCCCCAGTTTTTATTTTGACGCTTATCTGGGTACCGCACCAGATTGTGGCGAGGCTGATGAAGAGCCTCACACGTACGCGGAAAAACGGAAAAACCGCTTCCAATTCGCTTACATAGCCGCGGCGTGGGAGTCGAGCAATAGCCATGCTAAGAACAATGTCCAGTGCGATAAGGCCCGAGAGTCCAAACTTGAAACAGGGGACCATGTCCTAGTGCGCAATGTTCGACTAAAGGGGAAACAAAAATTAGCCGACAAGTGGACCAAGGACGTATATCAGGTGATATCGATCCCGCATTTAGATATGCCAGTGTACGACGTGAGAACAGTAGGTCCGAAATCTGTACGCACATTACATTGTAATATGCTTTTGCCGTTTGAGTCTATTCCTTGCGATCCAGTCCCCAGGAAATCGGTTCGGAAGAACCCGAGTGTACAAAATGTAACCCATTGACATTCGAGCTCTGAATCAGTTCTGATTCAGACTGCGACAAATATGTTATACCACACAGACGACCCGGTTGGTCGGGAGGGAAATTGTTCGACCCCGTGACCACTTCACACTGACATCCTCTGATAGATCTCGATCTATTATCAACTCCCATATTAGCTAGCCTCTTGAAAGCGTAACCTTTCAAAATAGTGGGTCTAGACAATATGAAAGTAGTTTAAATGAACCAACTACTCGTTTATCTACCCCCTCACGTATCTCGGATACCCAAAGGTCAGTTCAAAGCCCGACCGTATTGGAGGGAGACCCATAGCGTCAGTCCATGAGATTAGTCCAGAGACCACCAACACCAAAGGTGCCACGGGAAGACCCAGACCAGGGGGGAGTAAAAATCTTGATATATGTGAATAACTGTCATGTGTTAATGTTTTTATTTATTTCTGAAGACACGATGTATAGTACTGATTGATTATTTGTTCCTGTAAATTTCTTTTTTTGGCTGCAGGCACAAAGTTGTTAAAATGTCAGGAGACATTTACACTTGGTGAAAGAGTATGTGAACCAGGTGCATGTTCGGCATGAGTGAGTGATCGATCAGTGCACGAGGCACATGAAGGGGACGATAACGTCGAGCGCCATGCACTTAATACCCTAGGTGCTCGTCGTATCGTCTCTGGACTAACGACACCTTTTGCATTTTGTCTGCGCCTATTATGACAAATGCAATTCGCGAGAATTGTGGTATCTGGATGTTTAGGGTTTTCGTGTCTGGTAAATTGTCGTTTTTATATTATCGTGTTGCTATATACTGAAATACCGGCGTGCGGATTGTGTATCGTATTTGTCTCGTTTGTAGCATTGTATATTTAAGTATGTGTTCTGTTTCGTTGTTGGTTTTTTTATTCTTACTGCTTTTCATTGGTCTTGCAACGTTGATGCTAAATTAACCCTACGACCGAGCGTGTTGTGTTCGTTTCTTCTGTACTACACCCAGCTCACATTGGTATAACAATCAAAACATAAAAGCGCATAATCAAAAATATCCCAACCCTCCACGACGTATGGAACTGTGGATCTTTTTTAGCAGCAAGTCCTCTCGTGCGACCTTAATGATGTAAAAATTTATACCGGCTCAGAACTCCTATGTTTATATTTTATTTTAGTGTTGTTGTATAGCAATATTTTACTTGAAATTTGTTATCTTTCATTCAAGCGTTGTCGTATCCCACACGAGTAGGTTAGTGTGAAAAATAAATTCCGTTAAAACTTCCAATATGAATAATTAAAGGTAAAGATAAACAAATGCAATTTTTTGCAACAACAATGATGATATACTGTGGCATGAACGGGGTAAGAAAATCCGTGAAAACAGACGACCGAACGGTTCGTGACTGTTTCAGCTGGGAATGGTAGCAACGTTCTGAAAAGTTTGCTGTTATGTTCCTTACTCGTTTTTCGATGTCGCGTGTGACATTTACCGGTATCTATGACCTATACAAAGCTCACATTGTTCATTCTCCGTAAGGAAACTACAAGTATGCTAGTAAATTCCACGATGTCCAGATTTCTTTTAACGGTGTTTGTCAAATGCGATCCAGAAAAATATCATATAATATCTTAACTTAATTCTGTCACTGAGATGCAAGTGATATAAAAATATAAACGTATATTTTTCTATCCAACTAAATTGAATATACACAAGCATGTATTTCTACTAAACCAAATGAAATGGATACAAAACAAGTGGATTGGAAGCGAATACTATTACAAAAGAGTTCCTCTCAATCATGGGAACAGCTGTAACTCAGTTTTCGGAACAACCTTATGTTGTCGCGCGTTCGATCCCGGCTCAGGCCAACCCGGGTCGGCTGCCTCGTTGTGTACTAGCAAATTCACAATTCACTTAGCTCTCATTTCCTCGGCATGACTATGCAGTAAGTCAATTGTTAAAAGTGACAACGAAACAAACAATACAAAACCAAAATCATCCCTATCACATATATACTTATAGATAGACAGAATGTAAATATAATATAATTATCCTTTTACCCAACAAAATGAAATACTGAGATAGACAGCGGTCGCTTTGTATCGTTGTTCTTTTAAGAGTATTTCTGTCAGCTGTAAATAATTAATACTCATAAAACACGACAGTGCTGGTAACCTAAAACATTTATTGCGAAGATAAACAAATGGAAAAGAAACTAATACCCAGATGTATTATCATCACATCCTACCTGCTGATGAAAATGTTGAAAAACAACTAGTCAAAAACGGATCGTGACTTGGTCCACCCTTATGCATTCGGAAGACTCGGCTGTATGCAACCTTTACAAAATTACTTGGCTTGCATAAGTGGACAGACAAATCTTCCCCACGAAATAGGGCTCAAATCCACTGTATTTACTTTAGTGAAAATGATAAGTACAAAATAAATATTATTGTGTAAGGGCATTTAATACTTAAAGAGCCGAAAATAACATTTGCACACATTTTAAAACTTAATGTGCAGTTGTTATGCCTGAAGAAAAAAATCAATGGTTGTAGTACATGTCAAAATCCTGCTCCCGTATTTTTTTAAAATCATGACAGACAGATGGGGCAGAAAATCAGGCAATAAATGCGGACAGATGCGAGATGTTAGGGATCAACGCATAAGACCACTCTGCCACCCGTGTCCAATGTTATTCTTGCTTTACGAGTATTATATCAGCGTGGAGAAATCGAATGTTCCTCCACGTCAATATCGTTTGAAAAGCCGAACCGTGAGTCATTGGAAACCAGACAATTAAGGGATCTACAGAAGAAGATACCATTGTCTACCTGTTCGATACACGCCACAACGCTTTCAGGGTATAAATAGTATGCCGTAGTCATCTATGCGTTCTTCTCCACAGCGGTCGACATCTATATATCTCTCCTTCCCAAAGTTCAGCGCATGCGGACGTCGATGCATCACACTGAAAGTATTTAAAGAATAATTCTTAATTATAATCGTTTCTTAAAATTTCTCTTTGACTTTAAAATCGCAGCTATTCACAATTATTTCTTCCGACTGACAGTCTTTTATGCAGAGATTTAGTAACTTGTCAAACAGGTAGACCTCATTTCCACACCGTTCAATGTGACACCCGACCTACGTCTCAAGATTACGAACCAAGCTTTACTATGCACACACGATTGTTACACTTGCCGCCTTACGTAAGTGCCTCACCTTGTGCAGAGGATGTATGCATACGAACACGCTTGAAATGAATCTTAGGTAGCACATTCACTGACTACGTCGGTACCTTGTAGTACAGTCTTCTAAATACAGTATGCGAGCTTGTTGCTGTTAATGGAATCGGAAAAAACATTGCAAGGTAAGCATCCTATATGTAATATTTTATTTACATGGTTTGGTGGTGGTGGTTGTGGTAGAGTGATTATTAGTAGGCGAGGTGGTCTAAAAGAACATCTTTTTTCTATAGATAAAATGTAAATTTTCATAGGCGAAACAACCCACCTTTTCTAAAAATCAAAGAAGCGTGGTAACCGTTTCATGAATAGTAGTAGTAGTAGCAGTAGTAGTAGTAGCAATAGTGATATCAGGACAGGTGCAGTAGCAGTATTTAGTAGTAGGTGAAGCAGTAGTAGTAGTAGCAGGTGGCATATCTATTAGTAAGTGTAGTAGTAGTAATAGTATCAGGGCCGTAGAGAGCTATCATGGGCACTGGGGTAAGAAACACCCGGGCCTCTCCTAGTTCTTGTTCAAACAATATTTTTCTTTTATAAAATTAAAGTGTTGTTCGGCCCAGGGTCCCTTACAGGCCCCGGCTCCGGGGATATATTCTCGGTTGCATTCCCCCCCCCCACCTCCTGCCGTTCCTGAGTAGTAGTAGTAGTAGGTGTAGTTTGTGGTAATTGTAGTAACAAGGATAAATTTAGTATGTAGATGGGGCAGTATATAGTAGTCGTATTAGTAGTTGGTGTAGTATATAGCAGTCGTATTAGTAGTAGGTGTAGTATATATCAGTCGTATTATTAGTAGATGTAGTATATAGCAGTCGTATTAGTAGTAGGTGTAGTATATATCAGTCGTATTAGTAGTAGGTGTAGTATATATCAGTCGTATTAGTAGTAGGTATCAGTCGTATTAGTAGTAGGTATCAGTCGTATTAGTAGTAGATGTAGTATATAGCAGTCGTATTAGTAGTAGGTGTAGTATATAGCAGTCGTATTAGTAGTAGGTGTAGTATACAGTAGTCGTATTAGTAGTAGGTATCAGTCATATTAGTAGTAGGTGTAATATATAGCAATCGTATTACTAGTAGATGTAGTATATAGCAGTCATATTAGTAGTAGGTGTAGTATATAGCAGTCGTATTAGTAGTAGGTATCATTCGTATTAGTAGTAGGTGTAGTATATATCAGTCGTATTAGTAGTAGGTGTAGTATATATCAATCGTATTAGTAGTAGGTGTAGTATATAGTAGTCGTATTAGTAGTAGGTGTAGTATATATCAGTCGTATTAGTAGTAGGTATAGTATATATCAATCGTATTAGTAGTAGGTGTAGTATATAGTAGTCGTATTAGTAGTAGGTGTAGTATATATCAGTCGTATTAGTAGTAGGTGTAGTATATATCAGTCGTATTAGTAGTAGGTGTAGTATATAGTAGTCGTATTAGTAGTAGGTGTAGTATATATCAGTCGTATTAGTAGTAGGTGTAGTATATATCAGTCGTATTAGTAGTAGGTATAGTATATATCAATCGTATTAGTAGTAGGTGTAGTATATAGTAGTCGTATTAGTAGTAGGTTTAGTATATATCAGTCGTATTAGTAGTAGGTATCAGTCGTATTAGTAGTAAGTGTAATATATAGCAGTCGTATTAGTAGTAGGTGTAGTATATAGTAGTCGTATTAGTAGTAGGTGTAGTATATAGCAGTCGTATTAGTAGTAGGTATCAGTCGTATTAGTAGTAGGTGTAGTATACAGCAATTGTATTAGTAGTATGTGTAGTATATATCAGTCGTATTAGTAGTAGGTGTAGTATACAGCAGTCGTATTAGTAGTAGGTGTAGTATATAGCAGTCGTATTAGTAGTAGGTGTAGTATATAGCAGTCGTATTAGTAGTAGGTGTAGTATACAGCAGTCGTATTAGTAGTAGGTGTAGTATATATCAGTCGTATTAGTAGTAGATGTAGTATATAGCAGTCGTATTAGTAGTAGGTGTAGTATATAGCAATCATATTAGTACTAGGTATCACTCGTATTAGTAGTAGGTATCAGTCGTATTAGTAGTAGGTATCAGTCGTATTAGTAGTAGGTATCAGTCGTATTAGTAGTAGGTGTATTATACAGCAGTCGTATTAGTAGTAGGTGTAGTATATATCAGTCGTATTAGTAGTAGGTATCAGTCGTATTAGTAATAGGTGTAATATATAGCAGTCGTATTAGTAGTAGGTGTAGTATATATCAATCGTAGTAGTAGTAGAAATATTATATGGTAGTCGGGATAGTAGTAGGGGTAGTGAGTAGTAGTCGGGATAGTAGTAGGGGTAAGGAGTAGTAGTCAGGAGTAAGTTTTTGTTTCTCCTTCTTTCTAGCTCTCTTTTCAGCTTACTTTATGTTTCTGTCTTCCTCGGCGTTTTGAACGCCCTGTCTGACAGCTAGGCACCAGGTGGCACGGTTGTTTGCACAGCTCTCCCAGTTGTTGACATTGATGTCGGCCGTCTTCATGTCCTTCTTGAAGACATCTTTGTAGCGCATACGTTGTCGTCCAGTCGGTCGTGCATAATAAGCACAAATTGTACTTCAAGAGCCTGGAAAATCAAAGAATTCCCCAGTATATCAACTGATTACCTGCGTGACATCAGTACGAGCATTTATCAGGTCAAACAGGCTCCAACGTATACAAATGAGTATCTCACAGAGCAAGGGCACTATGAGGTTATGCCATGCGTGGATTTGCCAGGTCTGTTACATGTAAAAATCCAGTCTCGCCACTCCAAAAATAAAATCCATTTACTATGGATCTAATACAAGGTGAACTATTCCATGGACACCATCAAAGGATGGTACTGTACCTGCAAGTTTAGTGATCGGGTTGTGTTGTGCCCATGTATCTAGTTTCCTGTGTTTTCTTGGCTGCAAAAGATGGGTAAATGACGAGTTGACAAAGAAAGCATCACTAACTAGTCATCTTAAGGTTGCGTCATCTATTCCAGAATGTGAATATGACAATGAGGAATCAAATGAGTTGTTTTTCTACACTGTGACGACTACTTGCATCAGTAGTCATCTGGCTCCTTTTGTTTATATGACAAATGATAATTTTGTATAATTTGATTTGTCATCCATATCATGATGTTTCCATTATTATGACATCTTATTTGTGTGATATTGATGAAGAAAGAACGATAATACATAACAATTGCCAGACTAAGGCCTTCCAGGGCCCTCGTCACTGAAAATATTATAGTTAACCCACCCCCACTACTAAGTGTGAAATTTATAATAAAAAAACGAATATCAGAAGCTAAAAAAGGCTGGAAAATACCAGCGTTATGCCGCCATTCTAAATCACATTACTCGTACATGCAAATTTAAATGGTTATATATAATTCATTCAATTTTATCATCGGCAAATACTTATAATTATTTTCCGGTGCCCCTGTTGGTCTGGTGCCCTAAGTACTTGCTTAGTATGCTTAATGGGTAATCTGGCGATTTGCATACCACATTAAAATGAATTTTAAAAAATGTATACTTTAAAGACATACTCATTAATAATTTTACTTTTTGATGTCCATGTTGGCCTGAATAGTTTATTTTTAATGCTTTTTATTCTCTTTTTGATGACTGTGCCGTCATTGCAAGTTATGTCTGGCCACCTTCCAGTGTCTCTAAGAGGGGTCCAATCTTAAATACACACAAAAATGACAATCACAGTAACAGTTACTCATCTCAACTGTACAGACGGCAGGAGTATACCATCCCTGGGTCATGTTTGGGTGGATGAGTGGGTACGTTACAATCATCGGTATTTGCTGCTCGATTTGATTTTAACTGCTACCGTTATGTTTAGGATACGTATTTCTTTTATCAGATGCTTCGTTGTCTCTTCCTTGCATAGATTTTCATTAAAACACTTCTCTGAGCCTCCACATATATAAAGCCTTACGGCGAGGTATTCGCATGATTTTTGCGAAGGAATACGGACAAACATGTCGGCCTACAGGTATATTATCCAGTAATAAAATATTTATGCACAAAATTTGCCTTCGAAACCTGTCAAATTTAAGTCAGTGTGACTAGCTTCACTTTAATGGCATATATGAACACATATCCATATATATAATGTTATTTTCTTCGTTCAAATTTGTCTATACGTTTTTGAATTTCTACATTGCCCCCATCGAGGGCCCCAGCTTTGAGTCGATACAAATACGTGAATATAGGCCTACATGTGCATAGGACGAGAGAGAGAGAATCAGTCATATATAGTTACTTTAAACAATGAAAAGGGGGAAATATACTACTTTGACTAGTTTTTCATCCAAGTTGACGTGCAAACTTGTTCCTGACAATTCTTTGGAAGCTGCATTCATTCTATGCATCCCTGAATCTTGCACGATGTAAATCATCTTTGCAGACTATTTTATGATTAAGTACCTTTTTTGTCAACGTATTTTAGACACAGTTTCAGTTGACGTATAAGTACGATATTCTACTTTTGTCTGCGATGGACCATTTTGGAATAGTTTTAGAAACTCCAAAACTAATAAAAATGCATATTGCAAATTTGAAACTGAGTGAATAGCTCATGGAAAAGCAGTATCTATGAGAAGTAAATGTAAAAGAGGGCTACTTTTCATGTCTGTTTGGATAGTTTTTTGACACCCTGTAACCATGGCAATGGACACGTGAACACAAAACTGATGTCAGAAATAAATGTTAACCATCCCATGTGTACAGCAAACATAATATAAGGACATTTGGAGGGGGTGGGGGCGCAGAAAGTGGCACTTATTCAATATTGTATTTTACATAATTAATTTCATTAATAAGCTCCATCTTCATCTGATATTGTTCTCTTTGTAAAGGATTAGCTAGAGATGGTTTTCGACCAGTTTGATCCTTGATTGAAAAAGGTGGAATTTGCTCAGTAATGGAATGTTTAGCTACAGCAAATATATTGGTTTTTGCAGAGGTGAATTGTATTTTTGACAATGGAAGTATAATTTCAATCTGATCAGGTATTATTGAATTTCCTAAACAATTTTTGTGTATCAGTTTCTTTGTGAAAACTAAGTCACTTTGAAGAATATGATCACTTCTGTAGACTTGATTTTCTGAATTATGGATAATTGTAAAACGATTTTCTGAAAAAAAGATAAAATATCTTGCTTAACTGGGTTACTATTACTCCATGTTTATTTTTATGTAAATGTAACAATGTTTCTCTCGCCACCTGTCAGCAAAAGTATCTCCTGTACGTGTACCAGCCCTGGGATTAATTTTCACATTATAAATTTTATAGTGTCCATGACAAAGCTGAAATTACCCCCAATAGTTATCTTAATCGCTGCTGAAGGCTATTATTTTGTCCTAGATTTGTGAGTAAAGATTTGCATTGTGGCGGTTAGGACCATATACACGAGTAGAGCGAACCTACATGTATTTAATTACCGGTATCTAGAAATATTTTATTACCTGCGTTATCTTTCTTGTTTCTGTGCAAGTTGAATTGAAAATTGGAATGGCCACCAGTCTGGAGTTAGATTAAATGGAATGTACAACACAACCATAACCCTGTGTTGATTTTATGTATTTCTCCCGTATCTGAATCAAGTGGGTATATTGATAAACGGAATATTTCATCTGTTTGAGGTTGTTTTTTTTTTAAGCATCCCTTCTGTTAACTGTATCTACAAATCCCTGACAACTAATAGTAACAATCTTAAAGTTGTCATCCATATAACGACAGACATTTTTGGTGTGTTGTGTGATGTGATTTGGATTTTTAACGTAGCTTTTACACTTTTTCAGTCATATCGCTACGTTGTCTGCAGTGTGGCTGTTTATAGTGATGTCTAGCACTGGGTCATCATGCCACAGACATGTAGCACGATGTCCCAGTCAGATTAACCTGATACCAGGCCGACCAGTCCTAACACTAACATCTTAAACTGAACGTTTAGCGAGGCAGCTGTTAGTACCATTTTGTTAGTCTTTGGTATGACTCGGCCGGTGATCGAACCCACGACCTCGCGCTTCCGAGGCGGACGTTCTAACCACTAGGCCACCTGAGCGGTAGACATTTTTTTGTGTAAAATGAACGAGTGAGCCTCGGATGTGCATAGGAGACCCAGCCGGCAGATGTCATATTGATTTGCCAATTTGTGTTTAAAGAAGTTAAGTCTTAATATTCTAAAACTTACAAAAATAAATTCATCAAAACTATATTGAATACTAATAAAACAGATCTATTTGGGGATGGCGGCAGTACGATAGCAGTAAACTGGGTCAGTTACAGTCCGCATGTCCTTAATTACCCTCATGGTAATTACCCTCATGGAAAAGCCAGTCAATAAGATGTCGCAATACCAAATGAATTTTGCCTACACTCTACTCATAATCAAACGAGATCGGCCAATCCGATCCAAGGATACGTTATTAATATGCATGCTCGAATTCATCTGAAAATTTGAAAGAGAGAGATGGGGGAAGACTTATATATCCTCTATGGCATGTGAGAGCAGTGTTCTTGTTGTAAACAATGATTTTTTTATAGAATGGAACTAGGTACGGGTAGAATAAAATGTCAGGTTGCTAGACTTTGGTGGTCTTTTTTTATACTCCCAGTGTGACTCTAGCTGCTGTCTTTTTCACATGTGTTTCTTACAATGAAGAAGACAAGCGGACCCAAGATATCGGAAAGAATCGATACACAAACACTCATCGCTGTGCTAATTTAATTGAATGAGAGGTGTCTCAATGAAAGTTATCTCGTGACCTTGCATTTATCTTCAATAACTGCGACGATATTAATACCAAAATCATTCAGTGTCCTTATTTGGGCAAGGATATATGCAGTTAAGTTTACTTTTATTGTGTACCTAGTGAGATGCGAAATGAGGTTCAGTTTCAGTTTCAATTGTGTTGTTTCTAAAGTGTAGGTACACAATTGTAAGGAGTATTAATTTCACATTTTCAATGTTTGATCCTATCCATCCATTATTTTTGCATATTTCAGCTATAACATGGACTATGGATGCTGCTATAAACAGATGTAAAAGGGACTCTGTGCCCTTAAAGAGACAACTTGGGCACTTAGAAGTCATGTATCATTACTGCAATCAGGAGGGCTCTGACCTTTTGACATCCGTTGTTCATCTGTCTGCCGCCTACAAACCAACCATAAACCAAATCGTGGAAGCTTTGCTGTGTCTTGCAAAAAGACACCCTTTACTACGGATGACAATCCAGCAAGATCCAAAGACACCTGGAACATATTACTTTAAAGAAATGGATTCATTGCAGGTTGACTTCAAAGAGGAGAAAATTAGTCCTCGCGATTTTCTAGACGTTGGGGCAACTACTGGGTACAGAATGAGTGACGGTCCCTTATGGAGATGTAGGCTTATAGGATGGCATTCATCATTCAGTACAAATGTTTCCGAAATATGTAAGAAACAAGTAGCAGATCAACCGAAGCATCCAGTATTTGGCTTTTCCTGGCATCATGGCATCGTTGATGGGATTTACTTTCGATGGGTAGTTGAAGAATTTTTGTTGTTTTTGGAGAGGACGAAATATGGACTTGTTCACAAGTCTGTACAGTCGTTATCATTATACCCACCATTAGATCGTGTGATTAGCCAGTCCATTGCGAGCCACGTACCTGTAGAAGTATTTGGAGTAACTTGTCTCACAGGAAATCAAATTAAGGCATCAGATAACTCGTTGCTGGTGTCCGCACTTGATGCTTATGTTTCAACATTTGCAAACGAAATCCAATCTTTAGAAAAATGTGAACCTAAATCACGCACTTTAATGAGAACTTTCAATAAAAGTAGGACACATACATTTATTTCCAAGTGCAAAGACATGAATATTTTACTTTCTGGAGCCTTGATGGCGGCTTGTTGTTGTGCATTTGCTCGGCTTGTGGAGAGATCTGTACCTTCACAATGTGAACTCGATTTGACCGCGGAAATTCTGGTAAATATGAGGAGATATCTTCCTAACGATACGCAGTCTCAGATGGGGGACATACCGTATCCTGGCACCGGTGCTTTTGCTGCAACCGAAAATGTGACGGTCAGACCTTTAAGAGATGCGTGTCCGTCAAACGAGTTTTGGAAAATAGCAAAAATGTGGTCGGAGAGAATTCAAGTCAGTCTAAAATCACACCAGTACTTAAAGCAAATGATGTCGGAAATGACCAACAGCATTACAAATTCTCCATCACAAAAGGGCAAAGCCCAGGGTGTGGTTTGTTTGAGTAATGTTGGCAATTTAGATCTTGTGTTAAAAACGGAATCATCCAAGGACTTCCGATTAATTGATATGTTTGGTACCTCAAGCGTTTTGATCGACGATAGTCCCATATTTTTTCTCACCTGCAGTACTTGCTCAGGAAAAATGACCATGTGCCTGACTTTCTGTGAAAACTATACAACAAAAACCACCGCATCTCGTTACCTGGGTTATGTTGAGTCGTATATCGACTCCGTATCCAAGTTATGAAACAAGAGCGTTTTAGGCTATAGAAGGAAACTTAACAAAATTTATCATATTTATTTTTGATGAAATATATGCCAGTTTTCTTCTGCAAAGTAGTTAGTCAGTTAGTAGGTCAGTTACTAAGTTTTACTTATTTCATCTCTTACTTCGCAAGCTGATAGTGTACAGTTAAGCTTGCCATACAGCCAGCTAACCATTTAGCCCGATAGACAGTTAAGAAAATACGACGAAATTATATCCTTTGAACTGCCGTACAGAAAGGAAAATGTAAAAGATATAAACACCTTCCATCAGAAAATGAATACAAGGTTATAAGAACACACTTGATCGCAACACATTAAGCTACTTCAAACACCAGGTTTGACTTACACAGTGAAATTGAATGATTATTATGGTGACGTTTAGACTCTTTTACAGAACAATGGTTACAAATCCAAAAAGTGCAAAGAAAGTACGAATGACAGAGGAAAAGGCAAAGAATGAAATTAAATATTCTTATTCCTAAAAGGACTTTAAAGGATAAATATCACCAATCATGGGTCTGTGTAAACTGTCCAGACATGTGTGATAAAGACAAGAATGATAAATCTTAAATAAAATCAGCAAATTGTATGAAATTAAGCAGGGATGTATGATGTATCTCATTTGAACAACAATCATGTAGTTCCTGATCAGTGAAACAATTACTTCTTTATTTTAAATTTGGTAAAACGTACATGCAAAACTTTCTTGTTTTTGTCTTTTCTTAACTTTGTTTCTTCCAAAGCGAGGAAATTAAATGATATGACCAGAGCAGGGAATATATTTGATATTGTATTTAATACAACACGTCATTCTTTCAACATTTCCCACCATAATTTTGGGAGGACATATTAAGACAAAGAATATGAAGAAGAAATCCACAAGCAGTATGGCTCAAATTTGAATTCAGTCGGATGAAGCATTAAAGCGAAACTGGTCACACATTCTACGTGTTGGTGTTGTTTATTTTAATTATTTATAATATATTATATGCACAGAGAGAGAGAGAGAGAGAGAGAGAGAGAGAGAGAGATCTGATAACGTGTAGTGGCGCTATTGCTCCATATATTTTTCCATGCCGATCAAATGGTGTTCATAAATGCAGTATATCAAGCTATTGTGTAAGATAGAATCCTAACCACCCTAAAATATAATACTAGGATAAAAATTGCTGAGCCATGACACAAAAAGGAATATCAAATGAAACAAAATCCTGAAAACATATTTCTTTTAATAAAACTTAGATTAATACAGAAGACTACCGCTCAAATTATGTGTTACAACACGTGGAAGAATAAGACACGATAAACAAGGCCATTTTTAACAAAACACAACTATTCTGTCAGTCATTCTGGCATGGTTATGTTCATTGATAAAGATCTGCGTTCAAAGTAATTTCTGCAGTGTTATTAGGTGACTGCAGTTTTTGTTGTAAAGGACATGTTTAAAAGACATTCACTTTAGTGTTAAGCACAACAACAATAATATAATCATATGCTGAAGACACTGGAATATTGTAGCATCAGTCAAATTAAAGGATAAGAAAATTGATGTGGTCTAGTTGTGAAAATGGAAACTGTAATGGGAAGGTTAGTCATAGTATGACCAGATTCCACGTCTTTTTTCAACCGTAAATTTGGACATTTCTTCTTCAATGTGCATTCTATGGTGACCCATCCCTGCTTAGAACTAAGTGTACGAGATACCGTAGCAGACAAAAGCTGGTCCCAACAAGTTGCAGTTTAAAGTTCAACGTCATATGTCGAGGATTCTAATTTCACACATTTTGTCAAATTGTTGGTGTTGACAGTCCCATTTCCGATTTCGAATTTTGCAATTTCATTTGTTGAATTACATAGCAGTGGTTGAGAGTTCAATTTTATGTGCAGATTGTTTTAGATATTCTTTTGTTGACAGTGGTGGTTGAAATTTCGATGTTGTATGTCAAGAATTCCAGATTCAGTTCTTGAGTCCAAATGTTTGCGATGAAAGTTCCATTTCTTATATCTGTTTTTAAATTTTATTTGTTGAATTACACAGCGATGCTTGAAAATGTAATTTTTTATGTCGATCTTTTAGATTTTAATTTTGAATACAGCTCCCCAGTGCCAATCCCTAAAAATAATCCCAAACAAGGTCTCCAATATCTTTTATTACGTTTATATTTTTAAATTTGTACATGAAACCCTGAAAATGAGAGGCTGCTTCGAGTTGTTTCTAATTTATTAGTTCTTCTCCTGTTGTTAATTGAAGATCACTACAACTGTGTGTGTTGATGCATTTGGATGAGTACTACAATTATCATCTAAATGTAGGTCACTAAGTTTAATTTTACCTTTCATTACTTTACTCAGATTTTATTTTACTTTGTTAGTGGAAAGCGACGCATAGCAGTCACTTTTCCGTCAACATTTACAGGTTTTTTTTAATACAATTTTTAAGCTGTGTACATTTCGTAAACCCTTTTGTAGAATCTCATCATATTTCTGATAAATAATTAAGACCTCGAAAAAAGTTCGTTTTATAACATGCGCACTAGCTCCTTTTACCTCGAGTTGAAGTTCATAGAAAAATTTGGTTAAAGGTTTTCATTTGCTACTTATTCCTAAACTCTATAATAATTATAAATTCTTATCACACTTGGCATTCACCATTATAAACCTAAGACAATTCATTATGCGACATATTTGCTCACTCTATGACCATGGAAACAAGGTCACAATGGTATAAAGTTTTCATTAAAGCCGTTCTGCGACACGCACTCTCGTCCTTTTTGATATTTGGGTCACAGTCCTTTAGGAAATTAGCATTATTGTTTCAGTTGAAGTTTTTGTTTCCTTTGGCTTTTATTTCCTAAAGACCTTGATGGATGCTGTTCAGACGTTTGATGAATTATTATCAAGGTAAGACAGTTAATACTGCAACATGTTCGTTCCACCTTTTGGGGGACTAAACTCACGGTGTTGATATTGGTTGAAACATCGAGGCCCTGGCTTTCTTGTGTTTTAGTTCAGTTTCTCAAGGATTACAGGCATCATAAGCATCCTGCTTTGTGTTTAGACATGTTTTGATCAGTGCAAGGCTGTAGCAAAGTTGTGACAAATAAATCAGTATACGGGAATTGTATCCAACAATAATGCACAAGACTATAACATAGAGGCACGTCTGATTATTTGAGCAAGGCCACTCACCTACCCCACTACACCCCGGCCCAGCCGTTTTAGAATATTTTCCTTTTATACACTGCTTCGGTTTGGGCCTTTTTCCATTGTGCCAGGCGTTTTTCCCAACAATTTACGTACTTGTATTGTGTGTCTATCACGGACTTGATCATGTGGAAGAAACAACACTTAATCTCATAAACCTCATCATGTGTTTCGACATCAAAATAACCACTTGAAATCTTTATTAGTACCGGTAAGTAAATTTGCCACAGAACTCATTTGGTCAACCATGTTTGAGCAATCCCATGAGTGACTTTTTCCGCACTTGCTAACTTTTCCACAGCGGCATCACCTCTCCAAAACTCTCGCGAAATGTAACATATTTTGAATATTGTCCTTTTTTTTGTTGTATCGATTGTTTGTTTGTTTTAAAACTAATTTGTTTTTAACGAGTGGACTTGTGTCTGCCTCAAAATGGATTTTGACCACCAAGTGCAGTCTTAAGATTCTTTCTCCCTGTGTTGAATTAATCGCATTCAAGTCATGAATCAGATTCACGTCGGTGCGTTGACGTGGGCGGATATCATTGGATGCTTAATAAGCAAGGTTATGTCAGTAACACAAAGCCTCAACAAGGTTGATAGTTGAAGCCGGGCTTAGATTGGTTGTTAGAATACAGTCGTATATCAGGTCGTGTACCAGGCCCAAGATATCCAGAAATGTGTTTTTCACCAGGATATATACTCCACGATGTCGAGATGGGCCACACTATTTGCATTAGGATCCACTTTGTTAATGAAGCCGCGATATCACTGCCGATGAGGTATTTTTATTTTTATCTAAAGGTAAAATTGTTTGCTCCACATCGAACATAATTCCAGTGATAGCAGCTCGTCCATTACGTGTATGAACTCGAGCTGAATTTGCGGTACGTGTCTTCGAGCAAAGTCGCACACAATATGAAGACATGGTCGCATTATTAATACTGTACTATTTAAAGACGGTATGAAGTGGCAAATTTCTGGTGATCTAACGAGTAGACATTAGTTGAGACCAGAGAACCATTAGCTAGATTTATTGAGACAGGCGCGTATCATATCGCCATACTACCGTGTACAGTAATGTCCTTTAGAGGGAGAATTTTGTTCCTAATTAAGCATTTGTTTATACAGCAGCCAGGCGGACTATTAGGGACACGGAAAACTTCATTTTTCATGGTAAAGCTGTCACAGTTGAGAAATCGCAGAAACTCCGTTACTCAAACTACCAGGTCAAGCTGACCCTGACTTTGGCGCCTCTGGAAAAAGGCGGCAGAGATTTTTGATTCTGATTGGTTACGTTGAATAAGGGGCGTGTTTCCCACACAAAATTTTATAGCTTTTAAAATTGTCACATCGGAAATTCTAATCAGTCTAAACTTTTCTACGTGAGAAACCAAAGTAGGCTCCGGGGGATTTGCAAGAAATTCCCCGTAAAAGAACTGTTGTCCAAAGGGGACTATTGTCGAAAGGAACCGACGAACTAATTTACCGATTAGAGGGAGGAACGTTGAAAGCAAAGGTAGTGTGACAATTCCATGTAATTTGTTGATGCCATATATAATGCTTTGCTGAAGTTATTTACTTGTAGTTGCACGAATCTTTTTTCTACGTTCGTGTAATAATTTGCTTTATGAAGTACAATTGTGTTGAGTTTATGCATAGGAAGTCGTACATTAATCTTCTTTAGATAAGTTTGACGAATTGTTTGAATTTGTCGTCTTGTTTACATAAGAAACAATACATAAGAATTTAATACATTACATTAGTTAATTTGATTACGAGAATCCGTGTGAATTCGCAGAATTTAGAAGATTTCACGTATGATTAAGAATAAGTGTGTATTGACTGAAATGATCTAGTAATTGATTGATGTGATGTATCCTATTTATTCGCTGTGTAAATTGAGGCTGGCTCAGAACCCCAGGCCTCGCGTATGAGTTAATGTGTAAGGTCAAGGCGTAACGAATTAGCCATTTGACTAACTAGGGTCAGTATAGGACATGTGGAGTCGATTGATAGCCTTTGCATCTGTTTAGCACTGATACTGAAATATGACAACGAGGGAGAATAATGAAGAATTAACTGTTTCATAAATAACGGGAACTTTAGGTTTTCTCTATTTATATTTATTTAAAAGGGAGAAAATAGCTCCTGAGACGTATAATCCTGAGAAGTATAATACTGAGACGTATAATTCTGAGACGTATACTGAGAAGTATAGAGAGAAGTGCAGTGAGACGTATAATCCTGTGACGCAATCCTGCGACGTATTAATTTCTGAAACGTATCCTGAGAGTATCCTGAGACGGATGGTGGAAAGTATCATCCTGAGATCCAAGCGTCTGAACAGCTACAGTGGCAGCAGAACAACTGAGGACGAGCAGGTTATGCAATCGTATAAAACGTTGACTTCGATTGTTCACTCGATCCTATGATGAACTAAATCTATCAGTAAACAGATCGGCTATTTTATTTAAATCTATTTGCGTTTTCTTTGTATTTCGGTGAAAGTTAAATTTCTAAAAGCTGAGTATATTTCTGATGTAATGAATTTTCACAGTGTTTTTATGTAATTGATTAAATTGTTTGTTTACATGTACGGGGGCTCGTGTTGGTTTGTTCTATATACCTGCTCAGATCTCTATCTATTTCACCACTTATATTTATATTTACTCGAACCGGGCAATAACATCGAGGGCGGTCAACCCATAGATAACGAAAATCAAATTTGGCGGGACACCCACCAGGGACAATTCTCCCCCATTACAGACATCATGCTGAAGGAAATTTAGCGGGTGATTTTGATAAAAACAAAGATTTTACTGTCATTTACTTTTTTGCACAGCATCACCTATACCTTCCAAGCATGGCGACGGAACTGTGTTTCCAAACTCAGTTCGTGCACTAATCATTAGACCAGATGGATAAAAAGAAGAAAAAACTGTTGTTAAATATGTTTTAAAAATGGTGAACTTGAGATAGGTTGTACGCAATCGCGCCATCGGTTGATGAGATACGGTGTTATGATGTTTTAAAAGACTTTCAAAAAGCGTTGAGTGACAAAAGTTCGTTGAGAAGTCGTGTTGCTACTACCATCGATGAATCACCTACCAATTAATGATTTGGATGCAAACAAAAACATTCTTATCGTGTGCGACGATGTGATGCTTGAGAACCGAGTCAATCCCGCGCAAATGTTCTCTCGAAGCAGGCACAAAACACGGACGTATTTTATTTGACTCAACGATACGCACATGTACCTAAAATGATCAATGACAACTGTAACATGTTAATGATATTTCGTGGCATTGAAGCACGTGATCTTGGGAATAATCATTGGACTTAGTATGTCGCCGACCAAACTTAGGATGACTTTCTTTACATGTTTGCGAGGAACACTAAGTTTGCTCACCATTAATTTGACCGAAACGTGCATGGGTAAATATCGTGCGTGTCTTAAAACGTATATCACGTCAATTTAACAATATAAAAAAGCCACAGTTACATGAAATGTTTGCCGGTGATGTCGTAGAAGAGTATGAAAAACGACGCCGTAAAGACGCTCGTGAACGCTATGAATTAATTTTTAATGTTACTGCAGGTCGATAAAGTATCAAAGCTATTTTACGGCTGCGACAGACTGCGTTAAAACACAATACATTGGGCTTTGAACAAACATTTGCACCGCTAATTAAACCCACAAAGGAAATTGTTGATCATGCAAAGAATATGAAAAAAGCAACCAGAGCAACCGTACAACAGGTGGCAGCGCTAACTGGAACCGAAGAAGCGTTGGTCCAGTTTGTAAGATAGCCAACCACCAAAGCTATCCAAAAAAATCAGCAAGAGCAACTACAGAGACTATCACGCGTTTGCCATTTGCGATTAAGGAAGTTAAAGATGTTGTTGACATTGAGAAGCCATACGTTAACTTGCAGAAGGCATCTGTGCACTTCATGAGGACGTTATAGAGGCAGTTGCTATGATAGCTGACGTGCCACCTGAATACAAAGTCAGAGATGCCGACACCGCCTCAATTTTTAAATGAAATAGCTCGCCGGTCGATATTTGAAAAATGCCCTGCGTGTTGATCTTAACAGACACATGATTTATGAATGGATAGGAATGGCCTAAAATGGTACAGTTTACTGGAAAGAAACAAGCTGCCGTTACTCGGTGTAATCAGTTTGTGCAAACGTTTGGCGCATTTACAAATGGAAGAACAGAATGTGAAAGGGTGATAGAGAGAATATTTTATAGTTGCGACCAATAATGCAACCACAACCACAACATATTCATAGAGACCTGATCATGAATATGCTACAGGGGGAAATCTGCAACGTAAGCAAGGGGAACTCCAAAGATTTGCGTACCTCGCATCGGATAAACAATTACAACCAAAAACTGAAACGGTCTAACTAAACCAGCAAAATGGAAAACACCATTCCAAGCAAAAATATAATTTGACAATTATTTAAAATATTAGGAAGCTGATCGAGCACGCTATTTTAAGAACCAACCACCACCAAGAATACACATACCAACCACATTTGAACAATTTTCTATATCACCGACTGCAGAGAGTCCTCACAGGATGAGGAACTAAGGCAACAGCGAAGTCGACAGAAACGTGAAGCACCTGCACCTCAATACACACCTGCACCAACAAAAGATGAGAGAAAGAAGAAGAAAAAGAAGTCCTTTGTGGACTGTGTGGCACTAACGACTCTGCTGATCGATTATAAACACCTGTGGGATCAGTTCGTGCGGGAAACAAAGAATCTGAAGTCAGCAATGCAGCAGCATCGATTTGTCAACGATTTCTCACTAATGATATCACGGACAGAGACAAATACCGTGCGCTGATGCATAAATCAGTTGAAGATATCAATGATATAACGATGAACTACATTCGTACAACACCGATGATGATTTCTGAAACGATTGAGACGTCTGCGTTTTACTTTAAATATATGCTGCTATGCAAAGTGGTTGTAAATATAACCAAGGGGGTTACCTCGATGAACACAATCTCATCGACGAAACCAGAATTTAGTATGACTTTTCTGTACCTGTGACTGCAGGTGAATCACGCAAATTTGATATCGCACTGACGTCGTTGGGAGTTTGTTAAAATTGACCTAACATCCGATCAAAACCGTTTGTTGGTCTGCCATCTAATAATAAGTGTGTGTTTTCACCAGACACTGGCAACTATTCAACTTCCTGCCGGCACGTAAAATATAGAACTGATCAATGAAAAAATTCGGCGAACAATAACCCTAGTGATAACCGAAGACTTTAAAGTTTCTATGCGTGTCAATCGTGAAACCAGGTTATTTGATATCGACTACACCTGCAGTACCTTTGTATCTTCCATGTCATAATAATTGGGTGACACATTCGTTTTCCCCTTGTTAATTTTGACGGGTACGTTGTTGATCTTCGAGGTGAAACATTGGCGATACAAATTTATATTAGTGATCGACCTGACATTTCATTATAATAATGACAGTCGGTCATTGACATGTGGATCCGTTTGCATTGTTAATGCGAGAAACCCCGTTTACGCGACATATTATGGAATTGGCCTCGGTGATGTTACTTGTGGATTGTTTAAGGGCGCCACAAAGGTCATCATGGCCTTATCAATCGCCAAACAAGTTGCAATGCGAGTCGTGTAGAACATCAAAAACGTTGATGTGGGTCGAATACAACAACTGGGATCGCAGGCAGTTCAGTCACTGTGAGATTTACTGCAACAATAAGAAATTAAAGCACCACAAAACCGGTTGCGCAGCCATCAACTAGACTATAACGCCTGAGGTTAGTAGGGTCATAAAAGAAACCGTTCAACAACGATTGTCAGATTCAATGATTGCAAATCTTGCTGTGCGAGGTGGATTACGATTGAGGACGTGAGTGGTATTAGACAAAATCAATAATATATAAATTGCAACTAAAGTCTCTTGATGGCTCATTTCAAAAATACATCTGATCCAGCATTTGACATGGTGCGCCTGTGTTGGTGGATCTAAGTAAATGAGATTTTCAGTATTATTCATGCCCGACCAAAGACCACAATCAATAAAAAAATAGAATTATAAGCGAAGGACACATGTAGGCTTTTCCTTCCATTTAATGCTTTCTTGGAGGTTGAAGGAAACGTGTTACAGAATAATATTGTCCTGCTGATACCACAGTTGGATTTTTTAACAATGAAAGTAGGCGATTTATTAGACTGTAATGGAAATGGAAGTGGTGGTGGAGGTGGAGGTGGTGGGGGTGGAGGTGGAGTTTGATGTTTCAGTTCCCTCACCGCATTTGGTTTCTCCTGTAGAGTCACCTGTTCTTGTTGACGTTCAAGTTGTATATTTATTCCCCTTTATACTTTTCTCTCAAATCCCTTGTTTGAGAGGCATTTCTTTTCGGAGATTTGGCATTTGGAGTTGTTTCTCTTGAAGGAGAAAAGATGGTCAGTTGAAGTGATGATGGTCTCTTTTTTAACTTCGGGCGATATTGTGGTCTCCTAGTATACTATTTATTATACTCCTTTGTAGGTCATTATCTTTTCTTCTTATTATCGTCTCTGTTTACGTTCCTTGTACTTTGTTTTTCAAATTAGCAGGAGAATATTTCTTTTCTCCATGTGCACGAATGCTAAGGCCTGTTGCAAAGGAAAGGCTAAATCCTCTCAATGCATTCTGGGTGAGAGCAGGGATTAAGTCCATCGCTAGCTCCATTGATAGTTTTGTGATCCTTCGTCTTCATTGTTCACTCTCGAAGAGCTGAATGCAGAAGAACAACTAGAACTTCAGCTTCTTTTACATGTGCAAGAAGAAGCAGACAAAATTGGAATAAAGCACCTAAATGATGCTAAAGCAGATACTCTCAACACGCATTGAAAATCATCGTATAAACTGGAACACAAGAAACCATGAAAAAGTAGATGATACTGTCATACAGCCTACTAGAGTAAAATTGAGGAAGGCGACCAGCACCATTAGAACTGTGGGAGAGAAATACACCAGCTGTCCTGTCCCACTTGACACATTGTTATGACAACAATTAATGATGAGTCATGGTCTAACGGACGAAAATCCATTCTTGTACGTGACAGAATTTCAAGAATGGTGTATAGCAGGTACGATTTGCCCAGGTGTTCATCGAACCCATACAATAAGGAAATGGACATTACCTGACCAGTTGAAACCAGTGGTAGAGAAGATGATGGTGACTAGCAAGTTCAAAATGGTGGAGAAACTGTTATTTATGTGGGTTTTACTTTTGGATATTGGTAACTCCTTTACATTATTCTTATTTTGATCCGAATTTGACCCTGTTATTACCGCCGTCTAGGTTTTATCACTCCTTGTTATATTTAACGTGGTTTCAAAATAAGATAAGTCACAAAAATGCATCCGATTGGTTTATTTCTTTAAACTAAATTGATTTACACTTAGTACAATAAATTCAAACTGAAATGAATTAGTAATTGCAGTTTGTAACCATACTGGATTAGGCTAATTACACAGGTGGCGTATATATTATTGGGAGTAGGAATTGCCTATTAGTACATCTTGGTTAGATTTTACATTTTAGTACACCTGGCGTTTCAATCGAGATTCCACGGGCGCTGGTGCCTCATGAAGAGTCCATTTCCTCCCTTCCTTTCCCAAGACTAATCAAGACCAGTGTGTGGGTCGATTCCCACTAGTCTTTTTCAGGTGCCTTGATGAGTGTGTATACATGAAACCGGGGTGACGTCACAAGAGATGTGCCCAATCACGCTCGACATTTTACACTGCTGCGGTGGCTGTAAGAAAAAAAACGAGTGTGTTGGGTCTATTCCCACTCATTACAGCCCACAAACATGTCGATTGGGGCTTAATTGTCCCACGGCTTGTATTAATTAAAAAGCACATTTGTGTGCACAAACGCGTGTGAAGGTGGCACATTTTTCTCTCTCACAACAAAATTAAGAAGCCTGATTATGCAGGCAGAAATCAAAGCGCACATGCCGATTTAGCGCAAGCGACTATAATCCAACAAAATCAAGTCAATACCGTTTTTGACCAACCTGGATTTACTCGCAATGACTAAATCAATCAAACAATTTATTGGTGTCTTGATGCGAAATTAACTTGCATTGATGGTGCCACGCACAGGTGAAACTGGGATTGTCAACCTGGATTTAACGACAGGACCTGACGTTCACTGGGTTGCATTAGTACTAAACACTTAAGGTCGTTAGTATTATGACTCGTATGGATTTGCACTGAGATTTGAAGTTATTAAATATTGCACCAGGGACGGTGAACAACCAGTTTTATTCGACTATACCAGTTCAGACTCAGTTCGATGGACCCATATGCGGATATCTTGTCATTGAAGCGTTGGGTGCACTGGAGCGTTCACCAACACCACAAACACTTATTCATTTCACATTAAAGTACGTTTAATATTATAAAAAAGTATATTAACATTTACAGAAGTTAAACAGTTCGATGACACTGTGCTGATGCGGATCTGAGCAGATTTGCCACCAAAAGCGGATTTGTCTGAGTTTACTATTCATGGTGTTTATTGTTTCGATCCATCTGAGCTTGTGATTTTTGAAGATCAAAGTGGTAAATATTAAACTTGTAATGTAGACATTCAAGATGGTGTTGTTCAGTTGAAAGTTGCAGTAAAGAATCTAGTCGAGTTCATTTACACTGGAGGAATCAGAGAATATGGTGTGTCGGTCATGTTTATCCAAGACAATGTTGATTTAGCCTATGGTGGAATGAAACAATACGTGAGTCAGCGGTTCACTCTGGCGCTCGCACTACCACGTGTATTAACCCTGTGGTGTCAAATTCAAGGAGAAGAAAAATCTGACGAGGTAACCTTAGCAAATGACCGACTAGTTTTCAGTTCTGGTGCAAATGGTTTTGATAGACCTTAACGTCCCATCTTACAGGTACGCGAGTCCGGATCATATTTGTTTATCGTAACCGGAATTATGGTACTAGGGGTCAAATGAGACTGTCGAAAAATGATAAAGCGGTGTCTTGATCTTGATTTTGTAACACTAATATCACGAACAATAGGGCCGGACAATGATGTTTTAAATTTTTACACAGTTGCATTATCGGCTTTATTAGTAGCCAAATATGAAATTCAGCTCGAAGCACTCAACGTTTATCCGGGCGGGTACTTAACCGTCTTAGGTGTTTGTGTTTAATATTAGATTTCTATTGTATATTAGTAATGGAGTCTGACCGCGGTGAAGGGTGTTGGATCATCATAGTGGATGTTAACATTTATAACAATTTTGCTCCACGTGTCGAGGAATATCTGCGTCAATGTGAGGTTACCAAATCATCACATGAACTGTTATTTCATTTTACTACCTTGACCATCGAATATTATTTTCAACCAATATTGACTCAGCTGATAAAAGGAAGGTCTCGACTCTTATTCATCAAGAGCGCACATGTGCGGGAAACACATATTCAGCAAAGACGATCATTAGATATGAACGGTTCTGGTTTAATCGGATTGTTTTTAAATGTGAAGGGTGCCAAAAGACCAAAACGAACAATCGCCGGAGATTTAAGTGTTCCGAAGGTGGAGGTTTTCTATATTTGTATAACAATTGCAGAAGTGGAGGAAAAAGTTAATGTCTCCACTTTACCACTACCAACAGAGAAGGCGGAAAATGGGCATGATATAACTGATAAATTATGTCTTAGTCGGATAAACTGTCATCTTCACATTACGCGTTTCGGGTAAACGATGTTCCGAAAATAGTCAACCTTCATTGTATAGCTCACTGTTCTGCTCAGTGTTCTGAAATACATACTGAAGGTTAATGTGCGTGGAATATCTGTTTGCGTTCATTTCACTTTTCAATGCGTAAGGTGGTTGTATGTTGGGAAATACGGACGAAATCCAGCTGTGTTTCATATGAGAAAATTGCTTTGTACAAACGACAACGACGATCATTGAATTACACGGGCGAACCACAAGGATTGAAAGGTACAGAGTAGGTATTATTTTATGCTCAATGGTCAGTAAATGAATTACTCCTTGTAGCTGTTGAGGAAAATGTAACTTGAATAAAGCTCGTATCATCTTCAATATATCGATGTTGTTAAACTTGAATAGTGTCAAGCTTAGATTCACATAACTTGAGTAAGAACCGCTTCAGCGATCTTTATTGTCCGTTTCTAAAGAATATGTGCATACTATATGCCAAAAGCGATCTTATAAAGTGGTAATTTTGAGGATTTAGGTTGAAGTCTAATAAAAAGAAAGGTACAGCCTCATATATTAGACAAGAACCAAATTTGTGTGGGTGTTGGGAAAGGCAATAAGGTAGAAGACTAAATTAAAGATATGTATGCAGCCTACAATAATTAACTGAATATGATTTGAACTAGTTGTGTGTGTGTGTGTGTGTGTGTGAGAGAGAGAGAGAGAGAGAGACGGTGGTGGGGGTATGGGTCCTAGTATGCGTTTTAGGCGTATCCGGTATTTTGTGAGGTTATGTAAATATTTCATTTTTTATTCACAACTGAATCTTTCAGTTTAGGGACTACGGGGACGAGCTTCTTGTGTCTGTATGTTTGCTCAGGACTAAAATATAAATTTCCAGGTAGTTTGTAAAGGTATATAAAGTTTTGCTATTCATTAAAATATGTACGGTCATATGTTAAAATCTGCTCTCTCTCTCTCTCTCTCTCTCTCTCTCTTGCCCAACCCCCACTCCTGCGCGCGCACGCACACACGCACACACACACACAGATTTACTTACCTTGGGTTCATAGACAACTTGTAAGTCACTCTATTATTGAGGTATGTACACAAAAGTACGATGTGTGCATAAAAAGTATACTGGTTTATATTTGTTAGCATCCAATATTCGAGCCCAATATCACATGTGGAACATTGAACTAATCCAGATCTACAGAGGATCCAGATCTACAGAGGATACATTAATATCCTGTCCATAAAAGGACAGATACGCACGTAAATCAGGATCAAGTCAGTGGGTCCGGTACATTGAAATCCGCTCCCTTAGGCAGTGTCGGCTAACTCTTTCTTGGAGTCTGACTGGTGACTTTATTATAAAGGGAGGGATGGTGGGCTGGCTGATATAACGGCAGATCCAAATGTTTAGCCCTGCCCCACACTGTCTTCAGGCATTTAAATGTAATTTTAAGGACACTAATAAGGCAAGTACACTCCTGTATTAAATATAATAATAAGGTCCTATCTATGTTAACCGAGGGTCGTCCAACCACTTTCATCCACACCGACTCGATCAACGAAGTGTATCTACAACCATTTGCTAGTGTGAGATAATGGTCCATGATTGTGTTGATAATTACGTCGAAAGTTTTCTGCTTCCACCTAAAATACATGAGAAAGGGCAACGAATGACAAAGTGAATTTGTATACTGCTAACTAAAAACGTTTGGTATGTAATTCGGCTTGTTTTGTGATATTCATAAACATCAGTTGAAACAGTCCGACTTAACTGTGTCTGACGAAAGAATGAGGACGATAAAATGTTCTAACTATTATATTAATGGGACTGAATTAAATTTAGAAAATCCATAACAGGCGTTTATCTTGATGTTTGCCCTATTTTATATATGTCTCCTGTGCAACTTCAGGTTACAAAACGTATAATTTACTCCATAGAGGTAACCGGAGATTCTAAGTAAATTTCTTATCGCTTTGTACACGGGTATCTTGAATGATTCAAGTGTCGTTCAATCGACGTAAACGTCGTCTCCTGTTTGGGCGTGTGTGTCCTTGTGCTTTATCACATTTCAAACAATGCACATTGCTAAGTCCTGTTCGTATTAATTATATTCCGGAGCTTGGTGTAATTGCTGGTGGACGCATTCTAGAGTACGGTAAGTAACTTTTTGTTTTCTTCACCCACAAAACTTGTATCACATGTATACTGCTGTCACAAACAAGTGTTGGATATAAATTATTATTTTCAATGGAGCGTTGGACTTCCAAAAAGGGGGCAATTATCATTGCACTCACTCATCCCTGTATGTTAATCAAGTGTATGGATGTATACCATTGGATGCGTATATGTACCTTAAGGCTTCAGAGAGAGGTAGCCACTGGTTTACGGTCAGAAAACCCACTTGTAATATTTTATGTTATGCCACATTCTTTCATCTCATGCTCCACGGTCCTTCTTATCTCTTCGTGATGACCCCCTCCCCCCTTCGTTTCCGGTTAGACCGGAAGATGCTGAGAATCATGGAAGAATTCAATCTTTAGTACAGTCTGGTTCTAATGCAGTAGTTCAAGAAATATCTTCGTAAGTTCTAAACTATTTTTTCAGTCCAAACTACGCTTGGTGATGATAGACGAGTTGCATGATATGTGCTCAAATATTTTACGCGCTGTCGATGTCTGTTGTGTATTATATAAATTATACTTTTTAATCTTCCTAAAAGTTTCAGACTACAAAATCCAGCCGTTTCATTTATAGCAGAGCTGATATTTAACTAGCAATTCTGTATTTTTTTTTATCTACACGCCATAATCCATGATCTTTTGGGAATGTGAATTAGAGCTTATAATAAACACACACACACATCAAATCTCCAATAAATATATGTGTGTGTGTGTCCGTCTGTCTCTCTATGTCTCTGTCTCTGTTTCTCTCTCTCTCTCTCTCTCTCTCTCTCTCTCTCTCTCTCTCTCTCTATATATATATATATATATATATATATATATATATATATATATATATGGAGCAAGAATAAAAATAAGAAAACTCTCCTTAACGGGATAAATATGAAAACTCCAATAATAATAATAATAATAATAATAATAATGATAACAATAAAATTAAAATATGAAATATATTTCTCTTTATGTATGCTTTTTACTTTAACCCATACCAGTATTGATACAATAATTGTATCTGGTGAAACTTTAATAGAGTTGCTTACAGATGTGGTTATTCATTCTCTTTCCAAAATCCACAGTTCTGTAAATATATTGAGTGCAACAGGCTTGCAAGTAATGACGTACAAGACATTTGTGTTACAACATCCACGTTTTGGCTGATGCTACACCTGCTCTTGGCTGAACAATCTCGTGCTTACTTTGTTAAATAAACGCTGAAGGTGAAAATGCTTGTAAAATATATTACTCTTCATGCCACAATGATTTCTTCACATAGCTTCAATCCTTAACACCGTTACAAGAGTGAGTCGGAGTTACGCTGGGAAATACGGAAGGGAATCGTGTTAGAAAAAATGGAGCACCAGTAGTCTTGCTTCCTTCGATCTTATATACTACTTTACGCCTATTATAATATTAGTTTTGGCACATGTTGTTGTTGAGTTTAATTATGGTGGCGTGCGTATAATTGTGCATGTGCCATTTTTTCTGACTGCACCGCAGCCTGCTAGTTGTTCCTGGGGAAGGGAATGGTGCCACCTCCCCCAGGCTTTTATGGGTTCAAGGAACCCTAATAGTTTGGCCTCAATCTGTGGTTCCATATAGGTCCCTTACAGTTGAATGGTTGGCTGTGATTAGTGGGAAGGAGAGCTCGGGAACGATCCTGGTTGCTTCACATCGCTGGTTTCTTGTTGCATTTGCCTGGTGTTTCTTGCGTGTTTTTTTCTTCTTTTTTTTCTCTCTCTCTCTCAAAATGTTATAAAAGGAGTTTTTTGTGCTGTTTATAGATGTTGTTAGTTGAAATCATGTATGAAGAGAGATTTTCAAGGTTATTATGGTATTACTAGTCGAGGTGTTTAGTGTGTGCTTCCTACGTTATGTTATTTATAAATTTTTAAATATTGCCTCTTTAAGTTATTTATTTATTAATGTTTTTAGAGATTGAATGTTATTTATACTTTATTTAGCAAGAGACCGGAGTCCTAGCTAATTACTCGGTTCGTTAAGGACATCTAGGACATCCGATTTTGCGGTTTCCTTAGTTTTTCATAGGTGCTTCGTAAGTGAATTATTTATTAATATTTTTATAAAATTGAATTGAATGATATGTTATGGGATTTTATGTGGGGGCTTCTAAATTTATTTAGCTAGTTACTGGGTCTTTTGGTTTTGTGGGGATATTAATTTTATTTTGTTCCTAAGTCCTGCTGAGTCTATGAATTTATTTATATTTTTAATGCTGATTGTTTATTTTTTTATTAGAGTCCATAAGTAACTCTGGGTATGTGTGTGGTGATCCAATCTCTTTTTGGTTTTTGATAAATATTTTCCTAGCTGTTGTAGATCTTCGGTGGTGTGGCAGTTAAAGCAGTTAATGGTTGCTGGTTTGGGTCCTGTAAACCTTCCAAAACTGCTTGCTAGTTTATTTTTCCAGTTATTATCCTGTTTATGGTAGTCTGTTCTAAACAGGTACGCTTAGGTAGCTGTATGTTCCTATCTACGGTTTTTTCTTTTTTTTGGGGGGGGGGGGGGTCATGGTGCTTTTTACCTTTTGCGGAGGAGTTCCAAAAATCTTGCCATGTTTGGTCTATATATGTTTGTGCGAAGCTTAGTACTTCTGTAGAGCTATAGATAAGCTTGATAGAGTTTTGATTTCCTAGTTTGGTTTGTGCAACTTTATCTGATGTTTCGATGACAGAGATTCCAATGTGCGTCGGTATTCACATGAGCTCGACTAATTGATGTGCTGTGGTGATATCGTCGATTAACTGGCATGCTCTGTTGAGGAATTGTTCCCTAGAGTGTGTATTGCGATTTTTGATCGATTTGATAACGCTTAGGGAATCGCTTATAATGACTGCTTTAGGTATTTGGTTGTCTTTGATCCATTGTAGTGATTCAAGTATAGCCCATAATTCAGTGTAGTAAATGGAGCAATAGTCAGGTAATCTGGATCCCGTTTGTATATTGAATTCAGGGATGACTATTGCTGCTGCTGTTCTTGGTGGGTTGTTTGTTTTTGATCCATCGGTATATATTTTAACATAGTCCGGGTATTTTTGGTTGATTTCGTTTACCAGTACAGGTTTTAGTAAGTTTTCTAGTCCTTCTGTATTGCCTAGTTTGGTAGCTTCAGTGTTAATCCTTGGTGGTTTTTGTAGCCATGGTGATTTGTTCTGGTCTGTATTGTTTGTTACCTGTTTTTTTGTTTTAGTAGAGGTATCTTTTCTCTTAGTTCAAGGATTACTTTGCCACTTGGTGTGGTGGGTATGATTTTGGGTTTGAAGACAACTTTACACTTGTTTATAGCTATTTTGGTGGGATGGTTGTCTGGGTGGGTATCTAATCGAATGGAGTATCGGAGGAGCGGTTTTTGCCTACGTAATTTTAAGGGTGGTTCTCCTGTTAGTGTTTGTAGTTCTTCTAATGATGTTGAGGGTAGTGTTCCTGTGCATAATGGTAAGACTTTTCTCTGGATAGTGTCAAGTTTTTGTAGTACAGGCTGCTTAGCCGAGTTATATGCTTGGCAACCGTAATCCAGTTTTGATCTAATTAGGGTTTTATATATCGTGAGGAGGGTTTCCTGGTTGAAGAAATTTTTTAAATATTAATTTGAATGTGTTTGATGAATACTCAAAGCAATGGAAATTGAGTATTAATTTTACGGAGACAAAGATCTTGATATTTGGTACACGTAAAGATAATATAGATTTACAATTGGCGATAATCTAATGGAAATATGTGCTGAATTTAAATATTTAGGTGAATTTGTATCTAAAATTCGAAGGTTTGTTAGGTCTATTAAATCTAACGTTGGTCAAGCTAGACGGGCCCTGAATCTACTTTACCGAAAAAATAAGATATTTCAATCTTCCAATAGACCTGCAATTGCATCTTTTCGACCATACTATATTACCCATTTTGCTATACGGGTGTGAAGTTTGAGGATTTGAAAATATCGCAATCACTGAAATTTTGCATAGCGAACTTTTAAGAAACATCATAAAACTGAGGACAAGTACTCCTGCTTATATACTTTATTCAGAATGTGGAAGAAAACTTACTGATATAATTATAAAAAATTAAGAATGGTAGGATTGTGGATGTCCATTATGAATGGTAAATGGACTAAAGCTCTCTAGAATCCTTTATCAAATAATTTTTAACGAGGTCCATACTTAAGCTAATATGCATAAATGGATGAATAGTGTAAAGAACACTCAGTAACTGTTAGGGAGACCTCACCTCCTATATTATGAATGTATTAATAATCCGAAAGGAACAAAAAGCATGACTAAAAAAATTAAAAGACCTTGATATACAGGAATGGAAATCGTTGGTAACCTTATCTTCCAAGATGAAATTTTACCATTGTTTAAAAGAAGACCTGAATATAGAAAACTACTTATTAATGTTATCAAGGAATGAGTATTTGCCATTGATATCGTTCAGGACTTCCAATCCCAGACTACTCGTTGAAATCGGTTGTTGGGACAATACCCCGTCTGAGGAATGAAAATGTAATCATTGTGATACAAATGTCATCGGAAACGAATACCATGTTTTGTTTATTTGCCCCACATTTCGCAAGGAAAGGGGTATGTTTCTAAAACTGCTCTGTTAAAAAAAAAACCTCCTTTGGAGAGATACAAATCTTATTTGCCACAAAACATCGCAAAATTCACCAAAACAATCTTGCCAAATTTCTTACTGTAACAATGAAAACAATATCATATATTTTGTGCTATCTGTGGAAGCGAAGATTTTCGATACTTCAGAACGATATAATGTTCTTTTCTCTTACAACTTTTGTACGTTCCACGAGAGACAATGTGCTCTACCAAAACGCTACATGTATGTACCCAAATGATCTCACATTACGTTCGAATGTTATTCTTCTTGCTATGATTGTAAATGTTGACGGTTATGTGATTTGTATCTTCATACGTTAGTGACATCGCCTTAACAGTTGTTGTATTCTCATATGCCACCTATGTGTGACCTGAGATGTATTTTATTAATAAAAGTGTGTTCTTATCTGTTTTGTAAAAACGACCACAAGGCATTTTGTCCCGTTTTTTAACCTCAAACATTGGCAACCTGTTTAAGAAAGATTGAAAAGCACAGCGTTGACTAAGAATTATAAAAAGGAAAAAGACGTAATTTATCAGAAGAGATTATTTAATGCCTAGTGGGCAGTAAATTCTATTGTTGAGAAAAGGCAGTTGTTGAGTAAGAGCACTTTGAATAAAGTTCGTCTCAGTTGTTCAGTTTAGATTCACATAACCTCGGTAGGAAGAGTTGCAACGATTGTTAGCCTGTTTGAAAAGAATAAGTGCATACCACATGCCATCTCAGAAACAGTCAAGTTGTAATTTAAAAAATGTATATAGTTTGATCTGATCAGAACAAAGCTGCAACCCAATTTATTTTTTCGATGGATGCTATAACACATAACTATTTTTGGTTAGGTTTTGGGAAGAGCGAAAGCGTATTTAGGAGCAGGTATGCTGCTTATGATAACGATGCGTAAAATGTCATTTATACCAGACATTTGTGTCTGTGAATTCCTTCTAGACGTTTATAGAGGACTTCTGCATTTGAAGAGGTTAGTTGATTTTGCATGCACATCCACTGGTATTCATGAGTTTGAAACTATTACACAGGTAGAGGTCAGGGGCAACATATTTGATGTTTTCTAACACCATGATGATAATTTTCCAGATAACTAGAAAAAGTTTGTGAAGGTTTGCTATAGATTTATATAGATATCCATAGAATCACCTAATATAATAAACATAAAAACACTGGATCCGGCACAGGCGCATTGAAACCCGCTTCTTTAGTCAGTTTCGGACTGACCCATCTAGCAATCTGCTCTAGGTCAGATAGGCCACGGATTATTAGGTAATATTATAAGGAGAGCGAGGCCATGATGGTGGACCTTGATGGTTGGCAGCTTGATATAAGGGCACATCAAACCTGTTGGCCCAGCAGTCCAACACTGTTACCACGCATCTAAAGATAGATTTAGTGACAATACAAAAGCAGGTATAATCGTACAGGTCTTATTTTCGCTAACCAAGGGTCGTTGATCCACTTTGTTCCACGTTGACTCGATCAACGAAGTGTATGGACAAAAACTGGCAAACGATGGACTACAGCATGACGAATATTGAACAGGTATATGCAGCTAGCTAAAACTGTATGATATGTGATTCAGTTTAGTTCAAGATATTAATATACATCGACGTAACAAAATGTATTGTCGTGTTAATGTGTACCTTATGAAACTTAGCTTTTTATTGTGATTCCCTCTCGACAGGTAAACATCACCTCGTGTTTGGACGTGTGTATTCTTGTGCTTTACAATTTTATAATGCTTTACAAGTTCATTATAGACGTATAAATCCTGTTTACATTAATTCTTTCCCGGACGTTGGTATAATCGCTGACGGATGCATTGTTGGTGTACTTGGTAATTTCAGTTGCTTTAGCCACAACACAGAGCACATACGTAGCCATAATTGTTGAATGAAAACAGGTGTTGGATACAAATTATTATTTTCAAGGAAGTTTCGGATTTGTCAAGGAGGTAATCAGCATTACACAAGTTGACTAAATTTTATATGAGGAACTGCATTTTTCTTTGCTTGGGGGTTGTGGTTTGGGGTGTTTAGATTTGCTTTGGGATTTTGGTTAGGGTGTTCAGATTTGCTTGGTGGTCGTGGTTTGGGGTGTTCAGATTTACGCCTGCTGATCATCGATTAGTTGCATTTTTAGTGTTTACTGTCGATATAGTTTAGACTATTTTATATTGTATTCGACTAATGTTTTTAAATCTTTCCAAAATGTTTTAAATTTGTTCAAATAGTTACAAAAATATTATACAACCAAAAATTAACTTTTTTGTTGTTGCACCTTTTAATCAGTATATCAATTAATTCAGTACTAGATGTACACGTGATGATTTTTCATATGTTGAGGGTGGGGATCAAATTTAAAGCATATATATATATATATATATATATATATATATATATATATATATATATATATATATATATATATATATATATATAAAGTCAAACCTGCCAAAAAAGGTTACTCATGGAAATGGCATAACTGGCCATTTCACACACACACACACACACGCGCGCGCGCACACACACACAAGAGTCTTCTGCACATAGGTTCACATTTTATCAAAATAAAATTACATGTGTTAAACTGTTTCTCACATGTAAAATAAAATAAAAATTAAAATACGCAAATTATGTCTTTAATTCACCTATATTTACATCTCAGTCACATATAGATTCGTTCATGACTATTATACATGTGAAACATTATTGCACATGTGTGAAATTGATGTTAAAATAAGGCTTGTAAATGTGAAACAGCTTAATATATCTAAACATAACCACACGCATTAAATATCATTCCACATGTGCTAATTTATTTACATATTTTAAACAACCTTTCATGTGCTAAAAGTGATTTTACATATGTACAAAACATTATTAATCAAATGAATTATACGAATGTGAAAAAGCTAGTTATTTTACATGTTTAAAATAGAATTTCACTTTACGCACATGAAAAAGAGCAATAACACGTGTTACCTATTTTACACGTGAAATTATTTTAGACGTATATAAAATTGTGTTTTCACGTATATACAATAATATTTCACAAATATGAAATAGAAATTTATGCTAAAACGAATTGCAATAGTCGGACACTGTATATATGATAAAAATAGAGACATCAAAGGTTGCTTCTTGATTGTTTTTGTTTTTGTCTATTTTTCAATGATTATGCTTTTGAATAACCCATCAAGGGAGATTAGTCCATTCACTAATTGTTATTGTTTATTGATAATGTTTTTTTTAGTAGTAGTCGTTGTCGCTGTCGTCGTCGTTTCAGTAGTAGTAGTAGTATTGGTGGTGGTAATATTATTTCTTTGCTACTGTCACATACCAAATATGCATGTATGGTGATATGTATGCAAGAATTCGACTATTAGATCAATAATATCGATTATTTCATCACGATTTTCACAGTCTTCTCTAATAATTGGGAACAGCGATAGATCAGTTAACAGATCCATGGATTGTGAGTTCGATACCTGTCCATGTCAGTTTTGGGGAAGGCACTTAGTTCCCATTTACTCGACATGATGTAGCTAATCATGTGTCGAAACTGTTAAGTGCCGTTAAAAACCAACCAATTTTCTTCTAAAAAATAAGGCAGACATAGTTATCCCACCCCCTCCCTGTAAATGATCCTCGCAGCTTTAAAATTCGAAAAGGCAGTTTCTTTCCGAATGCACACATTCATAATGAAAGCTAACAAACCAGTCAAGGTTAAACCCGTATAAAATGGAGTATCATTAACTGTGTTTATGTAGCCAACTAAAAACTGTGTTGATGTATAATTCTGTCCGGTATTCCTCTGGGGCAATGAATGAACACTAACTGTGTTCCACTCACAAAATATTCTGTTTGTGTGTTTATGTACTTGTGAGTCATACAGTGTGCACATGATTCACTAAGTCTGATGACACATTATTGGATCTGTCTGTACACATGATTCACTAAGTCTGATGACACATTATTGGATCTGTCTGTACACATGATTCACTAAGTCTGATGACACATTATTGGATCTGTCTGTACACATGATTCACTAAGTCTGATGACACATTATTGGATCTGTCTGTACACATGATTCACTAAGTCTGATGACACATTATTGGATCTGTCTGTACACATGATTCACTAAGTCTGATGACACATTATTGGATCTGTCTGTACACATGAGTCACTAAGTCTGATGACACATTATTGGATCTGTCTGTACACATGAGTCACTAAGTCTGATGACACATTATTGGATCTGTCTGTACACATGATTCACTAAGTCTGATGACACATTATTGGATCTGTCTGTACACATGATTCACTAAGTCTGATGACACATTATCGGATCTGTCTGTACACATGATTCACTAAGTCTGATGACACATTATTGGATCTGTCTGTACACATGTTGTACCTGAGGTAGTTGTATATACATCAACATCTTCTAAAGATGCCTGAAATTTACCTGATGTTTCCTGTTTTGCACCCAAATGTTCATAAATGCTTGATTAAAGAGGGAGGATGCCTCAAAAGTAGCCGCTGGACAGGTTTAACATCCTTCTCATATCTAAACTTGAGGTCAAGATTCAATCTTGCTACTCGTCCGTCAATGAAGTGCACTGAGCATGCCTAAAATGCCTAAAATGAATCATTAAAAATATGCATTTTCATGTCTGATAAACAAGCACAGCCCTGACGTCAAACTTAGGTACGAGAATAATAGCAAAATCATGTATCTTTCGATACAATATTACGCTAATGGTGTACGATCAATAGCTTATGTGCTATTAAGACCTTTCAAACTGTTGTAATTATATAATATAATTTAACATTTATAACATTTTTCATACAATTTGTTTTCATGTGGAATTGAAACCTTTCCTGTTAATAGCAAGCGGTCGTGCTAAATGACTCTCCTTCCAAGAGGTGCAGTGCATAGATGTAGGCTGAATACATGCACAGTCTTCTTGTGGTATTCAATGCTAACAGCACTTTTTTTTGCCATTCAAACAGCTCTTCTGAATGCTGGGGCATCCCAGCGATTACACTGTTTGCGCACGAAATGGTTATGGACACAATCTCGCTCGGTGCATTAGTACCTTTATGGCCGCCACTATTGCCGACACCCATCTGCTCGGAGGAGATAAACATGTAATGACTGTCTACATGATAGGTGCACGAATCAAGAAATCTTGCTAACTGCAACTAGCCAGACTGATTTACTAGTATAACATTTTTTGGTGCTTGAGACGAAAATTGCAAAACAATGCAAAAATTAAAATTAAATACAATATGTTCATTTTAGAAAACCGTTTAAATTCAGCCACTGCAATGTATTACTATTCGACGAAAACTAATCTATAATACTATTTGTACGAGTCCTTTGCACTCTTACGGTAATGCACACGCTATTTTATATGTCGACGAAGGGTATACATTTATGTTATTATATCGAAATGATGCGTTAAATTTTGCCAAAAAACAGAGCAGTCTTTACAAGACATGTTGAATAATTTAGAACCATGTTGTACTTCCTGAAACCTTAAGGTAACAATTAATGGCACAAAAGGTATGGTGTTTAAAAGACTTAAAAAGAAAAACTCGCCACAATAGTACACTACATAATTATTAAACAAATGTGTAATTATTTAACATGCTGGGTTTATATGTATCATGCACAGCAATATAAAATTGGTAAGTAGAATGTCGATCTATTTCAATCTTTGCCAATTACTTGAAAACACAGTTTTTCATTTAAATAAAGACTGCAAGCTTTTCTATTCTCTCGTTGAATCTGGCCTCAGGCATTGATCTGAGATGGCATGCAGCAAATGCTATTAAAAGAGTTCTAAAACAATTTCTTGCGGCGAAAAATATGGACTAATTTATAAGCAGTGAACGGTAAATTTGGAAGATGTCCGCGAAATAAAATTATAAAAATACGTATGCAGAAAAACTAGTACCGACTATTACCCGATACATATAGCTAGACGCTCAAAATATACACTTGGATTGTTAAAAAAAATCCACTATAATCATGTTGATAATGATAATTTGTGCAATGGAATTATTTGGGCATTTTGAAATAAATAATTCACATATGTAGTGAAAGATCAGCTGAAAATTAATACCACTGTTTACTTGTTTGCCCATGTTTATATAACGTTAGGACCAAAATATTGACCAAAATTGTATTGTTCATAGCCGATGTTTAAAAAAAAATATTATGAAGTTCATCTCAAACATGATTAAAAAGGTATCGTATAAACTTGAGCATCTTGCGAATAGGAAAAGGTCAGAGGCAACGAAATCTTTAATCCTTTAAATGAGTTGTTACTCAGTATAGTTTTGTATTCAACTCTTTAACGTCACTCAATGTTTATCTTTTTTACAACCATGTCTTCTGCACTATTTGTACTGCATTTCACAGCTTGCATGGTCTTCTTTTGCATTTGAATCTATTAACTGTACGTGTAATTTACTGCTTAATACATTTTACGTTTATTTTTTAATTTATACATTGCTTATATACGGCTTTTTAAGACTTGAACTTGGTGAGAAAGTTTTGCAACTGTTTGTACAAAGTAGTTTTCTTTATAATTACAATAATTCAAAACTGTCTAGTGGCGGCAGTTTATTTGAACTCATGACATTCACAGTCATAGCTTGTCGCTAACAATACCAATTTGCTTCAACTGAATCACATAAGACTCCAAATCTTGTAATTTATATTTTCCAGAACGAGTTCAGAACCTGTTACTGTGCGTTATGAAGAGAAATTAGAAGACATGAAAAGGGAAAAACTAATGGTGAAAGTAGGAATCGCGTCAGTTCTTCAATGTAAAGCCTCTGAAAAAACTCCACCAACAGAAATACTTTAACATATGGAAACAATGAAATTTTGGACGGAGTCAAGAGAAGTTAGCCCTACCGATAGAAATCCCATTGTATTTAGACTCGAAGGAAATACTGAGTCAAGAGGAGTTGAGACTTGAGTCATGAGAAAGACTTGCTGACATAAACACAATTTTGGATTGAAAAGAAAACATTTGGCACAGATAGGAGTTGAAAATTTTGAAGTGTAGCATGTGCAGTTTCAATCGAATGAATTTTTATTACGTAACAATGACAAAGCAATAACATAAAAAAATAAAAGAATTAGGACTAATTGCTGAAAAGAGCAAGACAATAATGACATCCGAAAATCAAGAAACAAATGCTTTCAGTAATGACCCTCAGAGTCCAAGCCCTCATCTGACACGTGCCCTTGGAATCTTAGAGTTGATTTATCATCGCCATTTCCTTGCTGGAATGGATGTTGCCTCGGCAGCCCTCCACATCTCATCATGCAAACCGTTGACTGATGACCACGTGCGGACAGCCATGTTTTGTATCGCAAGAAAGCATCCATTATTTCGCATGCGCATTGTAAAAGATCAAATCAACCCGTGTTTGTATAATTTCCTAGAAATGAAACCAATTTTAATAGATTTCAGACATGAAAATTCTAAAAATTGGCGATACCTTATGTCAGAAGAGGGGTCTGTGAGTTTTGACGTTGAAAATGGTCCTCTCTGGAGATGTCGGTTGATATCGGTGAACGAAACTTGGGGCAAGACTGGGACGCCTACTACAGAAAAAATACAACTTAATTGTCAGTATATTTTTCTCCTATCTGCACATCACGCTATTACCGATACCACCTACTTTAAATGGTTTATGTCAGATTTTATACATTATATGCGCTCCGCCCAGAGGCTTGAGGGTATTGGGCCAATAGATTCGCAACCGTTATATCCACCCATAGAATGCCTGTTAAGTGCAGATGGGGAAAATTTGCCGATAGAAAATTCATCCATAAAGTCAAATTCAGGATTAGCATTGGTGTCAAAAAGAAATGACACAGTCCTAAAAGAGTACAACTTTCGATTTGCTAATGAAATATTGTCCTTGTGCGACAAAAGAGTAAAATCATTAGTACAAAATTTCACATTGAATTCAGTTGAAACAAGAAGAGTTATGGAAATGTGTAAAAAAACCGAAGTGAAACTTTCAGGAGCGGTTATAGCAGCAATGACCTTTGCATTTGTACGTTTGGTATATGGGAATGCGAACAGGACATGCAACTTAGACATACCCATTGAAATTCTTGTAGATCTCAGACGTTTCCTACCTTCGACCGTACAAAATAATCTAAACGGGTTTCCATACCCAGGGGTAGGTTCTAGCCATACTGAGCAGTTTGTTTCCATTTACACGTCAGACGATGTTGCCCAAAGTACCAACATGTGGAAAGCAGCACGAAGGTGCACAGTTGAGATACAAGAAAATCTTCGAAATGGCTATTATCTTCGCAACATTGTCCCAAAAGATTACGTTCCTGAGAAAGGAAAATCGCATATTGTGATGTGTTTTTCGAATAATGGAAGTTTTGGTCATGAGACGAACCTGGCACAATCAGATGACATTCAAATTTGCGATTACCTGAGTTCATCAACTATTGTTATTGATGACAGTCCGATTTTTTTTGTGACCTGTCACACTCAGCACGGCCAACTTTCCGTGAGCGTCATTTATACACAGAACTACACATCAGATGAAACGGCGGTCACATTCATGGGTTACATCCAGTCTCTACTGACTAATTCTTCGAAACTTTGATATGACTTGATCGTAAAATGTTTTACAAATACTCCTGGGAAGATGCGTCTTGTTTTGCTTTCGTTCCCTACCTTTGCATGACGGCATTAGTTTTGATGTTGCAGGCGTGCAGCCGTGACTTTCAATACATCAGTAATCAACACAGATATATACGCTATGATAACAACTATTTTATAACAAGTCGTTTCTTTAACAAGCTATTAAAACATACATTCTTGCTTTCCATAAAAGAATAAATTTATTCGTTCATTTTTCAGAGCTCAAACAATGATATAATTAGCATCTGAAATGAAGCTTGAGGAACTTAGTTTTGCGAAGGACGTAAACTTCACGAATTACATTTGAATGAGCAAAATATACTGTGATCTTAGAAATGCTTTAATAAACAATATGTGTTCTGTATCCCGTGATACTGAGACTATATTTTGGCACAATTACGAACAATCGCAGTTTTCAGTATTGTCTGATTTAATCTATACTTCAAAAAACTGACATATTGGATGGCACGAATGTGTTGAGAGTTTATTTTATGTACATAATGATTTTTCGCCCTTATTAACACTATATATTACAATAATACTTACCTAATTAGTTTGTGGTTTGACAGTACACAACAATTTATGATGTTAATTCTGAACAGTTTGAAGCAGTCGAAAGACCAAAACACGCCACCAATGTTAAGTAAGAACTGTCAATAAGAATTTCATGATTATTTCACTCATGACATTTTGAGGGAGATTTGCATACGTAAATATATAAGTAAATCATAAATATATAAGTAAATACTAAATAATGAGATATTTCCATTATGTATATCTATATTTTTTGTAACTCCTAGTGCACGATTTTGTATATGTTTGTATTGTTTATTTATGACTCTAAATTGGAGTAACTTTCTATAGTTGGATTTGGTGTACGTGCATATGGTCTCTTTTAAGATGTCAAAATAAATAACATTGCATAGGTTTTATAAATAGATGTTAAGGTACTTGTTGACAGTTACTAATAATAGAATAATTACCAAATATGTATACGAGATTCTGCCTTTTTCCCATTGGACAGATATATCAGATGGTATCTTAGAAGAATTAAGTTAATTCCTGTTGAATGAGTTTTGTTACATGAATAGGTATTTTGAAATATTAGAGTGAGTAGTAATATCTGTCACGTGGGGTATCTTGCGACATATAGCCATAATAGACTCCTGAAGTTGTGTAATAGTTGAGAAATGAGCAATCAGATTTCGTTCCTATTTTGGAGTCATTCTTATTTCTTGTGTTCCTTTCATTAACATCAAAGTCTGCAGACGTATGGTATGCTGTGCTTAGATATTATTTGAGAGGAAAAATGTTTGTTTGGATTGTTCAATGGAAAAAAGTGCTAAATGGACTATACTATTAATTTGAAACTATCGTGAACTATTTAAGGAGTTCTGGACAACACCATTTTGCCAACGTCACTTTTCTTTCCAACTACTACATTTCTGTTTCTGAAATTTATACGGAACTTCTCATTCGCGTGAACTTTAATAAATCTTTTATAGGATTATTTTGGATTCACTTCATAGTACTGTAAGAACCGCTCACATTTGAATTGATAACCTTGGTAATGAAATTATTTAAGTTTTGCGAAACTTGCTGGTTATGCTTCTTTCAGTTACCTAGTTTATGACCACAGAGTCGTAATACACCCTAAATGCCATACTTAAACTGCGTTCAAATTTTGATCACCAAAAAGCACTCAGTAAGTTCATCAATACTTAAGTAACTCAGAAATCAAACAGCCCCTATTCTCAAGATTATCTACCCAAAATCCTTCACTTCAGGCCAAGTTATAATAGATTCCTTCAACGCAAATGCTTGTTCTTTATTTTTTAAAAGGTAATAAAAGCGACGCAGCAAACTACAGAGCAACTTCACTTACATATATTTTAAGGCGAAGTTTTGGAACACATTGCTGTATGAACTTACTGAAGCAGTTCACCATACATAATATACTGCATGGCTTACAAAGACACCCAATTTGATATATATGGCATGACTTACAAGAGACGCAATTCGATATATATGGCATGGCTTACAACAGACACCCACTTCGATATATATGGCATGACTTACAACAGACACCTACTTCGATATATATGGCATGATTTACAAGATACCCAGTTCGAAATATATGGTATGGTTTACAATAGGCACTCAATCTGATATATACGGCATGACTTACAAAACATACAATTTGATATATATGGCATGACTTACAACAGACACGCAGTTCGATATATGTATATGGCATGACTTACAAGTCACGCAATTTAATATACACGGCATGACTTACAAGACACCCAATTCGATATATATGACATGATTTGTAACAGACACCCACTTCGATATGTATATGGCATGACTTACAAGAAACACAATTCAATATGTATGGCATGACTTTCAACAGACACCCAATTCGATATATATGGCATGACTTACAACAGACGAAATTCGATATATATGGCATGACTTACAAAGACACCAAATTCGATATATATGGCATGACTTACAAGAAACGCAAATATATATATATATATATATATATATATATATATATATATATATATATATATATATATATATATATATATATATATATATATATATATATATATATATATGGTTTACAACAGGCACTCAATTTTACATATACGGCATGACTTACAAAACACGCAATTCGATATATACGGCATGACTCACAAGACACCTAATTCGATAAATATGGCATTACTTACAACATACAGCCAATTCTATATTGTTATACGCAATTTAATTTATATTTTGTGTTTAAATGTTTGTCCATGATTATAGATTGTAAGGTCCTGCCTGACTAGTGATATTTATTTTGTAAACACTATAATGCATAGTCAATATATGTATATCATTGTAGGTTATGTATTGAGATAATTATTAATTGTTAAATGTTTACTTCAGTTTCAGTTATATACACAGTCTTGATTCTGACATTAGAAGGTTCCAGAAACAAATTTTTCCATTAAGATGGCAGCATATTATCGGACGATGATACTTACCACCTAGGTCAAGTGGAGGGGTATATGAAGGTTTTTTTTACTTCAAGATTACTCGTTCCTACCCTAACAACCGAAGTGGAATCAGTCTTATTGTTGTTCTTAGTTTTTAATTTGGAAGGATGTATTTATTTAAATTATTTACTAGAATTTCAGTGCTCATTAATACTTCTTGGACTATAATGACTATTTTAGCATGATATAATTCAAGGACATTTTATAATATATCACTGTGATACATCAAGACTGTTAACACGTCGCCATATTCCAGGCTATTGGCACATAGATTAACACATTCAAAATCGGAATTCATTCAGATCACCACTGGGATTCATTTGGAACTCTACTTTTGGATTGTAATATAACTTTTGGAACTATTTGGGATTTAATTCACAATATTGCAAGTTCTTTTTAAATTTTCACTTTCTACTGTAGGGAAATAAATTATTTGTTGATCTTCACAAAACTTGCTGATTTTCACTCTTTTCTGTTTTTAAGTCTAAAACCATAGAGTCGTAACAATATATAATGCATGACTTATTAGGACACCCAGTATATAATGCATGACTTATTAGGACACCCAATATATAATGCAAGACTTATTAAGACACCCAATATATGATGCATGATTCATTAAGATATCCAATATATAATGCATGACTTATTAAGACACCCTATATATAATGCATGACATATTAAGACACCCAATATATAATGCATGACTTATTAAGATACCCAATATATAAAGCATGACTTATTAAGACACGCAATATATAATGCATGACTTATTAAGACACCCAATATATAATGCATGACTTATTAAGACACCTAATTCGATATATAATGCATGACTTATTAAGACACCCAGTTCGATATATATGGTGAGATTTTTTGAAGCAACATATCGTATGAAATACCTTGATGTACACATCAGTTACAACTTCTACTGGGACAGTGTATGTCTCAAGAATGTCAACAACAAAAAAAATCCAAAACCACCAACAAGAATAAGCGAATATGCCTTTAAAGAGTTGGTTAAACCACAACTTGAACATGCCTCCTCTGCCCGGATCCAATAAACATATTTGAACATTCAGAAATTAAAAGGTTCATAACAGAGAGTCCTATTGGCAGAGTAGAACTTCTCCTAAACTGAAAAATATATGTGGTTGGTGATTCCTTCAAAACCGACGCTCAAACGATGGATTGATTACGTTCTACAAGATCGTTTACAAATATCTAGATATTGAATACCAGCTTTTATGATACTAAATAGCAGAATGAGCAGACACATGCACATCATTCATTTGTTTATACCCAGGTAGCAGCTATTTATTACAAATACTCCTATTTTCCTCTGGCTATTGTACAGTGGTAAGAAAGACTGCTACAAAATATCGCTGTCTTGCCTGAAGAATCTTCGTTCAAATCAACAGTTTGCGCAGTCTTTTTTTTATTTTTTATCCACAATTGTTTTACTTGATTTCATCCTAGTTTCTTACTTTTCCATTAATTTAAACATGTAGCACTATCATTCTTTAACATTCGTTAGTTTTTATCCTTATTTTGTTACTAGTATGCACCGACTAGCAATTGTATTTAATCCGTGAGAAAGGGCGCTGCAGGACAGATAGATAGGGAGGGAGATGGATAAGAACGGATTCCCAAATTGAATGTATTTAATAATAAACAAACTTACATTCGTATTTGCCGTAACTATGATGTACACTGAACAGATGTTTATACATACAGACAGATAAATTGTGGTATTGGAAAACTTTTACAAGACCTTCTTGAAAGTTGGATGATTTCCACTAAAAACTAAGAGAAAGTTTTCTCAGATCAGGTCTTCAAGGTTTAAAAGTATTGCATACATAAATGCAGAAATATCACACACATGCACGCACAGATTGTTGCAGTCAAGTACACGATTTTTTTTTACCGCCTATACAAAACAATTTCTTATGGGTTTAGTCATGCGTTTATTCCTGCATAATAGTTTAGCATATCTGATTTAAATCTTTCCCCTGAATAGTTCCTGTCATCCATATGTATTTAAATTTTAAGTATAACAAGAGTTCATTACTTTGGTTCCAAACTGTCAATACTGCTTTCAGCTTAAAGTCGATACTGTCCCTCAAGGATAGGTTAGACGTTCATACGTTCATACGTTAGGATATACGGTAGGGTATATAGCTGTTTTAAATAAAGCATTCAAAAGGCCACATTGTATATGATTATTTATTGGCTTTACTGACACTTGGGGTTAGTTAGTAAAGCATTTCTTTGCCATGAAGTGTATGAATGACAGAAACCATTCAGGGGAAAGATTTACGGCAGATGTGCTAAACTATTATGCAGGGATAAACGCATGACTAAGCCCATAAGAAATTGTTTTGTACAGGCGGTACTCAATGAACTCTTTAGTATAAACTAGCAATGTATCAGAAAGTCTGTATCAAGTATACTATTGAGCGATTTCTGTTACTTCTTAAAAAGTAGCTTTCAAAAACACTTTTGCATTTTTAACAACTGATCATTCTTAGCTTAATACGTAGTGTTTTAACCACTGGCAGTCGTTTCATCGAGCTCGATACCTCGGTACATGTACCACATCTGAGTCGTTATTTTTGAAGAGTGTTTATTTTTCAAAAGTTTTGAACAGATTCATTAGTGACCTTTATGCACAATTATAGGTCAAGCTTCATTTGAAACCAATCATCCACCTAGATTTTGTAAAATAAAGCTTCATTTTATTGTTAAGAATGCGTAGTATAACAGCTCTATCTGGTTAAGACTGCTCTTAACCATGAAGAGCGCTTGGCAGAACATCTGAATTTCAGCCCTTCAGTTCCATAATTAGAACAAACACACTCCATTATATTATAATGTAAACGTAATTAGTCAACAGCACACATTCTGCACAAATAAATGAAGTTTTTGCTTACAGATCCCATACTTGAGATGTAGCAGGCAAAATGAATTTCTACCTATTTTTACACACACACACACACACACACACACACACACACACAAGTGTTTGTTTGTTTGAGAGAGAGAGAGACTATCTTACGACCGTGTTCAAAACAATGTATTTTATTAATCAAGTGAATACTCCACTCCATTAGCCCTTAATAAATTATTCAAGCATATATAATGTTTATATTCAGTTTTTTAATTCATAGATTGGTACACAAACATTTCAATGTTTCTAATATATAAACATAATTTTTCACACCAAAACAGTAGTTTTTTTCCCCATAAAGACAGCAATTATCGGCAGCAGTCATGCTACCAGCAAGCTGTATGGGTTTCCACACATCGTTCTATCTGATCAGCCATCAATAGCAGTCTATGGCATTATTAATATCATTTCTTATATAGAAAAGTCTTCTCTTTGGTACTTATTCACAGCTCCACTCCCGTGCTAACTTTTGTTTGTGAAAGCTTTTTCCGACGTTTTCTCTTGCAACGAGTTGCACACAACGTCACTCCAATATTAATATTAATATGCCTTCTTCGTCATGTGGTAATAAAATGTGGTTATTTATGTATAAATGGAGCGGCCGGGTGTGATTCACGTCCGACGCTTTTTCAGCATATTGTCAACAAGTTTGAAGATTAAATAATCCTCTTATTTAATACCATAATTGCTGCACTTGGTCATTGAAATACGTGTAGAATAGCGTTTAGATTCTTCAATAGAAACTTTCTGAAGGATCGTCCGCCTTATTAAATCATACAAGAACTACTTCCGTTTCCGCCTCATATTATTATGTGTGCCATATAAGGATATTCCATTCTTGCTTGAACATGTAAACATAAATTAATGAGTATGGCCTGCATTGAAATGACATCTCGTAGAATATCCAATAATGGTATAACAAGCCTTATTTGGCAAACGAATTACCGCGAGAATCGTGTTATCCACCATGACGGACAAAAGACAGCGTAAACAAACAAATATATTTTATGTTATATAAGCTTATTAAATTTATCATAAGCCAAACGTCCCGAAAAACAAAAGTCTGCTTGGGTATTAGAGTTTAATTCAGGTCATCTGTTTGTCTCTAACAACGGTTTCATTTCCTCCATTGCAATGTCTATCATCATTTTGTAACCACGCCATGATTTTCCTTCCATTCGTATAAAAGCAATAATTTCTCTTACACTAAATCAATTTCGTCAGCAACCGCTTGCTACTGCTGTGTAGTCCATATTTCTGATCCGATTTCAATCATACTTGTAAAATAAGGTTATGTAATCAAGCTTCGGAGGAACTAGATAATGAGCGTGATATATGTATACCGTTGAGATGATCGTGCATCTGCTTGACTCGGCTTGATTCCACTCCACTCTGGAATTCACATTTCTGAATTGGTTATTTTGACATCTGGAACATGTGCTTGCATCATTAAGATATTACAGAGACTCGGTCATGCGCGGGATCTACTTATCAGATCTACTGAGGTTGTTATCCTATTCTGGATAATGTATTTCTGGTCCGATTTCGATCAAATTTGGAATATATACTTAAGTTCTTGGTCTGTTACTATTAAGCGATATCCATACATATATATATAATGATCTTGCATGTGATCGGCTGAGCTTATTGCCACCATGGAAGCAATACTTCTGATCCGATTGCGATCAAAATTGGAATATGTGCTTTAGATCTTCAAGGTCTTGGGCAGTTGCAAACGTAGGCGGGATCCACGCATATTAATCAGGTGATTTTTCATCTCATTGGCTGACTCGTTAGCATTTTTGAAGCCATATTTTTACGTGTTGCTGTTATTATGACCAAGGCTTCGATTATGAGCAAGAGACTGCTTGTATTAATTGTACCTTTTTTAATATAAAAAAAATGCCATTTTAGCATTTCCAGTATAACGATTACTGGTAATTGTATGTATGGTATAGGAACGGCTATTCTCTGAATTTTATGTCTGTTAAATACACAGCATGATTCTATAATTTCATGTCTGTTATATGAACTACATATTTTGTATTTATTATAGGAACATAATAATTGTATGTACAAAATTGGATAGACAACATCCTGTGGTTCCGTTGCAACAGCGAAGACAAACACAACGCATGCTTCAAAACGGAAGAAAAATGGTATTGTTTTTGTTAAAAACTTGAATAAATTGATTTTTAAAAAAAAACTAACACACGTTTCTTTTTTTTCTGAAGAAAATTAGTATTTCTAAAACTAAATTTGTGGATACATTTGTTGTATGTACGCTAGTTTAAGGTCAGTAGTCGCCGGCCATTCAAATGCTGTATCTAATATGACAGATGTCTGAGAATGTGTGCTACATTTGCCATACCTGATAAATGTCCTGCATGGAAAAATTTAAAACATTGACCGATTGATATTTGACGAGCCTTTTGAAGTGGAAGAAATATCGCAAGTTGGGTTATTATTCATTTGAATAAACCAATACCAGTTTTGTTATCATCTAAAAATCAGGATGAATACAGATCAAAAACGTTTTCAACCTTTAAAAAAGAGATTTGTTATGTATCTCAGAACAGTGGTAATCAAACTCAACCAATAATAGACATTCGTGGAACTGCAATACTTTCACAGCTAGATTCCTTCGTTCCTTCATTTATTCATCATAGAAAATGAATTAACATAATAGAAAATAGTTATCTACCGGGTTATTGATTGCCCTTGGCTTAAATTATATCATATGATACTTAATTTTGTTGTTAACTGTCATTTTCATACATAATACGTAATGAAAAACGCAACATGCTGTTGACTTGTGGATATAAAAGCAAGAACAATTTGCAGTTCCAATCTGTATCACCATATCCTATGAATATGAGACTTTTTTTGTCGTGCAACGAATAAAGATAGAAAAGAATAAATTACAATGAATGTTCAAAACCTATTACTTTTTTTTGTTGTTGCTAAAACTGCTAGATGAGCAATGATTAACAAGCGTTCTAATTTATGCAAATTGTCAATTTTTAAACAAAATAATATTTAAAGAGTAACGTTTTATACATAAATACAATGATGGTTAAGGAAACATGCATTTATAATTTTCCACAAAAAAATGAAATGTTTAACTTAGGGAATTAGGAAAGAGTTATTACCAAGTTCAAAACCACACGAATTTCAGCATGGTGGAAAGAGGAAAATACCTAGAGGTGGATTTGAAAACAGCCAAACCGCAGCAGCTAGCCATGTTTTCTTCTGTAGCAGCCCCCAAGGTCACCCAACACGTCTGAAGGATCTTCCATAAGCCCGAGCTGAAAAATATTACACAAATGCTTTACAGATGTCAGGGCTGCTATTCAGTGTAACATTCAAGTTGAACGTGGTCGTTTGATCAATATTATTACAAACCCTGAGTTTAAAAAGGCAAATGCGCATTAAATGGTAAATTAAAGTTTATTAAATGGTAATCTAAAGTTTATTAAATGGTAAATTAAAGTTTAACGCCAAGAATGTTTTATGAAGATCAACTAAACACAGGCCTATTATTCCTCAATCAGACTGGCAGGCAATGAATCACTACCTGATGCAGGATCATTTCATAGCACTCAGCCACACGGTTTAATTATATATCTATCCGCTATGTTTCTCGTGGATTCCACAGTCAGTTAACGCCTACCAGTTTTGAATTCAAGTTTGATGAAACACAGTGTGAATAGGCCAGTCTCAGCCATCAAACTATGCAAAATAATCGAAGGGGGTGGGTCAAGGGTTCTAAATTACTAAAGAAGAAAACCGTGACAAGAAATTGCATTCAAGTGGTCTCCAAAACTGCCCTGTCTAATAAGTAATATACCACGCAAGGCATTAATCCCAAAGCTGGTCATTCTTAAATGACATTCCTGGTATATTCTTTGGGAAATCCGAAACTGTACCAATTATGGTGTACGACTTGAAGAGCTTTCTATAAAGTAAAATGGAGTCCAATGTAAATTTAAATGCGGCACCCCTCCAGATTCTTCCTCATAACATACCCCTGTAAGTGTTCAAATGACCCTACAGAGTCCATCAGTACTATTCAAATAAACATTCCTGTACTGCCCCCAATCCCCTACAATCAATAACACAAACTAAAATGAACCGTGTGGTAAACATTTCACCTGCTATTATAATAACTGTATCTTCCAGCTTAAATTCAACTAGGACAATTCACGTGCCCCAGAAAATTAAGGAAAACTTGCACCCGGCCGTGGTCAACCTGTAGTAATTCGGTCAATTTTGCCAGAGCAACTTTAAGATGCATGCTTCCTTGGATGACAAAAGCTCAGTCTACCAGAAACGGCTAGTGGCATCAAGCATGGTTGGCCTATGCTTACACACGAATCACCTAACTTTGTCCTGCGGCAGAAATAAGACATCGCCCAATTGCGCCTCGTTAGGGGTAGGAACATCAACCTGTGGAAGGGAGATTCTGTGCAGCACTGGCAAGTAAATTTGTGTCCCGTTTTTCGTGTTACACTCTAGAAACATGCAGTGAAATTTTTTCGGATTCTGCCCTTTCTTGGCTGCTGTCATACCCTCCCAGCAACACAGCAGGTTGCAGTATTTAAAGTCGTGTCGGTATCACGCGTGTATCCAGACAAACAATTGGCGTACAATCGAATGTCATGACTTGTGCACAGCCCACAGAAGTTGTGCATGGCTGGTGCTTTTCCCCGTGATTTTTGCCTCCATTTTGACTGAATCGGGCAAAAGTACCTGTCACCATTGAGGACCCTGTCAAGTTTATCTCCAAAGTCGATGATGACCTCGAGCTCTGATGACCTAGAACGCAACCAGAACAAGATAATCGTCCATGACGACGCAATCTTCTAATGTCAAAAGACTCTTTTTGAAACCTATATTTGAAACCTATCTAGATGAGTAAGTGGAGTGTCATAACAGCTACGCGACATAATAAACGCCCCTCAGCTTGTACAAGCTGTAGTCAGCCAAGGCATCTGCTGGGGTTACTGCCTAGGCCTCAATGGCAGTCTTGGAGACTTGCGAGGAGGTCAGACGCTGAACTAGGACGTTCAAGAAAGAGAGGCGAAAATAGAGGTGATAGAAAGGATGCCTGGAGACCTCCGCGTCATAATCTAACCCGGTACTCGGCCAGAATCAAATTTGTTTAAAGAGGAAGGACCCAAGTTTATTAAGAACAATTGAGATGGTGATGGGCAATAACTTAATCCAAACGTGCATGCAACAGTTGACCCTCACGATTACGTCATCCACTTCAATTCGTGTAAATGGCGTAAATGGTGTCGTACAAAACAGTACGACAGTACTGCTTTTCCAGCCAATGCCTCACACAGATGTCTTGTAACTAGCTTTGCGTCCATCCTTAACACCGGAGACATATTGGGTGCGAGATTATGTAGGTCAGCGCACAAATAACCACTCTAACTATATTTGGCTTTCGCAATCAGAATACACACAGCTTAATACAAAGCTATGTGGGACAGACCAGATACTGGCAACGAACTCGAATCATTGGTGCCGCCTGCCAATCCTAATATTGACGACGGAGTATTGACTCGGCTTGCAAAACGAACATCGAAAATTCAAACCACGGGTGGGATTTTATCTACGCCAACTTGAGGTTGACACGCTCCAGTTCAGATTAGGATGGAGCGAGGACTTGATGCAGAGAAGGGGCACCCACACGACCTTACGCCAATCCACAATCAAGAGTCAAACCTACTGCCGTTGTTGTTATGTAACGCCGTCTATCACTAGTCTTACCAGACAATGCATATTATGAGCTTCGAAAAGATATGCTCTATCGCATTGCAGTGCTCGGTCCGAAATTAAGCAACTGTTACTCTGGAAAAAGTTTTTAGATTTTCGCATGAAAAATAAGATGTGAGGTTCAAATTTCCAAGCAGGCATAAGCTGAACAGCGCGACGCCCACTACATACATTACTAAGGCTCAAAAGATGAGGTGGATGGTGTTGACACGGTATGTGTTTCCCCGCACTGGTTAGGCGGGTGTTGAAGTTTTGACAACCATCATTGCGATTGCCTTTGTGATCACTGGTCTGAGCCGTAGCATAGTTTGAAATGCAAGAAATTGTATTAGCCGTCTGCATGAATGACAGAAAGCATGATGAATGGTAGAAAGCACGATGAAATCCGCAAACTGACTGAAACAAGTCACAGCACAATAAGGGACAATATATCGAAGGTGCTACGTGACAACATTATCTCAAAGGATACATTCAAGCTCATTCTCGATGAATTCGATAAATACACAATCAGGAAGAACGTGTTATAGTCTAACGCTCACAAGAAAAAAATGCGAATTATGAGCCCACAGTAGCTTTCTGACTGTCAGTACCTTAATGTGATTGGGCATCAAACAGAACAGTATACTTAATTCTAGTCTATATAAACTAATCATGTTTCTGGAAGTGTTAAGATCTTAGGAGATGTGTGAGGTGTACATGTGAATGTGGTTGGGAGCTTGATACGGGCAATAAATACATCCAGTAATATTAAAAAGAAAGATCAATCTGTATACTCGCTAAAACTAAAGGATTACATCAATCATAAAGATTTCTTTTTACCAAATCAAAATACTAACATTGCCAAGTAGGCACCCAAAACAGAATAAAAAGGAAGCATAAAAATTAAATGTCATAAAATGAATATGATATAGTACCATGCTAATTAATATTGATCCAGATTAATTACATTAACGAATAACAATAAAATGAGCAATAGAATTTACTCGTAAAACACCAAGCAAGGTGTTAGAAACGAAACACCACTTCACGTTATTATGGAAAGATTGTCAGACATAGGAAGGTGTTTATATTTGCCAACTACAGTATAAATACATAGTCTCAACCGGTCACATAAAAGAGTATTTTACGAGTTTAAATATCTTCGTAACTGCAAAGCAGGCAATACAAGGAAACGGAAGCTGTACCAAACATCAGGAGTCGAATTTATTCCACGCAGTGAACAAGAGGCCCAAGAGAACCACGTATATCTCACTTGCATTCATTGGTCTAAAAATGCGATTGTAGTAATAAAGAAGGTATCTTGGGTTAAAAGGCACTCATGGCTGGATAATTTCCACATGTTTGACAGAAAATCGTGATATCGGTCATGTTGTTAAACTGTTTCTGCTTTTAGTAACTTCAACTGATCTAAGGAGCTATTGTAAAAAAATGAGAAAGGTTTTTACGCTAAGACTAGGCATATAATGTCTGGTCCGATATAAAAAGGCAGATTGTAGAGAAAGTCAATAAATGATAAAACTGTGTGCGTGCGTGTATAGAGAGATCCACTTGGTTTCTGAGGAAGGCATAACGCACAACATAAGTATGGGATCCACCTCGAATACAATTTTGTATAAGATCTCATAATGAAAACAGTCTCGATTTGTATGATCGAAATCGGTTTAGCAGTTCCCTAGAATAAGTTCATTAAAAGGTTTTCCATACGCTAGCTGTGAAAGAAACACTGTCGCTAGGTAAAGTCAACCCATTCAAATTTGTTCTAAAGCTTGTCAGTACAAATATTCATACAAAGTTTAACTGATGAAGCAGAATCTTTCTGTAGAAAATATCGCATTTTACACACACCTGCAGTGGAAGTCAAACTTCTGCTAGGGAAGTCACACGGACACAATTTGGATAGATCATACAGAAAGAAACAATAATATAAAGTTTGATCACAATTGATTTGATCAATCAAAATAAGTGTACAGAAAACGTTTTCCACCTGGTTCCTATGTAAGCCACACAGTTGCTATAGGAGTTGATATGATTTTGACAGAACATAGTTAAGAAACATTCCATCCAAGTCTGTTTTAAATTGGATTTAGCAATTATAACAAAATAGATTGGAAACATGTTTTCCGTCTGGTTGCTAGCACATGATTTAAGTCACACTGCTGCTAAGAATGACAAACGGGACATAATTTTAATAAAGAAACATTGCTACCAGGTTTGATATAGAATAGACTAAACCGTTGTTGAGATGAAGTCCAAAATCAGTTTACCAACCAGTTGCTAAAGAAGCCACACTGTTGCTAGGCAACCACCACAGATGTAATTTGGACGGAGCATGTCTTAACAAGTGTTTCTGGCAAATTTAATCGTCAGCGGAATGTATAAGAATCTGCAAATTGGTTTGCAATATGGCTACTATGGAAGACACGCCGTTGACAGAGGACACACCCTGAATAAATATTTTATCGAGTGTGTCCTTTGAAACATCTGACCGAAGACACAGAGAGAAGAAACAAAATAGTAAGAATATCATGAGCACAGTGCGAGATACCAGTGTCAAACGTGTGAATGCAAATTAGTGTATGCAGAGAAACGTGAAAGAAAGAAACGAATCTCTGAATCATAAACTTGGGTCCAGCTAACTCAGAAAATACCTTTTTTAAATAGTTAACAACTAATAAGTTATGGAATAATTAATTACAGTGAAAACATCACCTTATCTACATTAACTTTATGAAAAAAAGGTAGTGTAGACCGACAAGTCAGCTAAACAATCTGCGGAAAGGTTGCATATACAATACACCCTTAAGTGCTTAAAACCTATCAAAGAGAGGGAGTATTATGGCCACTCATTCCAAAAGTTTAGTAAATTTAGATATTTTGTAAGTTTCAAGTCTCCAGCTTGAAAAGGGAGAAACTACAACCTATGTGTAACTACGATTGTGGTCGGGTTTACTTCCCCTGGTAAGCAAACGATCTTAATTCTAAATAGGAATCAATGATACTCACCTATAATATTAACGAAATTCTGGCGCTGGGACCATCTTCTGATGATAATGACAAGTGTGGCTTTTAGAAGATTACTGACGAACGGCCAAGGACACAATTGTTGGAACGCTGACAATGCGTCCTTTTACACCAATAGAAACCAAAACGACTGTAAAAGAAACGAAACAAATTCAGTTTGATCTCACGCTTATTAACATATAACGTATTCAGAAAGTGTTGGGGTGGGATGGATTGGTGTGATATTCACATGATTTAACGTAGCCGTAACAATTTGAGTCATACCGCTACTATGTCTGCATTGTAGCAGTTTACACTGGTGTCTACCGCCCCGGTGGCCTCACCTTTTAGAGTGTCAGCCTCGGATGTGGTAGGTCGCGAGTTCGAACCCCAGCAGAGTCATACCAAAGACTTACAAAATGGTACATGCAGCTGCCTCGCTTGGCACTCAGCATAAAGAAGTTAGTGTTAGGACTCCCACGATCATAGTTATGAAAAGGAATACTTATTTTGATCACTAAACGTTCATGAATGGCATGTATATCTTTAATATTGCAGTCGTCATGTAATATTTTTGAAGGCAGTTAATTAGTTTTATTTACCCAATTTCCATTACTCCCATACCTAGGATTTCCAACTGTGATTGGATTTATTTTTGGAACATTCAAATGAACATAATTATGTGTACATGAAAGTATTGTATTCCTTGATCGTGAAAGTATATATTAATAATTATTTGAATATGTAATTTGTTGTATATTACTTTCCAATGTTGTCAATAATGAGATAATAGTAATCATGATGCAATTATTATTCAAGAGTTTCAATATTACATTTAATGAAAGTACATGCTAGCATGCAAAGTAGTTTATGATACAGAGAGATAAACCAATTTCCTGATAAATGAAGGTATTATTCATTCAAGAAAAAATTATTATAAATGTAATAATAGTAGTAATAGTGGTAGTGCATGTATTAGCAGTTGCTCACGTACAATAACTGCTTTGTTCAATGCATAAAACCATAAAAATATACGATCATAGACTTTACGATAACCAGCATCCTTATGAAATACACAGTGAAGTTATCGTAGTTAATAATGACAAAGAATCTCATTCACCAAGTAACGATAATAATTATACATCCAAACGAAAATTAATTTATGAATAGCACACATCATATTCAAGAAAATGTATTACAAATTTCCTTTCTATTTAATTTCCTTTTCAGACAAATATGAGGGGCGGCTTTTAGTGGATTCTGGTTAATCGTGTTTATCTTTCCTTATGAAATGGGTGATATTATTCCCGCTGAAACAGATGATGCATTTAATGAAACTGTAGAATATGTTGAGAATGGTGATGGTAAAGCACTGAGACCAACTATATGCAACTATCACGTTTATTAATTCACTTAAAACAATACTTATTTATTAGTCATTTTATTGCGTCTGTCTTAATAATCACATTTTATGATAGTCCTTAGAAATATATAGATGAACACTTGGAATTTGAACAGAAGAATTGTCACTAAATTATAATACTGTATTAATTAAGAAAGTGTTATCTTCACTTCTTAATTATACAATAATCTCGCTATCTCGGTTTAAATTTGACAATTTATAGTAATAATTTGCTATGTGTCTTAATAAGTACATTATGAAATAATAATTTAGAACTCTTATCTACTCTGGAAGCGAATTTTCCTCTCTTTTTATTGACTCTTTGTTTCTGTCATATAGACAATGAACACAGATTGTATAGTTAAATATCTATTGACTCGATTTGTTTATGCAATGTTTACAATCGTAATTTTGAGATCGGCATCAAAAGCAAACTCAAACCACTTAAAATATTGTGTGTAGGTTAGCCACAGACTGATATATTTCAGTAATGAAAACCTTTTTTCTTCTTTTAAAGTTATATGATTTGAAAAGGATATTACAATTATTGTAGATATTTACACATTAACGGCCTCCGACTTTCAATACTTTTTTGTCGTTTACAGTTACACCCCACCACCACTAGCATAACGTTTAATTTTTTCAAACAATACATCATCTCTTTTTAATACACTTTTCGACAACACATCTTTATCTAGTTTAGTCCAATTTGTAGTTCGTTTTTGTGTGTTTCCTTCACTATAATCCATGTTTTATAACACATATTAATCACAATGCATACGAAGCCAATGCAAACGATAGTTATTCATGGAAATGAGCAAGCGTTTCCTTTGAAACTAGAATCTTTTGCACTCTCTGTAACCGACCACTTATTCACTTACTAAATTAAATATTACGTCGACTTCAATTGAGTTCAATCAAATTTGGTGAGATCGGTGTTCATGCATACTTACAAAAGAGACAAACTCGGTTATTTTGAGTTGAGTTTCTCTCTCAACATGAGGAGATTCATGAATACGGACCCAGGGTTCTCGAATCTCGTCAGCAAGGCCAACGTATCATGACCATGACTCTAAAATGCTAACCATATAATTAATAAAAGGGCTTTTCTCCTTCAAATATGGATAAAAGTTCCCTGTGTGAGACAAAATAGTTTCTCTCTATATCTGTGAGTGTCCCGTCCCCGTATTCAAGAAACTCATGTTCACACTCATGCTCAAATCTGAAATATCCCTCTTATAACCGAGTGTGCTTTCTAATCGCTTCTACCTGTCTTTATTCTTTACCTACTGTTTTTCTCATCGCTTAAGACATCATCCACGAGGTCTTCTGCCACATTCACAAATATTGCGGTACTATTGTGCGGCTTTTTGATTAGGTGGTATCTCTCTTGACGCAGATACAACATGGTTTCACCTAGTCTTTCAGTTTTACTCAATGTAGCTGTAGACGAGACAAGGGTAGATGAAAAGAGTGGACACGAAGGAAAACAACCCACCGATTCTGTATGCTTACGTGAAGAAAAACATGACAAGATCGACAGAAAGAAATGGGAAAACATGCTATTTCAATCTCTTTAAAGCAAGACCAAGCCATTTTTTCCAAAGTAAATATGTTCAATAGGAAGAAGGTTTTCTATCTCAGAACGTGAATGCTAGATGACACTTTCTAAACATGAATATATGTTCTGTTTTGATGATATTGTGGAGTCAAACTTGACCACCAATGATCTTAGGTATTATCACTTTGTGATCGATGTACACTAGGTTGTTGAGTTAAATAAAAGAGATGACCATAATGTTTATAAAGTCATGTTTCCCTCATAGTAGAGGGTGGCAACCACTTTGCTTCAAAACCAGTTTTAAAGATCGCACTAATTCTAAACTTGCTTTACACGTCGAAGAAACTAACCATGCTGATTTAGACAAAATATCAATTACATATAAAATTATTTTAACCGCAAGTATTCGCTGCTAAACGAGAGACATCTGCTAAATATGCATGCATTGATGAACTACGTAAGCTACTTTGGTTTGACTTCTGGAAAACGTTAGTCGGATGGCTTTGTGTAACCATTGTTGCAAATATACACATCTGAATTTGGTTTTAGATGTACCATACAAATTTTAATTCCTCCACAACCAGCAGGTGCAGGATTGTAGTATATGCTGGCTGAAAATGTCTCCATGATAGGGTTCACTGCTTTTGTTTTGTTACTGATCCTCAGTATGTTACACGGTGTCTGATATTCCTGTTAGGTGATGTTCCTGTGGTATTGTTTGTGATTGTGACACGGATTGACGTGTCCGACAAACAATAGGAGTAGGAGTAGCTATCGGTTATTGGATAACGTTTTCTTGATGTCTTGTTTACTTCTGTCTTCCCTTCATTCTTTTCTCTTCTGCTGAAAGAAATGTGGACTACATCTTTGCGACCCAAGAATTTATTTCTTCTCGTTTGGGAATAGGGGAAGGTGTCAACAAGGACGTTTCGATCGTATGAAGACGGAGTGTGAAACACTCTTTGGGTCTTCTTCTTCCATCTCTGTGGCAGTGTCTGTCTTCTTGCCTCTTTTGTTCTCTTTTCACGACAGTTTTGAAAACCCTTAAAGTAGGCGTAGCTCTGTCGTCAAAAGCTTTCTTGTGAAATAGTTGAATGCGTATTAATTATCCTTATTTCTGGCAAATCGGTTATACCCATCTACAATTGTAATTTTTGTTTTCATTGTGACATTTGTGTGAGATTAGGATTAGGAGGTAAATTGGGTATATGTTATTTGTACCAACGATGGAATTCCATCCATCGTTTGCATGCAACATAAGATCCAAAGGTGCCAGTGTGATGTCTTTCCAGAGAAGGTTGTCCATTTCATCTCATGACTCATCCCAAAAGAGATCCATCAATCGATCCTAATAAAGGAGCAGCCACTTTTAAAAGGATCCCATCAGCATGGTTCGTTGAATTGTTTCTTTTGACTGGTGGGTATTTTCTTTTTCACCATTTGAAGAAGAACATACTGACATTTCTTAATTGTTGTTTCTCAACCTTGGACAACGGTAGTGCTCCTCTCAAAAGAGCATTCACATACAGTATCAATGATTTCTTCGTGTGCTTTCTGAATGATTTATTGTTCGCATCAGGGCATTGGACTTGGTCAGTACTGTCAAAACACCCCAATATTAAGCTAAATTAGATGGGTGTCCCGGAATTGTCCCATTTTTTAAGACTGTTGTGTCTTAGGGCGATTACTGGTGTGTATACTTCGAGGTGACATCTTTTGTTTCATGAACAAAACAGTAAAGTGAAACTTTTCTAACACTTCATTTTTATACTGGAATTCGTCTCCACTGATTATCGACACGTCGTATGAACTTCACCATGGGCAACATAAGACCATGATGTGTTTTCAGTGGACTAAATTTTGCCAGTTCTTGTTTGAACATATCCAGTAAACTTTATAATACATCTGGTCTGTCTTGTACTTTTGTTCTGTTAGCTTTTTTAATAAACAAGCAGCAGCAGAAATTGCTAAAGCATTAGCATAATATGTCGTCGCTTCAGCCAAAGAAGTTGAAGTACCTTTGGAAATGGTTGACATTTTTTCATCAAATTAAGAGACACAGCTCATAAATCAATTGTGTCAGGCATAATCATGAAAAGTGAAGAAGTACAAGTGGCAGGAGAAACCGTCACGTTTCTTTTGTTGAAGTTTTGTCATTCAGATTGACTGACAAAGGTTCCCTTGCAATTAAAGCAATAAATTCTTTTCCTACCCCTCAGATAATGCAAGGTTTGGATGCTACTCATTCACATCTCTCTCTCTCAACAATGGTATTGTTGGTCCCGACTTCAAAATTCTTGAACATTTCTCACAATAATACGTGTATCCAAGAAATATTGGTAGTAATGCCATAGAAATGTTCTTTATGATATTTAATATGTTTTTTATGCGGGAATCTGGTAATCGAAACATAAGACATTCACGAACGACTTGAGGATATACTTTCCAAGAATAAAGAGGAACCAACACGACTTGAAGTTTCTGTATTTCAGGAATACACATGCCGTTTCCATGGAAATGTCTGCTTGCTTCTAAGGCAGTTCTGCTTCTTTCGTTGTTTGGGTCTGTCCAACTTTTTATGCTCATCTGTGATTGATTTTTTACCCATTCTTCTGTATCTTTCTTCTCTGCGTAGGTTCGTCCCAGAACGACGGCACGGGCTAAACACATTTGATTTTTTAATATGGTATGGTCCAAAATTACTAACTTACTCTGAAAAGCCAGTTAGAAATGTGTCACGGCAAACGAAATTGTTATTATTTAAAAGGCAAAATAAAAACTCGTCATCCCATCACAGCCACATAGGGGATTACCAGTGAAAGATACTGAGGGAGTTTTCTAACTTGAAATGAATAAAAAAATTTATTGGGTTTTGTTCAGAAGATCCAGCATCACCTGGAGGAAATGTACGTTGAGAAGAAGACGAGGGAAAGACTGAAAGGATCACAGGGATAAAATTATCTAATGATATCTGTCGAATGAAAGCTTTTGCGTTTCGAAGCAAAAACAACCTGCAAAACGAAAATTAATACTTAAAAGAAATTCTAAATCAATCACAAAATAAGCATTGCATTTAAAAGATTATTTTCTTCTGTGAAACTATTCATAAAGTTAACATGATGCTCTGTTTCTAGACATCTTCCCAGATATGACTAAACGAACATAGAATAAGACGCAATCGTCTCCTATGACAACAACAATGGATTCAAAGTCGAAAGATACAGTAAAGAATTCTTTAAGAAAAAGAAAACTGATGTACCCATGTTAGGCACGTGTACCTCGTGCGCTTTATGAGCCATATAATCGATGCATCATCGCCATTTTCTTAATGATCTGTATCTTAATTCAGTAACACGTCATGTCTGATAAAAATGGTAGGAGTGTTTATACACGCACCCTATACTTGTATACACACAAACATTGAATCATACACAAGGGTAGGAAGTGTTTATAGACAGGCTACTTTACTCTCTCACAAGTCCTATCAGGTTGACTGAATATCATCTGCAGACAGCCTTGTTTTGCACCGCCAACAGGATATCTTGTTCTGCTGCGCATTGTAAAGATAAAGTCAATCCTATCATGAAATGAATTATATCTCTAGAGTTAGACATAAGATCGATAAGGTTTATGTTTCTACAGGCAGACATAGGATCGACATGAATTATATCTCTGAGTTAGACATAAGATCGACAAGAATTATGTTTCTACAGCCAGACATAGGATCGACATGAATTATATCTCTAGAGTTGGACATAAGATCGACAAGGATTATGTTTCTACATGCAGACATATGATCGACATGAATTATATCCCTAGAGTTAGACATAAAATTGATAAGGTTTATAGTAGTGAAGTGGGATACTATAGCCTCAATGGGAATTAGCATTACAGACCCCCCTTGGGAACATATAGCCTCAATGGAAATTTAACATGGAGAAAAATCGTGGGAACATATAGCCTCAAAGGGAATTTAACATGGAGAAAAATCGTGGGAACATATAGCCTCAAGGGAATTTAACATGGAGAAAAATCGTGGGAACATATAGCCTCAAGGGAATTGAACATGGGAATAGGGACTGTATAGCGTCAAAGGAATTTAAACAGGGTGGGACTGTATAGCGTCAAGGGAAATTGAACATGGGATTTTTTTTAAAAATTTTTTTTAAAAAAAGAGGTAGGCAATTGAAAGTCATTCTCTTTTCGAGAAATGTGGGTGGCCCTGAAAAGGGCCTTTGGGTTCATGTTAATATTAATATTAACATAGATGGCATCTGTCACATCTTCTTCTTCTTTTTAAACTCCTTCTAACTGCAGGTCCATACACAAGTACTCTCTTGAGACATCCTTGTCTTTCTATGTAAACTCTTCTCATCCATAGACTAGTATCTGTCCTATCAGCAACAGTCCACTTGGACCGGACATACATGAGCATGTCCGTCCTAAACATCATTGAAGACACAAGGGTGGATGATTCAACTGTGGTCCACATCTTGAAGCGACGAGAACAGGTGAATCAATGCAGTGAACTGCGCTTATTTATAGGTAGAGGAAGGATTGAAACGGATTGAGTTCATTCACCAATCCGAACACGCGTTACAAAATTCAGTCAGCCCGCATCCAATCCGAAGAGAGCAGTCTGTGACGTCACGTGGTCTATATAGATTCGTTAGCGCTTGTGTGCAGTCAATCTATGCGACAGTGATTCAACATGACGGAAACTCAGAAAACGATCCATTGGGGTGCACCAGCAGTGGAGACCGCCCAAGGGAACCCGGACTTACTTTCAGAAGAGGTGAATTGGGATTTTGTGGATTTTCTTACCTCGCAAGAATTTGTTCCGGAACCTTCGTTACCTTCTTCATTACCGCAAGTGGAAAATTTTAAACAGAGACAGAAAGAAGAATTGGAGAAATTTATACAACGACAAAAGGAGGCGGAACAAGCTTTTCTCCTACAGCAACAGCAGCAAGAAGAAGAGGTAAGAAAAAAAAAACAACAACAACAACAAGAAGTAGCAGCGAAGAAACAAGAGGGTGAAAATCAAACGGTCACGGTACTGTTGGACATTTTAGCGGAGTTAAGAAGTCTGAAACAAATGTATCAGACTTCTTTATTACGACCGAAGAGAATACGACCTTCCCGAGCTAAACACGTTAACCCTGTGACTAAGCCTACCGTACCACCCTTAGTAATTTCAACCCAATCATCATCATCATCATCAACAGTACGCAGTCCAGAAGTAGGCCTTGGCCGTGGCAAAGGCTTAAGGTAGTTAAAGTTGATTGCTTAATCTCACCCCTGCACCAAAAAGGCCCTTTTCAGGGCCATCCACATTTCTCGAAAAGAAATACAATTTCAATTTGCCAATAACTCAAAAGAAAACAAACAACCCATTTTACCCCTATAGTACGTGTCTGTGTATGAGTGCGTGAGTGTCCGTTCTTATTTTAAAATGAAAACTCAAAGACACTTACCTTATATACTTAATTTATTCTTTTATCCATTGTTACAATCCAAGTCACAATTCACAACAGAAAACTTTAAAAAGTTCATTGACTTCTTCTTTCTCCTTGTTTAGTCTCTCTGTTTCGTCGTCACACTCTTTTCCTCTTCTTTCTCCTCGCTTTCTTCCCTTCTTCTTTTCTTCTCCTGTTTCTTTTTCTTCACCTGTCTGCTTTCTTCCTCTGAAAAATCCCTCTCTTCTTCCGAAGAATCCCTCTCTTCTTCTGAAGAATCACTCTTTTCTTCTGACTCCTCTTGTTTCTTTTTTGGGCAATCTGGAGACCAATGTCCTTTTTCTTGACAATAATAACAGGTATCTTGACTTTTGTCTTTTTTAGCCCCTGTTTTTGTTCTTTTTTGACGGTCTGGACACTCTGAAGACCAATGCCCTTTCTTCTGACAGATATAGCAAGTATCGTGACTTTTATCTCGAAAGGAAGGAGAGTAGTCCGTCGGCTGGTCTGAAGAGAATTTTCTAATGACCCCTCGCAAAGCTCTGACGAAACGTTCGATTTGGCTAGTCTCTTCCATCGTTGTGCTCGGTTTGAGAGTGAAATGAATAGTGAAAGGACAAGACACACACCCTTTTTATATACGCTGGTTTGCCATGACTATAAATTAGTCTATGGTGTTTAAACTTGAGTCATTTGACGTTTTTCACTCAAGATGAAACGATCCTATTCATTCGAGAAGAAAGAAGAAGAAAGTAAGAGGCAGAAACGTGATCTATCGCCTCGTACCAGATCTGAAGTCTTGGCACAAATTCATGCCAGTGATTTTGAAGAGGACATGAGTGAACCAGAATCCGAACCCTCTAAACCAACTTCACCACCCTTAGTCAACCCTGAAAAGTACTATTCCATTCGAGAGACGGAAAAGCGCTCCTCTAGAAAATTTAGAACCACGGCTTACAAATACACGGTGAAGTTTAAAGATTTCAAGGCTGAAGTACCGTTAGAGAAAGCAGAAGGGTTCATCACTGGGGTGTGGGATTCTTTGCTCACCGTACTCAAGCGACAATGTCAACCCAAAGAACACGATCGCTTGAGACTTTCCATACAACACGACGGTTTGAAATCCCCTGTTTGGATCGAGTTTAGCACCCCTCCAGAATTGACCGCTTCCAAAGTCATGGACAAGATTCAACACGTGCAACAATCCAATGACCAGTTTGACATCACCGATGGAAAAGCCACACTGGACATGACCCACGTCTCTCCTCCTCAAGGGACCGGACGCAAAAAGATGTTATTAGTGAACAAGCTTCGCAGCATTAAGCGTAGCCTCGTCCAAATTCACAACCCTCAAGACCAGATGTGTTTAGCCCGAGCCATCGTGGTGGGACGAACCTATGCCAACAAGAACGACACGACAGAATGGAAAAGAGCCTGGAAAACTATTCGACAATCGGACCGAGCCAAACAACGAAACGAAGAAGAACTCCTGATGCAACAAGCTGACCTATCCAAAGACACACCCTGTGGCATTCCTGAGATGCAAAAATTGCAACATGCCCTAGCTCCACGATACACCTTGAAAGTGTACCCTCAAGAAGTGCGCGGACCTCTGTTGTTTCGAGGCCAAGACTTTAAGGACGAAAAATACATTCATGTCTATTATCACGATGACCATTTCGATACCATTACCAGTATCGCCGGATTCCTGGGATACGGTTATTACTGTGAGAAATGTGACCATGGTTTTAATAATCGAGAGCAACACAAGCATTGCGGATTGAAATGCTCAGGATGTTTGGCCTCTCCACCCTGTCTGAACGAAGGACCAGTGCCTTGTTCAACTTGTCTGCGCACGTTTGTCAGCCCTACCTGTTACCAACAACATTTGAAGACGCAAGGTTCACAGAAGAAATGTGCTTGTCAACTGCTGAGGTTGTGCCCTACGTGTGGACAAGGCATACTTCCCAATAATGCCAAGGCCCACGTATGTCGAGGAAAGAAAAAATGTCACATTTGTCACCACATCGTGGACTTGGAACACGAATGTTACGTGCAAAAATACCAACCCCCACCAGAGAAAGAGGACGGTCACAAGAAGAAAGGCAATTTCATCTTTTTCGATTTCGAATGCATGCAAGAGACCGGCATTCACATTCCTAATTTCTGCGTGGTTCATCGAGCGTGCGAGAAGTGCATTCAAGAACCTATATTCAGTCATTGCCCTCACTGCAGCAAGATTCCTGGAGGGCGTGAAAAAATCTTTCGGGGACCGAACACGTTAGCCGATTTTGCCCAATGGGTTTTAGACCCCATCGACAAGACGTGGAGCCAAGAGGACATCGAACGTTACGGAGATTGTCATCGTCATGCCACAGTGATGGCTCACAATTTCTCCGGATACGATGGACAGTTTCTTTTGAGATACTATACGGAACAAGGCACCGAGCGTCCTAAAGTGACTTTGAACGGAGCCAAAATCATTTCATGCAAGTGGGACAAGTACAGTTTAAAGATTCGATGAGCTACTTTACCATGCCTTTGAGTCGAATGCCTAAAACGTTTGGAATGACAGAAATGGCTAAAGGGTACTTTCCACACTTTTTCAATACGGAAGCCAATCAACACGCCGTTCTACCCCATTTACCTGAGGCACACTATTACGACCCCGACAACATGCGTACCGAACAACGAGAAGCTTTCTACGCTTGGTACCAGGCTCACGCCTCGGACCCTTTCGACTTTCAGGAAGAAATGTTAAAGTATTGTTCCGAAGTGGACATTTTACGGCGTTGCTGTGGAAAATTTCGAGAACTGTTCATGGAACACGGAGGGGTCGATCCTTTGAAAGAAGCTTGCACCATTGCCAAAGCGTGTTCCTTAGTGTACCGGCAACGATTCATGCCTGAAAACACCGTGGCTGTCATCAGCCCTCAAACGACCCACTTTGTCAAACGTCAATACTCGGTCAAAGCCCTACGTTGGTTACATTACTTGTGCGACAAGGAAAACAAGTGGATTCAGCATGCCCGCGACGGAGGGGGTGAAAAGACCATCGGAACGTATTCGGTAGATGGCTGGGACTTAGAAAACCCCAAGATCGTGTACGAGTTTAACGGTTGCTTATTTCACGGATGTCCCGTCTGTTACCCTGATCGTAGCACTAAAAATCAGTTTTTACAACGAATCATGGAAGACTTGTACCAGGACACTTGTCAGCGGCGCCTAAAGTTGGAACAGCAAGGATACCAAGTGGTGGAAATGTGGGAACACGAGTACGATCACCGTATGAAAACCGATCCCGAGTTTAAACGCCTCGTGGAAAGTTACCAGTTCATGGACCCACTGAACCCGAGGGATAGTTTGTACGGAGGAAGGACCAATGCCACCTGTTTGCTGTACCAAGCCGACGAAGAGAAAGGAGAAGAAATCAAATACTTGGACGTGTGTTCGCTGTATCCCTACGTGTGCAAATATTGTCGCTTTCCTGTAGGGCATCCGCAATTGTTCACGGAACACATCGACCTGAAAAACATTCGACAATACGAAGGCTTGATCAAGTGTAAAGTTTTGCCTCCCACGGACTTGTCCCATCCCGTGTTACCTCACCATTGCCAAGGCAAACTGATGTTTCCATTGTGCCGTACTTGTGCCGAAACGTGCAACCAAGACCAACCTTGTCAGCATACTCAGGAAGAACGGGCCTTGACGGGAACCTGGGTCAGCGTAGAATTGTTCAAAGCTCTGAACATGGGATACCAACTGTTAGAAGTGTACGAAATTTGCCACTTTCCCAAGACACAACAATACCACAAGGGCGACCCAGTCAGAAAGGCATTTTCGCTGACTACTGGGATGCCTTTTTGAAACTGAAGCAAGAAGCCAGCGGCTATCCTTCCTGGTGTCACACTCCCGAAGACCAAATACAATTCAAAGAGAAGTACTATGAACAAGAAGGCATCTCTTTAGACCACATCGAGAAAAACGAAGGCAGGCGATCGTTTGCCAAAGTGATGTTAAATTGCTTGTGGGGTAAAATGGCACAACGACCGTGTTTACCCAAGACGGAATATTTGACAGAACCTTCCCGCTACTTCCAGATGATTCACGACAAAACCAAATACATGAAACACGTGGACGTCGTTCGCGAGGATTTGATCTTGGTCAATTACGAAGAAGATCTGGACTTTGTACAAGACGACCCTTTTGGAAATGTCATCATTGCGGCTTACGTGACAGCTCATGCTCGCTTAAAATTGTACGAAGCTTTAGAACTGTTAGAGGAACGTGTCCTGTACTTTGACACGGACAGTTGCATTTACATCCATCACCCGAGTAAACAGCACCCTGACATCGAAGGAGACCGTTTAGGAGCCTGGACAGACGAGCATCCCGACGACAAGATTCTAAGTTTCGTCAGTGGCGGTCCCAAAAACTACGGCTACGAATACCGGGACCCACAAGGAGAAGTGCACACGATTGACTCTGTATCTTCGCCATCCCTTTAACATGCTCATTGCTGGACCTAGCGGTTCAGGCAAAACCGAATTCGTCAAACGTTTGATCGAACATAAACATCATTTGATCGATCGGCCACCTCAACGGATCGTGTGGTGTTACAAAGAGTGGCAATCGGCGTACAGCCTCTTGCGAGAAGGTCAAGGCGATTCCATCGTGTTTGTGGAAGGCATTCCTAAAGAAGACGACGGCATTGTCTCTGACTCCCGTCAAACCCATTTGGTCATTTTCGACGACATGTTAGGAGAAGACGAAGAAGAAATTAAACTGTGGTTCACGCGCAAAGGGCATCACCTTAATGCCAGTGTCGTTTACATCACTCAAAATTTGTTTCAACAAAGTAAAGCCCATGGCACCATCAGTCTCAATGCGCATTACGTGGTCTTGTTTAAAAGCCCTCGAGATAAATCGCAAGTGCAAGTCTTAGCCAAACAGTTAGGAACGCCTTGGCTGACTCAGGCGTACGACGATGCCACTCAAACGCCACACGCCTATTTACTCGTCGATTTGAAACATACGACCCCCAAGGATTTGCGATTTCGTACCCACTTGTTTCACCACTGGTGCCAAGACGGAGGGCCTGTCCTGTATACGTCTCCGTCCTCGACTTAATTTCACTCCACAAAAAATCTATAAAAACCTCAGACCCTTTTCGTCTGTCTCACACATTTTGAACATGACGTCCCTTCAGTCGCATCTTCCCGTCAAATTGATTCGTGCCTTGTATGGCATCAGTCGAGAAAAAAATCCACAAATACGAGCTCGTGTCTTAGAAGCTAGTCTCAGAGAAGTCTTACGATGGTTCACGGTGACGGCACGTCAAGTACTCCAAGGAATCATTCAGATTCCTCATCAAACCAAACGCTTTTTCGATCGAAACAAAGTCGCTTTGGTCCAACTGGCCGATCCCCGCATCGACACTCAAACCAAAAAACAAATCATTTTGAAACCTGGAGGGAGCGGTACTCTAGGAGGGGTCATCATTCGCTTTCTCTTAAGATGGGATCCTAATGCCCCCAAACTTCTCCCCAAGAAAAAAGTCCAACGCAGCCCCAAGAAGAAAAAGAGAAAGACCAGGTCCCCAAGGAGAACTTCTCCAGTGGCGGGACTCTCCTCTTACCAGACGCCACCCCGGAAAAAGAAAAGAAGCCCCCAGAAAAAGAAACAGAGAAAAAGTCCCCAGAAAAAGAAAAGCCCACAGAAGAAAACTAGTCGCAAGAGAGGCACTTCGGCCAGGACACAACCTTACACTCGCAAACCACGACCTGCCACGGCGGTGACTGCGTCTCCGGCAGCCTCACGTTCATCCACTTCTCCGTTGATGACACCAAGAACTGAAGAGTACTTGGAGACGTTGATCACACCAAGAACTTCTCCGTTGATGACCCCCAAAAGAACTTCCCCAGTGGCAGGACCCTCCAATTTAGTGGCAGTGGCTGCTGCTCACAAAGTACCTTCTCCCAAAATCAAAGTCCATGAAAGATCGGGCATGTTAGAAAGTTTACTGGATTTGTCCAAGCAAGAACTGGCTCGATTTAGTCCGTTGCGTACCCCTGCACGACGTGTCATGCCTGTCCTCAAACTGATACGACGTAAAGACAATCAGTGGCGACGCGTTCCAGTATAAAAAAGGTCTGTGACCAAGTCGGGGGTATCAGTGTTTTTTGGTGCTCCTGAAGACTCAAAGATGTCACCCTCCAGAAAACCCCAAGGAAAGAAAAGGAAAGGACTACCACCACGTTGAGTCAAACATGGGGACATGTTATCTGTCCTGTCCAAAGCTTCTCCACCTCTACGAAAAAAAACTCATTCAATCGGCCTCCAAAGAGGTCATCGATACCGTGTGCGAATGTTGTTTGAACGTCTTGAAAGGCACGATCCCTTTGTCCAAACACCAGAAACAATGCTTAAGCAAACATCGTCACGTTCTTCGCCAAATGGTTCAAAAGAAAATTCCCATTCGTCAAAAGAAGAAGATGTTGGTCCAACGTGGAGGTATTTTACCCCTCTTGTTAGGCCCCTTACTGAAAGGAGTCTTGGGAACCATGTTGGGAGGACTAGTGGGAGCAAGATAAAAAGGCCCTCGGAAGTCCCAAGATCTCAGAATCGACCGCTGACAATCCCATGGAAGGACGAAAACTAGCTTTAGTGCCTTACAAACGATGGATGGAATACCATCGTTGGCAAGAACAACGCACCCCGCATTTACCTCCCAATCCCCACTTGAGCGAGATGTCCCAGTTACAACACGAATTGCAGTCCTTGATGGATCGCCAAGATTTGTCCGAAACAGAAAAATCGCAAAAGTACGGTCAACTCTTGCAACGATTGCAACTCTTTCACCAGAAAGCTTTAGACGAAACAGCTCTACCCACTCTGAAAGATTTTAAGACCTTGATGAAAAGTCCAGCACCATCACCAGTACCAGTACCACCACTACCAGTGACCAAGACAGAAAAAGGAGAAGAAGAAGAAGGGTTTCAAACTCCACCAGAAAAAGTACGCAAGTTAACAACACCACCTACCTCCAGAATTGGATGGATTAAAAAGATGATGACCACCCCTTCTTCATCACAAGAGAAAAAGAAAGTGAAGACAGAAGTGAAGACAGAAGTGAAACAAGAACCGATATCCCCCGCTCAGACATCCTCCTCTTCAACACCTATTGCTGGTCGCACACGCAAAGCATTGCAATCCAAGAAAGTACCCCAAGAGAAAAAGAGTAGCATCTTCCAAGAGTGGGTGCCTTATTAACACACAAACACAAAAAATGGAAAAAGTCTTAGCCAGCATTTACAACGATCCCTCGCATCCTGCAGGTTACGCAGGAGTTCAAAAATTGTATCGTGCTGCCAAAACTCGACTGAAAAGTCTCCGTTTACCTCAAGTGCAACGATGGTTACAAGAACAAGCTACCTACACTTTACACAAACCCATTCGACGCAAGTTTGCCAGAAGTCGCACCCTAGTGGAAGGCATCGATCATCAATGGCAAGCCGATTTCTCTCATTTGGCCAGCTACAATCGTGGCTACAAATATTTGTTTTGTGTCATCGACGTCTTTTCCAAATTTGCCTGGGTGGTGCCCTTGACTTCCAAATCGATCAGCGAGTTAGTGCGAGCCCTGCAACGGGTGTTGAAACAAAGCGGTCGTCACCCTCTTCGATGGCAAACGGACAAAGGCACCGAATTTCTGAACCAAGCTTTCCAAAAAGAATTAAAGAAACGTGACATTCATTTTTTTACCACCGAGAATCCCGAAACCAAAGCCAGCATCGTGGAACGTTTTCAACGCACTTTGAAAGAACGCATGTGGAAATATTTTACGCATCACCACACTCTGAAGTACATCGACATCTTACCGCACCTGGTGCAAGCGTACAACCAATCTTACCATCGAAGCACTGGACGTGCCCCGCAAGATGTGACTCCCGACAACGAAGTGCTGGTGTTTGAGCGCCTGTTTGGTACGTCCCCGACGAGGGCTGTCCCCAAGAAAAGTGGAGAGTTGGCCGTAGGAGATTGGGTGCGCATTGGCAAAACCAAACGCACTTTCGATTAAGGTTACTTACCTAACTGGACGACCGAATTGTTTCGTGTTACTGGACGAGTGCATGGCCGTGATCCTACCGTCTATAAATTGGAAGACATGAACGGAGAAGTGCTCAAAGGAACGTTTTATTTGCCCGAGTTATAACGTGTCACCAAAAAAGAAGACGACGTGTACGACATCGAAAGCATTCTCGAACGCAGAACCCGTAAAGTAGGCAAGCGACGTGTCAAAGAAGTCAAAGTACGTTGGAAAGGATATCCACCCAGTTTTGATTCTTGGATCGACGCTTCGCAAGTCATCGACTATAAAAAGAAGTGACCATCATGCCCTTTCACGCAGACGCAGCTACGTCGACCACTCCTTCACCTAGTTCTTCTGTGCAAGAGTTACAAAAACAACCCTTGTGGGTGTGGTGCGGAGAACGTGTGCCTAAAACGCAAATCGTCTTTTTCTGCCAAATCTTCGTGGTGTATTGTGTCATCGGGGCAGCCATTGCCAATCTGAGTTTGCAACAAGGACACAAACAACTGTGGACCATTTTATTGAGCAGTTGCATCGGTTACCTGCTTCCCAATCCCTCCCTGAAATTCTCTTCGAACGGGAACCACGGGAACCTTGTGTTCAGTGCCAGTGCCAGTCACCACTCCAATAACAACAACAACGACCCCATTTTAGGCGGAGACACGCCTCTGACGTCCAGTAACCCCTCGGACAGCCACAGAACTCTGGAATTATGAGTCACCAAAACCAATTTTACTTAACCTTACCCAGTGACAGTTCCATGGAGGTGTTTCCCAACAACACGTTGTGCTGTTACACGGCCAAATTACCTCAGGCCATCCCATTAGATCACGAAGCCCATTGGGAAGTGGCTTTAGTAGAAATCATTCACCCAACCCAAGTCCTCAATGTCCTTCCCAATCAAAATGTTTTTGATGTGGAAGTTCATGACGAACAATTGCAACAGTACTTGGATACCTATGGCAAATATGACAAGAAAACCCCTGGCACAAAAAATCAAAAGTACACCACCTATCACTTGTTCATTCCTCCAGGCTATTATTTTAGTGGTCAACATTTGGTCAGCACCATAGCCTCCAGGTTTAATGTCGTGTTTCTGAAAGCTTTGGAAAGTGTCAAAAAAAGTGTCACCATGGAATACCACAAAGCAGCTCGTCGCTTCTTGATGAAATTTGACGGGAGTAAAATCCTGTCCATTTTATTTTGTCCTGAATTGTTTGACATGTTGGGCGGAGACATGGACATGAGAATGGCCATGATCAAGAAAAAGGAATTACCAATCATTTACGACAACGAGTCTTTTAGCAAGTTATTTCGTGCCCCGGTAGAACTGAACCAAGGACTGAATTTGATGTTCGTGTACTCCGATGTGGTGGAGTACAACGTGGTGGGACACACCTCTGTGCCGTTACTGCGTGTCATTCCTTTCAAAGTGGATTCTGCCACGAACGCTGATGAGGAAGGTGGAAACACTTATCACGTCCACCGCGAATTTGTACATCCTCACTATTTACCTGTCAGCAAGTCGTATTTGGACACGGTCAACATTGCTATAAAAGGAGATCTGGTACAAAATATTCCATTCACCAAAGGAAAAGTCACGGTGAAACTCCATTTTCGAAAACGGTTCTCTCACGACTCGTAAGTCATGTATCCAGTGTACCGAGGGGTTGCTCGACAGCGAGGACACGGTTTAGGAGATATGTTAAAATCGGCCTTTCGTTCGATGGCCCCTGTGTTGAAACCGATGGTGACACGCGGATTGCACGCCTTAAAAGATGCGGCACTGACGCAAGGCAAAGAATTTCTCCAAAATGTCATCATCGACAAACAAAACCCTAAAGAAGCCTTCATGAGGGCAGGCAAAAATGTCTTGCTGCAAACGGGCAAAGACCTTTTGGGCCGCCGAGAAACACCTATAAATGCCCTGCACGCTACCGAGTCAGGCATTCAACAAGGACAAGGCAGAAAGAGACGACGAAGAAAATACCCTTTCACCAGATTTCACACTACTAAAGCGAGAAAGGCCAAGAAAAGAAGAACCGTTCGAGACTTAGACGTTTTCGATTATTGAGACACAGAACAAAATGATGCACCGAGAATCTTGCGCTTGTTCCAAGTCGGAACAGGATCTGTTTGCCATGCCCCCCACCATGATGACGATGCAAGAATCCCAGTGCGTGGAATTTCATCCTGTCTCCTCATTGACCGATTCCGCTCCCATCGAGTTTGAAATCAAAGGACAGCCCGAAGATTACATCGATCTGAATAGCAGTTACCTATACTTGAAAGTGAAAGTGATCGAACCACCCAATGCTAACCTAGACAATGATGATGCAGTAGCTCCCGTCAACAATTTCATGCATTCCTTGTTTAGCGAAGTGGACTTGTACTTGAATAACAAACTGGTCAGCAGCAGCATGGATACTTACCCTTATCGAGCGTACCTGGAAAATCTCTTGACGTACGGAAAAGAAGCCAAGAACACTCATCTGGATGCTTGCGTGGTATGGAAACCTGACAAAGCGACTAAGTTCAACGGCCTTACACTTGCCGGGGATGCTTCAAATACAACGGGATTTGTAGAACGACGAACGAAAATTCATCTAAGTCGTAGTTTAGAACTGATGGATCGCTTGCATTTGGACATGTGGTTACAAGAAAAGTATTTGCTGAACGGGGTGGATGTCCGCCTGAGACTGAATCGCAGCAGTGCCGCTTTCCATTTGATGGCTGCTGATGGTTCCACTTACAAAACCATCATCCAAGAAGCCAGACTCTACGTGCGTCGTGTGGAAGTGTTACCTAAAGTGGGAAACGACGTCAGTCAGACGTTGAGCAGAACGACCGCCAAGTATCCGATACGTCGCGTGGAAGTGAAAACCTTCACCATTCCTGCTGGACAGCGATCCATGATCGAAGATCATCTGTTCCAAGGACAGTTACCCAAGCGTTTGATTGTTGGTATCGTCAAGAATTCAGCCTTCAACGGAGCCTACCATGAAAATCCTTTCAACTTTCATCATTACAATGTGTCCAAGATTGAAGTCAGTCGCGATGGAAAGACCTTGTGTACCCGATCCTTTGAGCCTAACTTTGGTGACAGGAATTATTTGAGATCGTACTTGTCCCTGTACGAAGCCACCGGACAGTTAGGAACCAACACCAGTCACGGTATTACGTACGAGGATTATGCAGGAGGCTATGCTTTGTGGGCTTTCGATTTCACTCCAGACCAAGGCAGCGACGAGGGACATTTCCACCCTATAAAATCCGGCCAAATTCGTGTGGAAATTCAGTTTGCGACTCCACTGGATGCAGGGAACACAGTGAACGTCATCCTGTATGCCGAATTCGATAATACCATAGAAATCAACAGTTTGAGAGAAGTCATTCTAGATTATTAGAAGCCATGGAAGACTGTTATCCCTCTTTATCTAGTGGAGAAACTTTGGAGATGGAATGTGAGGAGACCATGGAAAAAGAGGAAGTGATCATGATGAAGTCAAGATGGCCAGAACAAGAAGACCATTTAGTCTCCTGTTTTGCCAAACACTTGGCGGAAAAAATGACGGAATTGATCAAGAAAAATTGCTATGGATGTCAAAACGATCATCCCAGTCAAATTCAACACGACAAATGCCTGATGTTGAGTCAAGAAGAAAAATTGGACGAGTATCTGGACGAAGCTTGGAGTCTCATCTCGGACGAAGACGTGTTGCATCAGTGGTATAAAGACTTGCGTGAACATTCTTGTCCACCATTAACCACTCAAGAGATCGATCGTATCGAAGCTCTCCTGAATCAAAGTGAGGAGACGAAACGAAGAAACGGTTATTCGTCAGACATTTTCAAGCAAAAAGTCAGGATCGAATTGACGACTTATTATTACCTGTGAAGAAGAAAAAAACACACAAAACATGGATACCTGGGAACTTTATTACCTTTTGAACCACGGTTCGTACACGGCTTCTTGGAATCCTGTCGTCTGTGCTAAAGATGAACTCCCTCATCGCAAACCTCAAGACCATCAAACTTATGTGATCAACACGGACGACAGTCATCTCCCAGGAACCCACTGGGTAGCCGTCTACTTTCCTCAAGAAGGATGTGTGGAATATTTTGATTCGTATGGATTGCCCCCTTTGGAAGACGATATCATTGACTTTATGAGAAGAAATGCTCAGACCACCCGATTCAATAATGTGAAATTACAAGGCACAGATTCCTTGGTGTGTGGACAGTACTGTGTGTATTTTCTGCATCATCGCAGCCTGGGTTATTCCTTAGAACATTTAGTGACTCATTTTGATCCTCGTTCTTCTTCTAGAAACGATGTGAAAGTGGATCGATGGTTTTGTGACCATTATGCTTATCTTTTGTCTCAAGCTAGGAAACGTAGTGTCCATCAATGGCCTAATGATTTCCAACAGTGGAAATCACAATTTCATTCACAATGTTGTCAGCCCTGTTTAAAGTAGACTGTAAATTGAAAAAAATGTTTGTCATTTGAAGAAAAAATGTTTGATGTTATAATGTTGGATTATTGTTAAAATATGTTAAAATATGTTAGAGTTGTTGGTTAGTGTTAAGTGATTTTTGAATAAAAAAAATGTTATGTTTTGAAAAAAAATGCCTTTGTCTTTTGTTTGGCTATAAAAATGTTTGATTGATGCTCTTTAATTTCTTACTATCCCTCTCATGACACTCATTGAACGTTGCGGCTCGAAAACCGTGGAGGGATGTTTTCCTTCACGTCCGCGCTTTGACTTTAAGAACCGGGGTTGTTTCCAGTCTAACCATCCATTGTCGACTCATCCTCCTACGAAGATGTGCTCCAAACTAGCTAAGCTAAACGAAGCCTACGTGAATTTGCATAGGGTCAGACACAGTCTGATACCGAAGCCAGAAGAGATAGAGAATGTGAGAATGTTAAAAGTCACTGAAGACCTGATAGAAGAGCTCTTCAGAGAAGAAGTGAACAGGGAGAAAGAAGAATGGACAGAGAAGTACAGACTTCAGAGACAGCAGCAACAGCAACAGCAACAACAACAACAACATCAGCAGCAGCAACCTGAACCTGACAGAGGCTTTGTCGATTGTCGTATCGACACCAAAGAGTTCTTCTTCTCTTTCCGAAGAAGCAGACCTATCGCCAGAAAGTCTATCCTCAGAGGACATCGCATTCTTAGAAATTAAAAGATTGCCATAGCAAACAAAAAAAACCAAAAAAAAACAGCCCTTTTCAGGGCTACCCCAATACTCTAGAAAAGAAATAACAATCGATTTGCCAATGTGTGTAGGTAGAGTAGTGTGAATATAAACACTAACTCTTTTTTATAGTGTGAGGGTATGTGTTAGTGTATAGGATTTTCTGTTTGTAAGTGCTCACGTACGTTGGTGTGGATAGTAGATTAAGATCATGTCTTGTTTTTGGTGTTTGAGGTGTGGGGAGAGTAGATTTGGGGTTTGATTGGATTGCTTTGCGTATGTGAATAGTATATTGAAGTGATTAATGAAAATTTTTTAGAATAGTGATGAGCAGTATAAAAAAGTGAGTGAGTGTTTCTTTTAGGTCCGCGCGTTGTTTGGATATGTTCTAGGTAAGATCAATTTTACGTTTTTAGGGGGATGTTTTCCTTCACGTCCGCGCTTTCACTATAAATTGAAACTCGCTGGACAGTCTAGCTACCCTGTTCATTCGTTGACAAAACAATGAATACCAGAATTGTGAAACTGCTAGAACTCCAGATGCACCTGGAATATGCAAGGCGCATACTAAATGAACTGGCCGCGGAGGCCATTGTCGAAGAAGCAAGGATGAAAGAGGAGGAGGAGGAAAGAAGAAAAAAAGAAGAAGAGGAGAGAAGAAACAAAGAAGAGGAGAGAGGAAATTTCAGAATCCCAGAGACAGAAAATTGGGATTCTGAAGCCACATATCCCGCCTCTGCACTCCCAAGAAGAAAGGTGAAAGGAGACTGGGGAAGAAGATGCGTGTGTGGCGCCAGGCCAGGAAGGTGCCATCATTAGATAGGTGCATCTGGAGTTTAAAAAAACCAACAGCCCTTTTCAGGTCTACCCAATACTCTAGAAAAGAAATAACCATCAATTTGCCAATGTGTGTAGGTAGAGTAGTGTGAATATAAACACTGACTCTTTTTAGTGTGAGGGTATATGTTTGTGTGTTTGTGTTTGTGTTTGTAAGAGCTCAGGTATGTTGGTGTGAATAGTAGATTAATGGTTCGTTTATTGTTTCTTAGCGTTATGTGGAGAGTATAGTTTGGGTTTTGTAAAAACTCAAGTACGATTGTGTGGATAGTAGATTATGGATTTGGTTTTAATGATTTGCGTATGTAAATAGTAGATTTGGGGATTGTTTATTGATGGTTCACGTATGTGGATAGTAGATCATATGAAATGAGAAAAGTAGGGGGATGTTTTCCTTCACGTCCGCGCGTTGTTTGGTCATGATCTAGGTAAGATCAATTTTATGTTTCAGGGGATGTTTTCCTTCACGTCCGCGCTTTTCGTATAAGAACACATAGTATGCGTCGTTCAAACCAGATGCTGGATATTAAACTAGCAGGAGGACAATTGAATTGGAATTGGGGAAACAAACTGCATTTAGCGGATTTGATTGGCATATAACTCAATAGACTATTCCTGTATATTGTAAAATTTAACAACTTGATTAATTATAATTTATACACTTAAATAATAGCGGTCTTAATCACATTTGGTTTCTTTAACCTTGCTTGGACAATTTTTTCACTTTACCAAGCCCAGACTAATTCAAAAGTGCGGTCATCGCACAGTAAACGCGGGATTGTAGTGGCTCTAATACCTACAACCGACCAATTAAGTAGCCTAGTCATTAGGCATTAACAAGACGCAAAAGCACTAGTTTGCGTAAGCGTCTATAATTTATATTCATTCATTCAGTCTGGCTACCTCATCATCAGGGAGAGTGAGGCAGCTGCAGCGCACGTTCCTTTACGAGCGAAAAAAAGAAACAACAAAAATACAAGATCAAGAGGAAAGAAGACTATCTATAACAAGAATAAACAGAAGAAAAGAAAGAAAAACAATATTTACATCAACTGGAAGACCAAAAACATCAAACGGAACCGAAGCTGACCCATAAACAGAAACCACAGCAGGAAAACAGAGCAGCAGCATAGGAACAAAGGGATTCCATAGCGGCGTGCGCGGTAAGCACGCTAAACTGCCACACCACCAACAATAAGGTAGGGGGTATATTTAAGCCAAACTAAACCTTCGGGTAACATTGTGCCTTATAAAACCATTAAATAATCGAATTCTGAATACATTTTTCTGAACACAGTAACTAATAACCGACTAATACTCAAATAAATAATCATAACCCCCACCCCTAATTTCACCTAACCCAACTTTTTCCCTGACTAATTTTAATAACTCCCGACCACAAACGGACTAATGCAGGCCCAAAACAGGAGTTAGGAACCACACTAGCAATTCCTGGTTGAGATCCTTGAGACAACTTGTTGTCAAAAGATTTCTCATCAAGGGCAGCAAACGACAAAGTAATTCCCTTTTTTTTTTTTTTCCTTCTTTCTTTCTTGTTTCCTTTATACCTTTTAATAATACTAGACATTTTCCTCTTTAATAATAACCAAACTACAACTGATTTACTATTTAATAATACATCACACTAATCAGCAATTACCTAATTAAACTAAACTATCTAATTCTTACACCAAATTCAAGTTTGAATATTAATTTCGTGGTTTTACACATATAAACAACCACGGGCGGTACAACGCGAGTATCAAATTACTGAAACAACGCATTCCACTCCACTCGCAGACCGCCAGAATCAAACTAAACTAAACACTCGACGACCAATAGGAATCATCGTCTCAGACCAATATAGAAGACCACTTCGCCGCTAAATTAAAAAGCGCAAGCACTACATTAATCAAAAGCAAGTGCAGCTTACCCCGCTCAAACAAATCCGCGACCTAGTCTCCAATCAAACACAACCTAGCATCGCCCACTTCGGGTGGTTAGTTAATTCCGCCAGTAAGATATATCGGAATCACTACATTAACCACAACACAAGAAATAACCCCACGCACATAGAAAAATAAATAAATAAATAATTAAAATAAATAAATTAATAATAATAATTAATAAATATATAACTAAAAACCAAAAACATTAAAATACAATAAATAATTATAAACAAAATAATATAATAACAAGAGAACAACAAACAAGCAATAAATAAAAATAAATTCTCACATAAAATAAAAATAAACGGAAAAAAGGGGGAAACACCAAACAACATAAAATGGCCACTAAAATAAATAAAATAAGACTTGATGACCAAAAAAGACAGGAAAGAACAAAACAAATTAGGAGAAAACGAAAAATGGATAAAGCTATAGATCAAATAAATAAAAGCGCAGACATCAGTCAAACGGAGGTACAAATGGGAATTTACCACAACAACAACAAAGAGAACAACACCAAGAACACCATCTACAACAAAGACTCCCCAAGAGATAAACATATCCACCACTACTATTAAACCTAATACTAATACTACCAAAGTAAACAAACCAAAAAACAACACAATACACAACAGTCAACAGGCAGGCCCTTCAACAAATATAACAACCAATGAGATGACAGTAATTGAAGAGGCATCCACGGAAGGGGACAAACTTAAACAAGATAGAGGAACAAGAACACCTAATTACACTATTCACAACAGTCAACAAGCTGGCCCCTCGATGCACATAACACCACAAGAACTGGAAGAAATCGAAAAAGCCATCAGAGAAGCAGATCAACTCGAACAGATGCCAGCCTATCACAACAATCTCCACAATGAGAATCACGAAGAAACATGCTCCAACAAAGGAAAAAGACCAATGAACAAAAAACAAATAATCAAAACATCTGAACCACTTCAGCCACAAAAGGACAACCCAAACATACTAAGCAATATCCAAACGGAAACTAAAAGGAAACAAACAACTCAGACCCCAAACCACCAGAAGCAACAGGAAATATCAGGTAAGAAAATAAATTCTCTTTCAGACAATCAAATAAACCAAGGCAGCGGATCACAAAGAACTAAAACAGGGCAAAGAAATCAGAACAACAACAATCAGCAACAACAGAAATACCCGTACCATCCAACTGAACTTACACTATATATCACAAGCCCAAACCCCAAATTCATCAGGCTAAGTAGTACAACAATAGCCGCATCTCTAAACAACAAACACCGAGGGACATACAGAATTATAAGGCCTAACACTGAATATATAGTGATATGGTGTACCACCAACAGGCAGGTGGCTGAATATTTGGAGCTAGACCAAATGGCAGGAATGAAAATCAAGATCCAAAGACACCATGCCGTGAACAGAAAAAAAACAGCCACAACAAACATCAGTACCAACAAAAACACTACCTCAAATATCACACAGGACGAGCTGAACAACAACAGAAAATCAATCCAAGGAACATTCAAGAATCCCACAGATAACAGCTGGCAAACCACAAACAGCGGAACCAGACACACAGACACCCCAAAAGCAAGCTTCAAAGCCATATTGAAACTAACGGGAACCTACAAGCACTACACAACAGCAGACATCGAATATGATCTACACTATTATAGCGTACCATACAAGAGAGCTATAAAACTTAAAAACAAGAAGGGACAAGAAACTACCACAGTACTACTGGAGTTTTACAACCCACCACCAAAAAACATCAAAATAGGACCCCAAGCTAAATTGAAACAGCTCAACAAATATATAAATAAACCTCGGTTCTGCACGAATTGTAAAAGATGGGGGCATTTCACCACCAAATGCCTCTACCAAACCAGGTGCTATAAATGTGGAGGTCCACACAAACAACAGTGCACGTCAAAAATACAAAAATGTGCCAACTGTCTAGGAAACCACCACCCCAACTCTTACGAATGTCCATATACAAAAACAGAACACCGAACAATAGAAATAATGGAACAACAACAAATACCCTATTATGAAGCAAGGACAAAAGCCAAGAAACCACAACAAACAGTCACAGAAACTGCAGCTACGACAAGATCAAAGGAAAAAAACATAACATCAGATATTGAAATCAATCCGCCAATACAAATACCTAACAAACCGATAGGAAATAACACTCAAAGGAAAGATAACTCACAACTAGAGAAATATCCAACTAAACAACCACATAAACCAATAACCACAAATGTGGAACTACAACAACAAAACACAAGTAATAATGAAGGTTTGATAGATTCTAATCTAATACAAAAGTACATTGGGGCATTTCAGAAAGGGGTCAAACAAATAACAATAAACAATGAAGTACAATAACAGGACTTCTTACAACTTTTAATAAAACTAATTGGAACATTCTACCCAAACACTATTTAAAACTGAAAACTAAGGAACTACATAAACGCACTAAAATCTAAAATGGATACAGAAGACAGCACAGACAGTGAAAATAGGATACTCATTTGGCAATGGAACTGCAGAGGACTAAAAAAAGAACCATGGGGAACTTTCTGCGGCCATTGCCAATACCAATCCTAAACCAAGCATTATTTGCTTGCAAGAAACCTATCTAACCAATGCAAACAATAAAATACACAAAATTAGTGAGTACCATACAACATACACAAAAAATAGAACCAATAACACAAGAGGGGGAGGATTAGCCATTTATATACACAACTCGGTTACCGAAACTTATGAAGCTAATCCTACCATAGACCTAAATGGGAGTCCCATAGAGTATCTAGCCATAAATATTAAACTTAAAAATAAAACAATAAACATATATAACATATATGATCCAGGTAGCTCTAGCCTAAATCCCATACAAAACTATATAGATATATTTAAAGAAAGGGGTCAACACACAATTATCTGCGGAGACTTTAATGCACACAATCCAGAGTGGGGAGGCGACCATACTGATACCAGGGGGAAAAACCTCGAAAAGTACACAATGGAACATCAATTAGTAATACTAAACACCGGAACACCCACCAGATTAGACCCAGGAACAGGAAAGCTAACCCCTATAGACATAACTATTGCCACACCCAGCATAGCACTAATCAGCGAATGGGAAGTACTACATCAAAGTACCCTGGGCAGCGACCACTTCCCCATATGCACAACAATATACACACAAAAACTAAGCAACAAACTAAAATCATACCAAAATGGAAAACTGAAAAAGCTGATTGGAATACATTCTACAAATCATTAGAAAAAATTACACTAGGGGAACTACATAACCACGACAACAGCCAATTGTATGAAGCCATAACTCAAGCTATCAACAAAGCAGCTACAAACAGTATACCGAAAACACAGAATAAAATAAAACAAACACCTATACCATGGTGGACAGAGGAATGCCGAATAGCAATTCAGGCCAAAAAGAAAGCACTAAATCGGTTCAAACATACTAAAGTAACAGCAGACTTCCTCGAATACAAACGTAAAGAAGCCATAACTCGGACTACAATTAAGGACTCCAAAATCAACTCATGGCGAAAATACTGCTCCACACTTAACCATCATAGCAACTCAAAACAAGTGTGGGGAAAGATTAGAATCATGAAAGGAAACGCACCAAAATCAACACCAAAAATTCCTGGTGCGGACACTAACGAAGAAAAAGCCAAACAACTGGCCCAACATTTTGCAAACTCTAGCAGCAACAGCAATCACACCAAGGACTTCATGAAACAAACCACCATTCTCGAAACGGAATTCCCGCACCTATTTAACGACCAAACAAACAACGAAAATACACCACTAAATGAATTATTTAATATAAATGAATGGAGAAAGGCGTTACGTAACAAAAAATCAACATCTCCAGGTGAAGACCTGTTAGGCTACGAATTTTACAAAAAAATACCTCCAAACATGGAAAATATAATTCGCCAACTAATTAACCAAATATGGCAAACAGGGAGCATACCAACGACATGGAAACAAGCAATAGTCATTGCCATACCCAAACCCGGGAAAGACCCTACAAATATTAATTCCTACCGCCCAATCTCCCTGACCAACACCCTGTGTAAACTTATGGAGACTATGATAAATAACCGATTAAAACACCACCTAGAACAAAACAAATTATTATCAGAGAATCAAAGCGGATTTAGACCTAGACGATCTACTATAGATCAACTCATCCGGCTAGAAGCCAACATCAAACTTGCTTTCAATGCAAAAAGGAAGAAAGACCGACATCTTATTGCGATCTTCTTAGATCTAGAAAAAGCCTTTGACATGGTGTGGACCAAAGGACTCGTATCCAAACTCAACCAGTATGGTATTACAGGACGCATGCACTGCTGGATCTCTAACTTTCTAACTGGAAGACAGATTAAAACAAGAGTAGGGGATGCACACTCAGAAAAACACACATTGGAAAATGGAACACCACAAGGGAGTGTGATTAGCCCCACTCTATTCAACATCATGATCAATGAACTCAGCAAATACGTCAACACCAACCAAGTGGAACTTTCTCAATTTGCTGATGATAGTGGTATCTGGAAAGCAGGCAACCCAAACAGCCAAGAAATTATCAAACAAATTCAACTCAACCTAGATAAGATATGAACCTGGGCTGACAATTGGGGCTTCAAAATATCCAAAACCAAAACTGTAGGAATGCTATTTTCCCCAACGAATAAGTGTAAAATAACATACCCTAAATTATATCTACAAAAAACACCAATAAACTTTGTCAAAAATACATACTTTCTAGGAATGTTGCTGGATGAACAATTAAACTGGCAATCTCATATTACCAACATCATACAGAGATGCAATAAAGATCTAAATCTACTTAAAAACATAAAGGGAACAACATGGGGAGCAGATCAACAAAGTATGTTAATGATATATAGGTCACTAATTAGATCCAAATTAGACTATGGCTGCCAGGTATATGCATCGGCAAGCACAAAACTACTTCACAAACTAAACAACATACAGTATAAAGCACTAAGGCTCTGCACAGGAACACTTCCAAACATTGCCCTAGAAGAACTACAAATCCTTACAGGGGATTTACCCCTATACCTAAGAAGGGAGGAACAAACCCTTAGGTATGCCACCAGGAACTCCATACACTCGGATAATAACCCCACCAAAAGTACAATCACCAAATGCCGAATAACATTTAGGCCAAAACTTGTCCCAAATCCACCGGCAGCCAATAAGGTACATACGCTCTGTACCGAAATAGGACAATGGGGACTACAAGCTGAACAACACCAATTAATAGACATAACACCATGGAAAAATAGGACTCCAGACATCAACCTGACAGCACAAAAAATTGGATCCAAAAACGAAAACCCAATAGGACTCTTAGCAGAAATACAAAAGATCATAACGGAAGAGTACCCGACTCATGTTAAAATCTACACAGATGGCTCCAAATCGCAAGAGTTAAAAAGAACGGGAGCAGCTGTGGTTATCCCAGAATATAACATCGAAATAACTGAAAGACTCCCAGACGACTGCTCAATCTACACAGCTGAATTTTGGGCCATAAACGAGGCACTAAACTGGATTACACTTTCAACCACAAAACAACACGTAATCATCACCGACTCCCTCAGTGTACTTAAATCACTAGAATCTGGTATTTCCAAAAGTAGAGCAAATCTCATGGAAAAAGCACTACAAACAATAAAGGAAATAGATACCAAACAACAGAAACTAACATTCCTGTGGGTACCCTCACACATTAACCTACCAGGAAATGATAAAGCAGACCTAAGTGCAAAATCCAGCCTCACAAAAAATACCTATCTGACCATGCAATACAGCGTTACAGAAATATATAGTCAAATAACTCAGAAAATCAACCATAAATGGCAACAAACATGGGACAATAGCATCAAGGGCAGACACCTATACCAATGGCAAAAAAAGGTGGAGAGACATATTACAATACCTAGAACACTGCAAAGCCCAGATATCAGAATCATAAATCGAATAAGGACCGCTAAAACCTTACTCAAGGGAAGCTTTGGAAGACATCTCAACAAAGGAATGGACAACCACACCCATTGTCCCCATTGCACCAGCACAGAGACCCTGGAACACGTTTTTAATCAGTGCACCTATTACCACTCGCACAGAATGGAATTTCAAAAACAACAAAAGAAAATCGGATCGCCCTACAAATATCCAGACTTCATAAATCCCAAAACAAACAGCAACAAAGACCTAACATACAAAAACATAATAACATACTTAAAACAAATAAACAAGTATGACAAGATATAACCCAATGAGTTGAGAGCATTAATTGCTAGCTGAAAAGCACACTCAAGGTAAAAAATATAAACAGGATAACACAAAATACAGGGTACCAAACACACATCAATAACGAGAACAGGCACCTTTGAGAAGTCCCCAGGACCTGATTATTCAGCAAAGGTGCCTCCATACTCGATATCTAAAAAAGAAGAATAACTAACTTTAAAAACAATACAAATCTTTACAAAAAAAAATAAACAAAAAAAAAATTAAATAAAATAAAATAGCAATTTTAAAAATAAAAACTAAAAATAAAATAAAATAAACTAACGAAAAGGGAAAGGGAAAAAAAAATATATCTTTAAGAAAATGGGGAGACAGGCACCTTTGATAAGTCCACCCGGACCTGAGTATTCAGCAAAGGTGCCTGCACCCATAAAATTATTAAAATACATGCATGTACCAATCTTCCCTTCTCTACCTTCCAACTTTGCATGTCTATATTCTAACTATAACATCTAAGGTCTGACAACAAGAACAGAATACATTAACTCCCTAAATTTAGATATATAAGGTGACATAAGCCCAGTCATCAGGACCCTCCGCACAAGGCGGAACTAAACTAAAGTCACAACAAAACTTATCATTAATAACACACTACACAGGGAGCACAGGACTTTTTCAGACCAAGTGCTGACAATTTTAACTATTAAAAAAAATTTAAAAAAAAGTAATATTATTATTATATTAGAGTTTGAGGCACAATGATAATTAAGATAATGGTGTGTGGCAGTTGAGCAGAAGGGGACTCCAACAAGAAAAGACCAGCAACCCACAACAACGATGACAGAAAGAAGACACAGACATCGGTCAATTGCCTCAAAAGAAGCTCTCACATTGGCTATTAGAGGGCTCTTCAGACATACCAAATTTTTTTTGGCCCTAATTCAATATGATCATTTTTGGACACCGCCATCAAAATTCAAAACTTAAAAATTACAATACAAGAACTGAAAGTAACGGGTGACAAACACCTAATTGATTGGCATCATTTATTTTTTTTATATACATACACAAAAGTACACTCTGTACATAAACAAAAGAAAAGAAAACTGCTATAGGTTAACATAAACAAATCTAACAACTATCAAGATCAGGATAATTACAGTGGCTAACACGACATTGATATATTTAACGTCCATTAGTACAACTGGACTCGATTTGAACAATAGGCTTTGGCGTTTCTAACAACATGGACCTGTGACGTCGGGCTCCTCCTGGACTCATGCCTTCCCTCCTTTGCCACGGACAGACATTGTAATTAAGTAATGCGGTCATCGCATATAAACACGGGGATGTAGTGGCACCATTCCTACAAACCCGATCAAATAAATAGCCTGGTCATCAGGCATTAACAAGACGCAAAAGTACTAGTACGTAAGCGTCTATAATTCAATATTCATTCATTCATTCGTTCAAACCATTCTACAGAAAAGCTGGCTTCAAACCACGTGGATAAAATGCAAAAATTACAAGACGTCCTGGACAATTTGGGCATGATGGAACAAATGCTAGTGAGACTCAATGAAGACCACTATTCTTATAGTCCCCATCGAAGTAAAGATGGAAATTAATAACTTAAGAAAAGTAAAGGGCATAATAAGTGGTGTCATGAAAGAAATAAAGAAGGAGAAGGAGGATGAAGAGGAAAGGATAAGGATAAGAGAATGGAATGAAAAAATTGAAAAAGAAGAAGAAAATGAGAAGAGGAAGAAAGAAGAGGAGGAGAAGAAAGAAGAGGAGGAGAAAAAAAGAAGAGAAAGAGTGTAGGAGAGAAAACAAGAAGTTGGTGGAGAAAAAGAAGAAATTAGAAGCAGAAGAAAGCAGAAGAAACCCAAAGGCCATTTTCAGGGCCACCCACATTTCTCGAAAAGAGAATGACTTTCAATTGCCTACCCCTTTTTTTAAAATTTTTTAAAAAAAAAAAACATCCCATGTTCAATTTCCCTTGACGCTATACAGTCCCACCCTGTTTAAATTCCTTTGACGCTATACAGTCCCTATTCCCATGTTCAATTCCCTTGAGGCTATATGTTCCCACGATTTTTCTCCATGTTAAATTCCCTTGAGGCTATATGTTCCCACGATTTTTCTCCATGTTAAATTCCCTTTGAGGCTATATGTTCCCACGATTTTTCTCCATGTTAAATTTCCATTGAGGCTATATGTTCCCAAGGGGGGTCTGTAATGCTAATTCCCATTGAGGCTATAGCATCCCACTTCACTACTGTTTATGTTTCTACAGCCAGACATAGGATCGACATGAATTATACCTCTAGAGTTAGACATAAGATCGACAAGGATACAGTAATAACATAGCCTAATTAAAAAGAGCTTATCTGCTTGATTTGCTGAGAAAATATTGACCTTGTTGAGTAAGAGGGCAAATTATGTAATGCACGATTTTACACTAAATTTTCAAATGAAACAAGAAGAATTTTTGAAACCAGAACGAAGTAAGACTTCCAAGTACTTCCATGTCTGCTATGACTTTCATTCGTACGTTTGGTGCATGGATGCGCAGGAAAAAAGAACGAGACAATTATATATTTTCATTGACATTTGCTACCTTCAAAATTGTCAGAAAGGTTTTCCATATCTCTGAGTATCATCTATTCATTCTGAGCTATATGTACATTGAACACAGATGATCGCACAACATGTTGGAAACGGCTGGATAGTGCATAGTGGCGAAACAACAAAAGTGACCATTATTTAAGACCTTTTGCCTCGGAAATGTTTCAGAAAAAATACGTTTCTCAGAACAGAAAAAAAATAGCATTTTGTCATGTGCTTTTGGTAACAATGTTCTCATTAGCAAAGACATGAATCTAATACGATTAGATTCATTCAGGCCGGCGATTTTGAAGCCTCACCAGTAGTTGTTGTTCACCATCGTTCGAGTTTCTTCGTGGTATGCTACTCCAGTCAGCACGACCTACTTACTTTTGGAGTAATTTACTCACAAACTTAAAATTCCAGTGACACAGCTACCAAATTTTTAAGTTACAGGATAAATAGTGTAACAGGATGGTGATGGGCTGGATTTGCGTAGTTGAATGATGATATTGGGGGCATAACGGATATTAACCTTAACCCTTAAGTTTACATTATGGGGTATCAAGGGAATTTAACATAGTATGAGGCAGCCTGGGGCATAAAGGGAATATAGGGTGTAATGGGAATTTAACATAGCGTAAGACTCACTGGGGCAAAAGAATAAAACACATGATGTATATATTCCCCACACAGCCCTAGAAAGTTAGGGACAGATAAGGCAGTCTGGGGCTTAAGGGAAAATGTAATGTTTAAATTCGTATCTGCAAACAGAATAGCAAATGTACCATCCAGCAACCATGTTTTGATTACTATCCAAACACACATCCTGCTCTCCAGTGCCCACTTTTTTTATGATAGTCCAAACACACTCCCTGCTATCCAGAAAACCACTACCCCTACTATCCAAATAAAATGGTAGCAGTGTTTATACACGCACCCTATACGTACATACATTCAATATAGACACATACATAAGGGTAGGAAGTGTTTATGGAAAGGCTACTTTACTCTCTCACACGTCCCATCACACAAAAAAGCTAAGGGGTAAAGCTATTTTAAGTTTTAATGGGGAAATGAAAGACGTACGCAAATATACACAAAAGCATAAACAAGAATCTTTTCGCAAATATGATTAGTATTGCGTTTTTCTAGACATCTCGGAGGCCCTGAAAAGTAACATTGGTATTTGATAACTAAAATCGATTAACACAAATCGAATCACTTCTATGGTCTTCTTCTCTGCAAACTTCGTCTCACAGCAGACCCATACATCAATACCCGCTTCAGACACCATTGTCTCTCCACATACACTCTACTTTTCCAGATCGCTGTGTCGGAGATCTGGGTGAGGCCCATAATGCCTAGGTAGCACAAGTTGAACATCACGTTGGAAATGATGGCTCTAGTTTTACCGTTATCTTGTCAGGTTGTCTAGAGAACAGGTGACAGCACAGGAGAATGCGGCTCTTAAGATTGGATGGAAATGGATTAAAGTGCTTCATCATTCAGAACGCGTGTTACAAAATTCAGTCAGAGTGCGGGTCTCTTTTCTTATCAGAAGAGATTGGAAACATGTCGTCACATGCAGTGTGTAGAAGCTCCGGCATTCCTACTGTTTACCATTGTTGAAGTACAATATATATGGCTGAAAAATAAAAGACAGTGTATTGGTGTGCGCCTGCTTCTCGTACACTGAGAGTAAATAGTACTGTGACTACGACTACTAATGCAGCTGCAACCAGTATTCTTCTTCCAGAAGAAGATGACTTCAGTTTACCTTTCCTGTCGTCTCCGCAAGAATTTGACTACAACTACTTTCACTTCCTTCTCCATCATTCCCATTGGTGGGTGATTTCAGAAAGAATAGAAGGTGGAATTGGAAATTGATTGCAACACCAAAAAGAAGCAGAAGAAGTATTTGTTCAACAACAATAACAACAACAACATACAAAACCAAGAAAGAAAACGAGATGAAAAAGAAGAGAAGATTAATTTTTTTAATTGCGAATGACTTACAAGATATCTTGAAGGAGTTAGTGCATCTGAGACAAATGTATCATACTTCTTTAGCTCAGCCTAAGAGAAAGAGACCTTCAGGTGCCAAGATTTTTAAACCTTCAGTTAGTACATCCACTCTTACTACTACCGCTACTGAGATACCAGCAGTAGCAGTTGCAGCTACTACCACCACCAAAGCAACAAAAGCGACCGCAGAAGGAATATGACTTGAGCGTGGAAAGGGATTACGACAGTTAAAGCTGATTATGTCAAGTTCATAAGATTTTGTAATAAAGAAAACGCCAACGGTCCTTTTCCTTACCATCGATATCTTTTAGAAAAGAGATACCGCACAATGGCTACCGTATCAAGTAATTCTTAAATCCCTTTCCATCTTTCAAAGGTATGGAGGCGGATTACCGCCATAATTATATGCATGTATTTTCTAATCTTCCTTGATGCATTATTGTAAATGGCTGCTTGCAAGTGCTACTTTTATAATTATATCCATGTATATTGTATTCTTCATTGATGCAAATTTTACACGGCAGTTTGCGAGTACTACTTTCCTTCTGCATTATTGTAAATGGCTGCTTGTAAGTGCTACAATCATAATTCTAGTCACGAATTTTCTGTTCTTAATTTATGCAAGCTGTAAATGGCTGCTTCCAGATGCTTAGATCTACTTTCCTTTTGCGTCATTGCATCTTGCAATTTGCCAGCTACTGAACTGATTCTGTAGTTTGTCGTATGGCATATGCTATGTCAGTTATTACAAGTTTTAATGTTCCATTTATAAACTTGTTATGTCACAAGTTACACAGATTGCACCTTTAATGTAGCATCAAGCACGTTGCAAGTTAGCATCACGGTAGTTAACATAAAATAATGCCTCATTATGACAACATATGGCGCTATGACACGTCAATTTCTTACAATACGATTACTCCCATGACCGTAGCAACAAGAGGTTATTACGGCATGTTTTGGGCGTCTTATTTAATATATCATTCCAATTATTTTACCGCATTACAGTCAGCTGATTTATCAGAGTATTAACATTCGGAAGTTAGGTGGCCTGCAAGAAACGCAAAACAAATTAAATATATCAAATTGTATACAATTATATGTATTTTACACAATGTTATATTTCCGCTGAACCTTGGACATTTTGTGAGTGTAATTTACCGCTGCCGCACGGTTGCAGAATAGGGTAGCCGCATACAAGCAAATGTTTACGTTCAAATTTATTTATATATTCTCATTCACAATGTTATCAATTCAAAGCATGTTTATTATTTTAGAGTGTAGTGCAAATTTTGCTTTTTGTATCAGTAAAGACCTCATAAGGTTTGAGCAAATTGCAAATAAGTTCACCTCAAGGCCATACTTTCTCTTGCTTGTATGTTCACGAGAGAGAGAGAGAGAGAGAGAGAGAGAGAGAACAAATAACAGAGATGATGATTCTGTTTATTCTCTCTTCCCTATGAAATTAATTTTTACTGTTAATATGCAGTTTACAGTGGCAGTATGTATATATATATATACATATATATATATATATATATATATATATATATATATATATATATATATATATATATATATATATATATATACGCTGTGTCAATGACATGCCACGAGATGTATACATTTTTCATTACAAGGAAACGAGGCGAATACACATCTGCAACTTGCTCCTGCATTTGACCATTTAGTAAGCCATTTAGCAGAAAAATGGTAGAGTATCGGTTCCTTACCTAATACCAAGTCAAGAAACCGATACTTGTTGGCCATAATGTGTGCGTCGTCAAAATTTAAATGGATATTCCTTTGAAGATTAAAGAAAAAATTGTTCTAAAAGTTTAGGTAATGTTTTTCTAGCACTTGTTTGCCTCCCCAAATCTGTCTAGCAATTTTATGTTTGATTATTTCCAACAGCTTATGCATGAATTAGACATCCAACAGTTTAATGTTTCTGCCTATCACCCTGAAAGTCATGGGGCTAGCACAAGACTGCCCGAAAACACTCTTTCCCACCCAGGATACGTGTACACATTTACAATGAATCAAACCTTAAAAAAGACAGTGATCAGTAAAATCCTGGATTGCATAATTATCGAGTAAGATCAGGAAAGTTTTTTTCCCATGTTGTTAATTATCACCAAATGAAACTACGCATTACTACCCTAACACAGCAACGGTCTGTCCAAAACACCTCAACTGCCCAGGATACATGTAGGCAATTAAATAAAATCAAACCAAATAAAAAGACAGCGATTGGTCTACCCTGTATAAGTATCGAGTAAGATCAGGAGATCTTTTTCTCTTGGTGATATTTGCTGAAGGAGAGACCCAAAGACTATCCCAAAACACACTCATCGACTCAGGATACATGTATACAATAACAATAACTTAATGAAATATGCTGTTTTGGTGCATTCTTTCTCTCTTTGATCATAGATAATTCGCTGAACTACTTTTATATTGCACAGAGCAACACACTTAGTAAGTCTGAATTATGCGTCACTACATTCATACTTCAAAAATTCTTTAGATTTTTTTTTATTAAATTTTTGATGTGACAAATAGTAACTGAATAATTAGAACCTAAGGGTGCCATACTTATATTTTTAAAATTCTTTAACCAAATTATTAATTGGTTTGATAATGGTAAGAATAGCAACAAATAAGAGTAAAATCTCCTGTAACATTATGTCTTTTGTCTCTGATTGTTTCCACTTTAAGGTACAAAAGTTTTAAAGAATGCAAACCAGTTGTAAAGCTGTTTTTTTTATTAAAAAATATATTCAAAGGATGAGGTTCTGTACATTAACAATGCAAATTAAGGTTTGGAAAACAATCGTACACTAAATCTAATACTTGTAATCTCAAATAAATATTTGTATCATGATACAAACATGATTTTCCACAATTTGATTATTTTCGCTTTTGCCACTTAAATATATTCCAAATCGAAGATTGTGATACGAATAAGAAAACCTTTAGGAACGCTTACTTTTTCTAAATGTTATTTTGCCAACAAACTGTTTTGTATGTGCCATCGATGTTGTTCTGAAATATATCATTTTTGCCGGAGTATATGTACAACAGTACCACAGGAAGAGAGACGTCTGTGAGGTGCGTCAAACAGGGTGACGTACAATACGATCCTTACAACCAGGTTTTGTCTGATGAAAGCTCGTTAAGAAGAGTATAAGGGAATATATCATTATCATTTCTGATCATTAGATTGATAATATGACTATTGTTTCCAAAGTAATGAGAAATATCACTATGAAGTAGATTTCTCAAACGGTAAAAGCAGAACGTCATTTCAACGGCGGGGGAGGGAGCAAACCTTGACGTTCTTCGTTCTTGTTAATTTTTGCATATAGGCTACAGCACTCCTCCCCCCCCCCCATGACGTCCCTGGGTGAAAGTAAATAATTAAGTGCGTCAAAACTAGGGTTGAAGAAGATGGACCACCTTGTTGCAGTGTATTAATGTTTCTTTTGGTAATGAGTTGTAAATCACTTTGATCTTCGAGAAAGCACATAGTTTTAGAGAACGATTCAAACTTTTCTGCTAATGCACACCTTCAAAAAGGGACTAAAAGAGTTGTTGTTGTTGTTGTGGGGTTTAGCACCATTTTTCAGCACAAGATAGGCTATACATGGCGGCCAGTATTAATGGTGGAGGAAGAACCCGGGAAAACCCCGGAAAGAACCACCGACCCACGAGAAGCTTCTGTCAAGCTTTCTCACATACCCACATTGGCCGAACCCGAGACTCGAACCCACGCAGACAGAGGTGAGATGGCAGTGATCCGTAACGGTGAACGCTTTAGAACACTCGGCCACTCGGGGCCCGACTGAAAGAGTAACAATGTTTATCGACACAAAATGAATGCCGTAATGCTCCGAACGGAACATTAATTATTTCTGGTAAAAGAAAAACTTAGAGCGCCGTCTGTTGTCATAATGGCATTCTGGAGATTATCATGGCATTATGAGAACAGATGGCGACACGAGTAGGACAACAAAGAGGATACTGATAAAACTTAGAATTTACATGGTTGCAAGGCCAAGTCTGTATGAAATTAGCAGTTGGAATGATCTAATTGTAATATTGCAAGTTTATAAACAGAATCAACAAAGCTTGTAATAACTGACATACCACTTACAATACGACAAACAACAGAATCAATTCAGTAGTTGGCAAATTGCAAGATACAATGATGCAGAATGACAGCAGATCTAAGCACTTGCAAGCAGCAATTTACAGCTTGCATCAGTGAAGAACAGAAAATTCATGACTAGAATTATGAATGTAGCATTTGCAAGCAGCGATTGGCAAAAATGCGGAAGGAAAGTAGCACTTGCAAACTGCCATGTACAATTTGCATCAATGAAGAAAAAATTATACATGGATAGAATTATGAAAGTAGCACTTGCAAGCAGCCATTTACAATAATGCATCAAGGAAGATTAAAAAATACACGTATAGAATTATGGCGATAATCCGCCTACATACAAAGGTGTGTGTGTGTTTAAGCATCCTACTATATGAAAATAAAATCAAGGCAAAAATAAACGGTTTTCCTGTGTATTCTCTTTGAATTATAATCACAATGAAGATTTTATAACACATCTCAAAAGCCCATTTACGTCTCTTTTCTTGTATTCACTGTCTGTCTCTTTTTAAAAATGTATTTCACTAGGATGGGTTCTTCATTTTACTTTCTTCTAGCCGTCTTGCCTTCTTGATGAAATATGCGTGCTTCAGTTGTTCTTCTTGAACTTCTGATTCTCATGATTTTAAGACTCTCTGGAGATCAATGTCCCTTTTCTTGACAATGATAATATGTGGCTCTCCCATTCTTTCTCTTTTTAATTGTCTTTACTTTCCTTTGACGTTGTGGATATTCTGCAGCCCAATGTTCTTTTCTTAACAAAAATCGCGTAAATTTAACATCCAATCCATATTCTTGAACTAAAGATACTTTCGAACGACTCTCTGTAAATCTCTGACTAGAAGTAAGACCAGCAGTAGAGCAAATCGGGGTTTCTGGCTCACTTGCCCATGGAAGACTTATTTGTCCATGGAAATGTTTTTTGTGGATCTCTGGTAGTTCTGGTTCACTGTGGTTTTTGTATGTCTTTGTGTCCATGAGCGAGGGTGTGATTGCCACAAGTATAATATCGTTTGTCGTCAAAGGGGCATGGTCCTAGTTTTGTTAACGACGTTGGTGACTGTTTCTTTACCTTAGCGTCTCCGAGTTCGAACTGTTTCTGTTGTAGTAGCTGTTCCTGAGACTGCATTAAGTTGTCCACGAGAATTTGTTCAGCACAGAAGGGATACTCTTTGTGAGCCTCGTGAATATGTTCATGATAGGTTAGATCGACATCGACGAAATAGCCAACGTCGTCGACGTGCCAGGAAAAACACGGCTAAGACATCTTTGCTATACTACAATCACACCTCTAATTGATCGATCCCTAAAAGCCCTCAGCTTATGTGGTCCAGAACCGGTATTTCTCCACAATCTTCGCAGGGTACCCTTCAAATAAACAAGTGAGCCAAACCCTATGTAAAAAACCACAGTGAGCCAAAACCCACGGAGATCTTCCACCCCGAAGACAAAGAACAACATTTCCATGGACAAATAAGCCTTCCATGGGCAAGTGAGCCAGAATCCCCATGTTTTCACTTCAGCTAAAATCTGTTTTGATTCTTCCATCTTCTTCACATACTGAAAGCCGAAAGAATATATACTCTTAGGTGAAAAGCTCTATCTATATATAGGCGGCAGGTGTGTATAAAACTTAGAACAGAATTTGGAATCAGGATGAAACGATCACACTTTGCTTAGAAGATAGAGGAAGAAAACTAAAAGACGACGACGACTTTCAGTGTCTCCGCATACACTAGCCGAGTGTTATCTCAAGTGCATGCCAGTTATTTTGAAGATGACACGAGTGATTCAGTGGATCCACACATCTGAAAACAAACAAATAATTACGTATTTTAGATTTGTGAACACATTTCTAGATAGCTTTAGAATTTAAAGTTAATACATAGACAGGTAACTATCAGAAAGATGGATTCTTTTGAAACCTATATACAATAACTTTAGCTTAAGAAAGGTGTTAATTTGCCAATGCAGCAACAAACAAAACATGCAGAAAGTACTTGTAGCTGTTGTCGAACTGCATCAATCTACAGTTGGTATGTTTTAACTTTAGGATCAGTGTATATAAAAATAAGGATAATTTAGGATCAGTCTATATAAAAATAAGAATAATTTAGGATCAGTCTATATAAAAAAAAGAATAACCAGTTTGCTTGTCATAAATAAAATATGTCATTTTCGGACTGAAACAACCCTTGAAAATGGTATGTATCGTTCTTCCCACCCCAACCCTTCGACATGATTGGTTCTTACCTTGTTATTTCTTCTGGGAATAAAAGGATTCAAATATTATTTTTTTAAGTGTACACGAATTAGAACTCTATTCCACAGTTCTCTGAATGATCAATGTGTTTGTTGATTACAAATTTTAATGGCTCTATTCTTCAGCTCTTTTTACTGTGTATTCGATTTTTTTGAACTGGACCTTTCAGTATAAATCTTTTCATTTTATTACTCTTAAAATATACTTCTTATTTTATTATATGAATAGACTGAAATTAAATTTGTATGGGGTGTCTGACGATTTATTTTCAAGCTACTATTGTTTTTCTTTGTTGTTGTTGATGTTGTCTGTTTGGTTGGTTGGTTGGTTGGTTAGATTTTCTCTTAAGCTAAAATAAAGTACCATACTCAGGAAATCATACACTACATGGAGGGTCTGCCAGCTGTAACATTCGGCCACAAAATGTTTTCTATGTTGAAGGCCTAGTATATGTCAATATTGTATGAGGTGCCAACAAACGCCACACATACATACATACATACATACATACATACATACATACATATGTTATTTTATATAGGTTTCAAAAGAATCCATCTTTCTGATAGTTACCTGTCTATGTATTAACTTTAAATTCTAAAGCTATCTAGAAATGTGTTCACAAATCTAAAATACGTAATTATTTGTTTGTTTTCAGATGTGTGGATCCATGTCATATCTCTTCAATTAATGTATTCGATCCCCACGAACTATTATTATAAGATACAAAAAATAAACAAAATCTAGATCATTTAAAAACAGCTAACGCTTACACACACACACACACACACACACACGAACACACTTCACAAAGTTACAAACCAATCTCGACTTACTGATCTCCATCCATTCTTAATTCACATACCAACCTCCACTTACTAATCTCTATCCATTCTTAATTTACACACCAACCTCCACTTACTAATCTCTATCCATTCTTAATTTACACACCAACCTCCACTTACTAATCTCTATCCATTCTTAATTTTACACATCAACCTCTTCTTCCTTATCTCTGCATAATAGTCTCCATCCAGATACTCATATAAGGTCCTACGCAATTAAAACACGGGAGATACTTCGAACATTCCCGAAAAATCATTCAGTTAATCAGTCAAGACACAATGAAAACCTTATATATTAGTGTGGAGAACAATGTTGACTGATACTTATGAGCAACGAATGGTCTACTTCATACATTGCTTTTTATAAAATAACGAAAGATTGAATATTTCGTTAAGTCTCAATAGCTTGTATTCTAAGTTTTACTTAGGTTTAATTTCATAAAAAATATAATGCATGTATGTGGGTGGGCATGTGTGTGTATGTATGTATGCATGTATGTATGTATGTATGTATGTATGTATGTGTGGCGTTTGTTGACTATAGTAGAAAAATTTAAAAATACCTTGCAGAACCTACTGTAAGTAAATAGTATATTTGTAACAGATACTGAAACAAAATCATCCACAGTTCCGTTTTCCATTGAAAGACCTTGGTCTGGATTCCTCTCCTCGTACGCTCGAAGCAACAATTTGCTCCATTTGAATTATCTCACCTGATTACGGTAATCTGAGCTTGACTTTAATTTCCCGTTCAAACAATTTCAAGACTACATAGCCATTTCTTTTGTTCCTTATGCTTTAAAATAAACTTCTGCAAAGATTTTGTTCTGTTATAAATCACAGGGGTCAGTGCAACGAATAATGACTTTTGGATCGTTGTCGTGTCCCTCTAAGTGTCTGGCGATAATTGTATTTGGTGTAGAGTCACTTTAATCAATCGATAAATAAGCTCCAGCAAACCTCAAATGAAGCATAATATCTACAGATTATTTAAATGACAATATCAATATCTCAAACTTGTTTAAATTATTTATGGTAATGCTTTCAAACAAATAGGCTGTGATTCAACCAGATAATAACGTCATAGTCATCTTCAAATTTGTTAAACGAAAAACAACATACCGTGATCCTACACGCCGCCTCAACAGCTTTGTGTCTAGCGTAGACGTGTCACCGAGACACTATCAGTACATAGATGCACGCAATCAAAGAAATGTGTCAATATGACATTCTGCAAGTTTTAAACCCCCAATGATTCTACTTAAATTCGGATCAAAAGATATTTTGCTTGAAATACACTGAGCTTTTGTACCTAATCTGCTTGGTCTGTGCAAGTGTTTGAAACGTGGACGTATGCATATTTGCCAGCACTGGTCTACAGATTTGTGAAAACAAATACTTTATTGATAATTTTATCAAATATAAGCAGAAAATTATAAACCGGAAATGTCCACTTTCCGAACAATTTTAACTAAACGTAACTAAAGGTTAATACTTTTTTGCTGGTAAATCGTTGATTTTGTTTTACTTATATAGTTTATACATTGTTAGAAAACGAAGTAAACATTGTCAAGTACTTACTGTCTCAAGGTTATATTTATCAGAAATATACCAGAGATGGACGTGTAGGGAAATGTTTGCCGGGTACCCAGTCGGGTCGGTTTTTACCGGGTCGGGTTTATCCGCTCTAGTCTTGCCGGTTTCCGAAACATAAGCAAATATCTATACAATAAAAAACCCGACCCGGCAAGATCAAATTTGTATCTTTAAACCAGGCAGGGCTAGGTATTTCAGAGTAGAGTAAAATCCGACCGGGTCCGGGTGGCCGGGACGAGTATCCGCAACTAAAGCTTTGACGATAAACTAGTAAAATTATATATTAATTCTTTGCGTCCACAATGTTGCAAGAGGCGAATTATACCAAAAACATTTTCACTGGCCCTTCCTGTTCTTTAGAAGACTATCGTTAAAAGCGTGTAAAGGTTTACCTAAAGACATATAGACCAATATAAAACAGATGAAAGGTCAAGGTCAATGGACAGAAGTAACCAGATAGACAATTGCTGTTTCATAGCAAACCTTGCATTTGTTTATTTCAACACTACGCCATTGTTTTCTATTTTATCAAATTGTTAGTTACCTTGCAATGAAGAACACGAAAATAAGTAACTTTTTAAATCATGGATTAAATGAACAGATAGGCTAAACGTCTACCAGAGTTAAGTTCCTTTTCCTGTTACTTTGTATTCCTACCCGTGTGTTGTCACATGACCTTTCCGCACAAAGACGTCATGTCTGCTGACATGCGACTTTAATCTAAACTGTTTGAATGTCTTCAGAATCAATTAACAAAATGGCAGTATAATTTGCATATGACCTCTCTGGGCTTCATTCGTGCCAAGTGTCTTTGTATTCTTGCCATATATTTTTCTGGTGACTGACACAAGGTATTCGACTGATGCAAATACTGGAGTGGAATAAAACATTCGAGAGACAAACAAATCTCACATTTTCTCGTAACTGAAAGGAAAATACTGACCCGTCTGTTATAGATGTGAGTTTCTCTCTCTCTCTCTCTCTCTCTCTCTCTCTCTCTCTCTTGAACACACACACACACGCAATGAAAGCAGACGCAACTTAAATTTATTGTGAAAAAGAACGCTTAATAGTACCTTTCAGAGCTACAGATTTAATGCATACACAAAACATGGAAATAGAAAAACGACACTTTACAGAGTTTTTAATACTTAAAGTGTTTTAAAATTCAATGTGGGAGGCTAAGATGACCCTGTGTGTCTTCTTTATTATGTGAGTTAACGTTTGTCTTGAATCGTTAGTTTTGTATGCTAGGAGATCTTTTTTTTATTTTAGCGACCGATTTAACACATTATTGAGTATATAATGCAGAAGAAATGTGAGGTAAGTCCTTTTCCCCTTCGGAGACACCTAGACAGCCGATTAGGGCAGCCCTCGACGAATATCCAGCCCCATCCCTAGGGCAAGGCGAACTAGGTAACCGCCTTGGGAATCGCGCTTTCAGGAAATCAACTTCGCAATGCAAACTTTTTTGCTTGGGGCCCCGCGCTCATTGCTAGGGCAAGGCCTGTGAATATCGAACCCCGAACCCCTGGAATTAAGATTCCGACTAACTACCAACTGAAAACTAGCGTAGTTCATTGTAAACGAGGAATGAAACAAAATGTTACTTAATTATTTTGTGCACCACCACCTAAAAGCTTGATATCTATATCATATTGTATTTTCGACAAATAACAAAATGTACTTTCATTCAAACTGTGAAGATGTGAGTACAACTGAGTTTGATAACAAACGTAAATCGTCAGAACACGTAAACGATTCATGCTTAGCAACCATTAGACATTAAATTAGGGTTCTAATTATTTCACAGATAATCATATTATAATCAGAAAAGTGCCGTATAAATGACTTGAATTTTTAAATAAGAAACGTTTGATTTAATTAAAGCTTTATGTCTATGTTTTCAAAATAACTGTAATAGTTACATGTATCATTCACATGTGTTTTAATTTATTTTACATTGTTTATTTTAAAGAATATCTGCCGACTTAGTTTTATATACTTTTTATTTAAATGACGAATTGAGATTGGAATGACATCAGTTGTTTCCACAACTACCAAGACAAACCAGTGATGGAGCTGTGCTTCGTATTTATCCAGTGTTTACTGCTTGGGATAACCAAAATATTTGCTCTAGGTAAGAACGCTAGATAGATCAATAAAGAGATAGAAAAATATATAAATAAGACATTCCTATGTTGTCTGCCTCACAAAACTCGAGAACGTTGAAATTAGAATCTAATATTTTGGCCCTCGGGACTTTGACTTTTCCACTTCTCTCTCTCTCTCCTCTGATTGATCGATCTATATATGTCCAAGTACATATGAAGCACTGAAACCATATCATATTCTGACCTTAACTTCAGTTTCCATTCTAAATTAATTGGGGGGGGGGGGTCGGGAATCCAGACAGAGGAACCAAAAACTGATATAAGGATATTCAAGATTTCACATACAAAATAAACCTGCCAGTTCCCGAAGCTGAATGTGCATCAGTCTTTGACAAGGTCAAGGCATCGGCCCGCATACACTATAATGTGAAGTAAAGCAACTTCTTCAGACATGCCAATTAGATCGCATACAGGATAATGTGACTGGGTGGAACATGATGCTATAAATCTGCGGCATGATGCCCCATTGCAATACGTCAATATAAACAGCCCCACTACAGACGTGGTGGCGATATGACTGAAAAATTGAATTTTTAAAGCTACGTTAAAAATCACACACACACACACACACTTCTTAGCTAGCGTTTCAGGTTTTTAGCAGAAAACGTGTCTCATAGGTGATCCTGAAAATCCATAGAAGATTTTATTACATACATCATAGATCTGTTCCTTACAATGCAGGTGTAAAATCCGTTTTCACTCGTATACACAAAGAGTCGATATTAGTCAAACCAAATTTGTATAAATGTTGTTCGTTTTTAATTTCATTCACACTGTGTAGTGTGTAGCAAACATTTAGAAAGCGTACAAGTTGCTGTTTCGTCTAGATTTCTACTTTCCTTTCTATTTAATAAATGGTAGAAAAGCTTAAGTTTAGAGTTTGTGCTTCCTGAATTCTGTAACTATTTCGATTATCTTACCCAATATCAGTCCAGTCATAGCTTTTATCAATAAGATAAGGTGATGACAAAATTAATCAGTAATTCCTACAAGACAATCTAAAATTCTCTTCCAAGATTTTCTGGATTATTTACGTTTTAGGATTCTTTGCATTTTGATTGTTTTATCCCTTCATTTTTATATATCAAAGGTTAACTTTCTTTTCCCCTTCAAAGAAATTCTCTCCCATTCATATAATGATTCTTTTAATAGCTCTAAATGGTCGAAAATAGCCTCTGAAACAATATTTTCAGCCTCATTACCAGACAATGCAATTACAATGAATTATTGCAAGCGAAAATAAAGATGATACAGAATTTTCAGAATTGTCTTAACTTCATAAAAAGTATGCTAGCCTAATTAAAAGTACTGGGAACAATAAGCCAACCTGAATTGGAAGAGTCTTTTAAAAAAAGCTATTATAAATAGATTGAATTTCCAATGATCTACAGAGAATGATTGCGTTAAAAAACAGTATTTTCCAGAAACACTTTGGAACGAATATTAACTTTGAATTTGTGTCTTCAGAACTAAAATTCAGCTGGGAAAATGTTAATTTTAGTTAGCATGTCGAGGAGAGCAGACGTGGTTTGGGTGTGCTTTTGGCCAAGTGTAATATCGTCTGCCATGGCACGAGCAAAGCAAATGTGAGTATTAATCGGGACAAGTTAGAAAGTGTTTTCATTTATTCATTGTATTGTATTGTATAGTATTGTATTGTACTGTACTGTACTGTACTGTACTGTACTGTACTGTCCTGTCCTGTCCTGTCCTGTCCTGTCCTGTACTGTACTGTACTGTACTGTATTGTATTGTATTGTATTGTATTGTATTTTTTTCATTTTTGGTTTCATTTTTTTGTGATCTTGTGTCCCTGAGAGACACAAAACATTTGTCTTACTTGGATAGTACTTAACACTTTATTCACAAAATTAGGAAGGGTTGACCGCCTTGTTTATTCTAAATTCTGAAAAGAAAGACTAATTATCAATAATAGTGGTGTGAGACCCTAGTTCTATAGCGCAAACAGGAAAGTGAGTAAAATTGAAGACTAATGGATCAAGAAGGAGTAGACTTAGGCGCATTAGGCGCAGTGAGCACTAAGCCCAGCAGGTCGAAGCTCAGTGACTATTTCAGAACAAAAGTTGAAAATAATGTACTATTGGCCTTTCACTCCCCGGGGTGCCAAACAATTAACTTTGGCAATATAAATAAATAATGCACCCAAGCAAGGGGAAATTTTGACAGCCCTTAATATTATGGGGGTGGATATTGGGAAAATAGACGGAATGCAGAATGGAGGGTACAATAGGCATGTACTATACCCTAAGCAGCGTGATATTGCACTGATTACAACTAACACCATTGAAGTGAAAGGACTGGCCGCCCAAGTGGAGACAACTACACCCTTCACCAGAGAGATCGAGGAAAGAATGACAGAGGTGTTCGTATCAGGCCTTCCACTGGAGATCGACATAAAAGAACTAATCAACATAGTTGAAACGAAACTAAAACAAAAAGTGAAAAGGTACAAATTGGCCACGATATGGGGCTTTGGACCCATAAAGTCAGGCGTGAGGATACTTTTAATACCCAAAGAAGAAGCAAAGAAAGCACCCACCTTTTTCTACGTGATGGAATTTAGACTTAAATCTTGGTACAAAGGATGTGAGATGGATAGAGTGTGCCCTAAGTGTAGACAAACTGGGCATGGCCTTGAAAAATAGATTTGCACTCCTACAGGAAGAGGAAAATTCCTTACAAAAGGAGAAAGAAGCAGAAAACAAAATGGAGATTTCCGGACTAACTCCATTAACATCAACACCAATCCCCAAAAAGACTCAACAAAAGAGAAAAACGTTATCTGGATCTAGCTCTTCACAGGAAGACGCGATAGACGAGTTGGGAGTAGACACACAAGTAACAGCCCATAACAAAAACGAAGAAAAAATCCTGCAAAACGCAATATGGAAAAAATAGAGCAGAAAGGGTGAATGATACAGACAAACAGATAGACACAGACAACAATAGTGACATTGAAAGCGACAGAGAAGACGAGGAAGAGAGTGATGAAAATTTCGAGAGCGGCACGGAATATGAAAGCGATACAGACGGGACGCAACAAACAGAGAACACAATAGGAACAAAAACGAACATGGAGACAGGAAGCGCAATCGACAATGCAACTGGAACTGGAACTGACGAAATTTCTACTGATACTCCATTAAACAGTGCAATGGAAAAGGGGGGATCCAGTGTCCCCTAAATTAAATTAAATAAAATTCAAATTAAATATAACTAAACTAAATAATATAGCAATTATACTATTAAAAATATTCCATACAACCATAAAAAGCGGCAACCGGGGATTGACAAAAATGGAGGGAACGAACTTTGGTGTTTTGTCAATAAATATGAACGGGATTAATAAAGAAAAAATCCTGAATTTAGTAATGGATTAAACTATGATATCTTGCTAATACAAGAAACGCATAATGGTTTTACCAAAGAAATTATATCCTTATGCGAGGAAAAGTTAAATGGGATAATAATAACTAATAACTATATCGGAAATGATCTGAAGGGGGGGGGGGCAACTTTGATTAAAAAAAATAAAAGTGTGATTAATTGGGAAAGGAAAGATGAAGGGCCTTTTTCAAACGGAGATGACTACATGTTGTAATAGAGGGAACACATTTAGTCAATATTTACATGCCAGTGAATAAATACAAAAAACAAGAATTTATAGAAACATTATCAAAATATCTTGAAAAGTATACAACAGAAAACGTCATTTTAGGAGGAGACTTCAACTGGGTGGGAGATTTAATTGATAGAACAGAAATGTTAACAACTAATGACTTAAGGTTTAAGCCAGAAATAGAATTTTTTTTAATAAACATAAATTTATAGATGTATATAGGAGATTAAATATGGTTCGACGTGAATTCACATATGAATATAAAATAAATAAAGGGAGTAGATTGGACAAATTCATGTGTACGAACTTTAACAAGAATATATACAAAGAAACAGGAATAGTGGATTTCCTAGTATCTGATCATAAATTAATATTGATTGAAATAGAGATAAAACACAGAAGCAAGTGGGGCAGAGGAACCTGGAAAATGAATAATAAAATACTAGAGGACCCAGAGTGTGTAAAAGAAATCAAAACAGAAATAAAAAATTTTATAGAGAAAGGGAATAAAGACATTATTAATTAATGGGATAAATTAAAAGCAATCTTTAAAAAAGATAGCAATAAAGTTCTCAAAAATTAGAACATGGAAATTAAAAATGGAAAAAGAGGCAATAGGAAGACAGTGGGAAAAGGAAAATACACCAGAACTGGAAAATAAACTAAAGAGAAAACTAAGTAAAATTTTGAAAGAAGAACAAAAAAGTAGAGAAATAAAAGCGGGAAAATTCACTGCAGTTTACCAGAAAGCGGAAGGACTCTACAAAAGAGAAGAACTTAGGCGAGGAGGTGAAAATGCATAGAAAGTATAAAAGAATGTAATGAAAGAATAACAGATAGGAATAAAATCATGGAGTATATAAAAAAACTTCTATACAAATCTATACCAATCTCAAGTAATAGAGGATAAAACAATAGATAATTATTTACGAGATATCGAATGCGAGATGATATCATCAGAACACAAGGACTTGTGTGATGATTTCATCTCGACAGAAGAAATAATGAACACAATCAAAATACTAACTAAAAGGACATCCTCTGGTGGAGATGGACTCAAAGCAGATTCTTTTCTCTTCTAAATTCAGATGCGAGTTGTCGCCCATCTTAGAATGGTTGTTTAACAATATTTTATTAAGAAATGAAACCACGATAAAAACTATGAGGGAGGGCATTATAAAATTGATATATAAGGGGAAGGGAGATAGGGAGGATCGAAAGAATTGGAAGCCCATCTCCATTCTAAACACAGATTATACAATTCTAAGTAAACTACTAGCAGAAAGAATCAGAAAGGGTATGGATAAAATAATAAATATTAACCAAACATGCGGGACAAAAGGAAGAGACATACAAAATAACATATTAAGTATTAGAACGATCATAGACTACATAAATGATAGTGGGTTAAAAGGTGCTATGGTACTTTTTGACCAGGAAAAAGCATTCGATAGATTGTAACACAACTACATACAAAAAGTACTTTAAAAAATTCGGTTTTGGAAACAATTTTCAAAATTGGACCAAAATCCTGTACAGTAAAATAACTTCAAGAGTACAGGTCAATGGATCGAACACTGGGCAATTCGACATTAAAAGATCGGTGAGGTTGGATGCCCACTATCGATATTATTATATGTAATAGCAATAGAAATTATAAGCAGGAAAATAAGACTGAATAAAAAGATACAAGGTATTAAAGTTCCAAACATAAAAGATGAAACAAAAATGCTTCAACACGCTGATGATTGCACGAACTTTATAAAAGACCCAGATTCCTTCAAATACTTAGAAAAGGAATTTGAAGAATTTGGTAAGGCCTCAGGGTCGAAAATCAATCGAGGAAAAACAGAAATTCTTAAAATAGGAACTTGGCGAGGCAAGCAATATGGTTTACCCGCACAGTCATCAGCAATAGTCATCCCTGAATTCAATATACAAACGGGATCCAGATTACCTGACTATTGCTTCATTTACACCACTGAATTATGGGCTATACTTGAATCACTACAATGGATCAAAGACAACCAAATACCTAAAGCAGTCATTATAAGCGATTCCCTAAGCGTTATCAAATCGATCCAAAATCGCAATACACACTCAAGGGAACAATCCCTCAACGAAGCATGCCAATTAATCGACTATATCACCACAGCACATCAATAAGTCGAGCTCATGTGAATACCGTCGCACATTGGAATCTCTGGCAACGAAACAGCAGACAAAATTGCACAAACCAATCTAGGAGATCAAAACTCTATCAAGTTTAACTATAGCTCTACAGAAGCACTAAGCTTCGCACAAACATATATAGACAAAAAATGGCAAGATTTTTGGAACTCCTCCACAAAAGGTAAAAAGCACAATGAAACCCCAAAAAACCGTAGATAGGAACATACAGCTACCCAAGGGTACCTATTTAGAACAGAAAACCATAAACAGGATAATAACTGGAAAACTAAACTAGCAAGCAGTTTTGGAAGGTTTATAGGACCCAAACCAGCCACCATTAACTGCTTTAACTGCCACACCACCAAAGATCTACACCACGTATTCAATATATGCCCAAAATATCAACCCGCTAGGAAAATAGTTATCAAAAGCCAAAAAGAGATTGGATCACCACACACATACCCAGAGTTACTTATGGGCTGTAATAAAAATAAACAATCAGCATATAAAAATATAAATAAATTCATAGACTCAGCAGGACTTAAGAAAAACATATAATTACTATCCCCACAAAACCAAAAGACCCAGTAACTAGCTAAATAAATTTAGAAGCCCCCACATAAAAACCCATAACATATCATTCAATTATATAAAAATATTAATAAATAATTCACTTACGAAGCACCTATCACAAACTAAGGAAACCGCAAAATTGGATGTCCTAGATGTCCTTAACGAACCGAGTAATCAGCTAGGACTCCGGTCCTAGATGTCCTTAACGAACCGTCTAATCGGCTAGGACTCCGGTCTCTTGCTAAATAAAGTATAAATAACATTCAATCTCCAAAAACATTAATAAATAAATAACTTAAAGAGGTAATATCTAAAAACTTATAAATAACATAACGTAGGAAGCGCACCCTAAACACTTAGACTAGTAATACCATAATAACCTTGAAAATCTCTCTTCGTACATGATTTCTACTAAGAATCTCTATAAACAGCATAGAACATCCCCCTTTTTAGAACATTTTGAAGAAGAAAAACAATTGAAACAAATAAACAAAAACAAACAAAAAAACAAAAACAAATAGAAAAGACAGGCAAATGTAACAAGAAACCATTCAACTGTAAGGGACCTTTATGGACCCACGGATTGAGGCCAAACTATCAGGGTTCCTTGAATCCATAAAATCCTGGGGGAGGTGGCACCATTCCCTTCCCCAGGAACAACTAGCAGGCTGCTGTGCAGTCAATAAAAAGTGGCACATGCACAATTGTGCGCACGCCACTATAATTAAACTCAACAACAACAAAACAAGATTGCTGCAGTTATTATTTTCGTCGTTACATATTAGAAAGTAATAGTGTCTTGTTTAGGACTTGCTTAATGTATTAATTCATTAAAATTAATTTTATTTCCTGCCTCTAATTACAAGATGTTGCAAATTCCACCAAACCTAATTTCCAGGAATGGAATAATTCGTTTTCAAAATGCACACCATATGCGTCTCTGTTAATGGTAAAATATTTGCATATAGATAATAAAGCAAAGTCTTTCTCTTCTTTACGATATGCATCTGTTAATTATTTAAGGTGCTGCACCTGTCTTTAACAACCTCAACACTGACGAAAGCAGAACCATCTCGATAGGAGAGACAACTACTGTGGGAACATGTGTATTCAATATTTCGGTATCAGATCCCGACAATGATACATTGACATTAACAATTCTCAACCAAAGCCCAAGGACAAAATTCAGCCTTTCAGAGAATTCTATTCTGACCATGGCAGAATTTGATTATGAGAATGTACGGGACAGAGCTTACACATTGCGAATAAGGTGCGTATATTAGATAGGTCGCAGAATCGAATGACTATTGTCTCTTTCCAGAAGAAGATTGCGGACTTATATCATCAATATAATGCACTCATTATGCGTTTTATATCAAAGTTCTGTTGTATAGATGGTTTACCTATTAATAAAACTATCATATATAAATGAAAGACAAATTGTAAAAATCACTGTTAAGTAATACAATCTGTTCAGACTCATTTGATGAGAGAATATGTTAGTACTTCAAAAAATCAGTGTCAATAGATTTTATAGAGGGAATTGTTTTGAAAATTTTAGAAATTCTGTAAAACTTCAGTTTTATATTACAATCTTTTCCCTGTCCCAGTGAAAGATGTTTCCTTAAAAAGATAAAACCAGCACGCAGCTGTTAATCATACACACACACACACACACACACACACACACACACACACACAAACATGCTTTTGTTTAATCTACACTTCATGCTCATACGAAAGGTTAAGTTTCACGGATTACATAGAAACGATATGGCAACATTGAAAATAATTTTGATGAGAGTACCACTAAAGCCTAAACTCTCAACCATTCTATCTAGAATACGGCTAAAATATTCAACACAAACGTTGTATGTATTTCTAGATACAGCAACAAAAGGCATCGAGGAGAAAAACCGTACAAACATCTAATATAATCCAACATACAAACACTGCTATGTTCTCCCATCTAGTTGTCACCCTTTCCAAAAACATTAAATTCAGACCTCACATCTTGCTGTCACTCTTACCGAAAATAATGAATTCAGACCTCCCATCCAGATGTCACCCTTTCCCTAAACATTGAATCCGGACCAGCCACCCAGCTGTCACCCTTTCTAAAAATTTCGAATTCAGACCTGATATTAGGCTGCCACGCTTTGCAAAAACAATGAATTCAGACCATACTACCGCCACCACAGCCACGACAACCACCTTCAGAAAACCTCAACATGGCATCTCGGAGACTGAAAGAAACATTTAATGATTATGCATACAGTTCAACCCCCGACAACTTCGAATGCCCTTGGTCCAGTCTAAAGTAGTTATATTCCACCTCTATGCCTCTCTCCTCATCCGTATTTGAGGCTGACATCGCATTCCACACACAAATACGTACTAAAAAGGAAACTCTTACCCACCCACCCCAAAAAGACTATTTCTAGAGATAGATGATATTTTTTTACCTGACAAGCTGAAATTGAATCATGTGTCCTTGTTCATTAACAAAAATGACTACATCGATGAGGCCAACAAGGCTAGACACACATCCAACAACAAAAAATACATTTAGCAATCTAAGTTGGACACTTACATTTATGAGTGAAGCAGGACACATTGTTGATACTCGCTTATCTGATTCATGCTGACACAAACCTCGACTTTCTACATGCTCCCTAAAATTCACAAAGCATTAAACCCTGGCTGCTCTGCACTCCTAAAAGAACCACATATGGTCGCTTACCACCGACCCACACATTTAAACGACCACATCATGAGTCCCCAAAATTTTGTACGCAAGCAAGACCATACAGATGTAAAGAACAAGGTCTAATCTGTAGATACATGTCAGAAGGTACTACTTTCAAGAGTTCATCAAAAGGAGTTACGTCAATCAAATATTAGAATGTCTGTGGGAAAAAACACAACAAGATACTTTAGGTCCCGACGTGTACGATCTGTGCTGCCCAATATGACTTCAGAAAAATAATGAGCAATGGAATATATATATATATATATATATATATATATATATATATATATATATATATATATATATATATATATATATATATATATATATATATATATAATCATTATCAACAACACCAACACTCTCCTGCCATGACAACTATGCAGACACTGCACAGTCCATCGAAATGCTCCCCACTGAGTCAAACTGCAGAAGGACTCATAATGAACGCGGTAAAACATTAAATATATGATTCTGGAGATGGAAACATACTGGCAAGTTTGATTTAAACTATAAGGTCTAGTAGAAAGTGTTCTGTTTAACCTATATTGCATCATGAGTCAGTTTTTTCGTTTAGTTTCTTCAGTCTCATTTCTAATCTATTAGTTCAGTTTATTATTATTATTATTATTATTATTATTAGTAGTAGTAGTAGTAGTAGTAGTAGTAGTAGTATTGTGATTGTGATGAATTATTATTATGCTCATTATTATAATTATTATTATTATTATTATTATTGTGATTATGATGAATTATTATTATTATTATTATTATTATTATTATTATTATTATTGTGATTATGATGAATTATTATTATTATTATTATTATTATTGTCATTATGATGAATTATTATTATTATTATTATTATTATTATTATTGTGATTATGATGATGAATAATTATTATTATTATTATTATTATTATTATTATTATTATTATTGTGATTATGATGAAATATTATTATTATTATTATTATTATTATTATTATTACTATAGCCTACCAGAACTTATTTTCATTACACTCATGTCTGTCACTCATAGCTTAAGATATAGCTGGGATGTAAAGACTAGAAGATAAAAATGTTCAGAGCTCTTGATGTCGCCCTTTGTGACCCAACTACATTGGAATGATACAAGTAAATGGCACACACTAAGCGGTGCAGAGCTAGTTTGCATTCGATACATATCACTTTGTAAAAGATGGTTGATCCCTTTATATATATATTACTTAATTCCTTAATTATTTTACTGTTTTAGTTGGTTTTGAACTGTTTAATATTTTTCTCTGGCTTGTTTTTCTGGGCCAAGTTCCAAATATTGTTTACTAGTGTCAATGCGTGTGCAAGCCTTGTGCGTGTTCTGTAATCTCCATTATGAAGAGATTGTCTCTAGCATAACTGTAGTTTCTATCATTTATTTTCTTCTTTGGTTGTTTTGTTTTGTTTGAATTTTTAAATTGAGTTTACATGCATGCATGCATACATACACACATACATACATACATACATATATACATACATACATACATACATACATACATACATACATACATACATACAGGGTCGGATTTGTAATCAAATGGTAGCGCGTTCCATTCTCGCCCAGGATAGCCTGTCCAGGCTGCCTCGACCTGTCTTTGAGAAAAGCACTTAGTTCCCATTTCATCGGCATGAGTGTTGAAAGTGCCGTTAAAACCCACAAAACGAACCAATGAGTCTATATCTGATTCATTTGTGAGAAGCGAATATTTCAGTCATATCCCCGGGGCCCCGAGTGGTCTAAAGCGCTCTCCGTTACGGATCACTGCCGTCTCACCTCTGTCTGCGTGGGTTCGAGTCTAGGATTTGGCCAATGTGGGTATGTGAGAAAACTTGCCAGTAGCTTCGCGTGGGTCGGTGGTTCTTTCCGGGGTTTTCCCGGGTTCTTCCTCCACCATTAATACTGGCCGCTATGCATAGCCTATCGTGTGCTGAAAAATGGCGTTAAAAAAAAAGAGAGAAAGAGAAAGAGTCAGTCATATCCTTGCCGTAGCAAGTTAATTAAAAACATTTTTGGGCACTCTTTCTTTTCGGGGAGTTTAGGCCTAATTCAAACGAAAAAAGAAGCATCTGTAGCCGTTCTTCAATACCGAAAAGAAAGGCATTGCGAATGGTCAGTTACTGTTTTGTATTTTGTACAGAGTTGACGATGGAGGCACTCACGTGAACGGCATTTTGAATATAAAAATTCAAAACGAGTTTGACGAAATCCCAGTTATCTCGGGGCCAGTATCAGCCACCGTACAAGAAAACCAACCTGCGGCTACCTTTTTGTATGGGTTATTTGATGTTACAGACGCCGACTTCGGAGATACCCTCAACTACACACTCTCGGGTTCGTATTTTTGTTACTGCGATCTCCTCAAGAAAAATCAGCTTTTCCTTATTTATTTAGTTGCTTAAAGCTTGGCTTTCAGATTTCATCGTTGTCATTGTATCAATAACTTTTCTTTTGTTCCAGAAGCAAAACTCCGTGCAAATTAAATTAATGTTTTTCATGCTTGCAAATTTTAGATGTGTCCCAAAAAATGTTGTGCGAGCGAGTGGAAACAGCAGCCTATAATTAATTTACTGAATACCAATTATGAACCTTGAATAATACATAATATCACATTATATGAAGCGAATGAACCAAAATTGTATACCTTTCCCTTTATAAATTGTAGAACTATAACAAAGACAGGACTGCTGATCAATGTATGATTGATATTCTCAGCTAGTTTGACCTAATGAATCCATGAAAAACAGTAATCAAAATATTACTTCCAAAAGTGGGAAATTCCGTTTCAAAAGTAATCTTTTTTTTCACTGACAGGAATGCATGCAAGTTTCTTCAAGATTGACTCCTCCACAGGTTTGGTGACGACATCCCAAGCCTTTGACTATGAAAGGGAGATTACTACGTTTGATGATTTGTTACTAACAGTCACTGACAAGGGAGGGAATTCAGCCAATGTTTCGCTGTTTATATCAGTTTCTGATGTGAATGAGTACACGCCTACCTTTAATCAGTCAACCTATTTCGTTTCAGTTGACGAGGACTCTCCTGAAGGTGCCTGGAAAGTTTTCGAAACAAATACGATTGTCATATTTTACATATTTCAAATGCAAAGCAGCATTAACGTATCGCATTCAATACTTTAAAAAAAAAAAAAACTTTTTCACCACTTCAATTATTATATGCTCATTTTTTCCCCGTTAACTTTACATTGTCAGAATCGTGCAGTATGACCCGATACTGAACCCGCGCGCCAATACACATATAGCATTCACGTGCATAAAGGAACTACTTTATATTGTAAACAAACACTGGACGCAGAAGCCAGCACTTTTGATTTGTAAACAAATCATGTACACTCGCGTAAGAGGCACTTTACGTTATGGTTGTTTAAATTTGATTGTGAATGAACTAAAGCAGATGTTTCGTGGACTGCCACATACCAGCTGTTTTTTGGCACATTCCGTGTTGATACAATGTTTCGGATTTAGGCTAGCTACAGTATACAACAGACGCAAGAAAATGTCCTTACAAATAACATACAAGTGACAAGTCATATACTGTCTTCTTTAGCTGGCGATAAGAATGGCAAAATAAAATATACTTACAGTTCTACATCTTGAATTTCCTCAAAATGTACTTTCTTAGTTATGCAAATCTGAATTACACGAGCCATGTCATAGGTTCTCAATCTTGATTACACATTTTGAAATTGTACTGTAATTTCGATGACAAGTGCAATTACATCCTCCTTACTGCACTCAAAATGAAATAAGCATTAAATTCCATAGAGTCTTTTTGATAATTGCAATTGAAAGACTTCATGTTTTTCCCACATTATGATTTCAAACATTCAATGGCAGAAAGAGAAACACATTTGCAGATGTCAACACGCGTCTCCCTAGCTTATTCAATTCCACGTATTTCATGTGGAATTGTCACATAAAAATCCAGTCCATGATCACAAAATTTCGTAGAATCGACAAAAATACCAAAATCTATTTATTCCATGTCAAATGGAAAAGTTGTTGCAATGCACATTCATTCACAATGTGACTCCAAATTTCAATTTTAACTAGACACGCCATTTTCTTTTGAAAGTTATGTCTAGCGCACAACTAAGTTCAAATTTATCTGGGCGGAGTTATGTGCGCAGTAATATTGTTGGTGTTGTGTAATAATGAATATGCGCTTGATTATATAGTTTGGAATACGGCATACATTCATTTACCTTTTTTCTTGTAGTGTATTTTTTATATAATTAAGCCTTAGGTAGAATAAAAAATGAGCATATAATAAAAAGGTAACTGCATTTGTATGGGAAAATATGAACTCGTTTTGTCGGATGGATATACTGCACTCCCAAGGTTGTGCAGTATCCCATCCAAAAAACTCGTTCATATTTTCCCATACAAATGCAGTAACCTATAAATACTGAATATGCTTTTACCACTTATTATAATGTATACAGTGTTACAACTAGTGTCCACAGTATATGAACTGCATACCACTGATCTTTCTATTGCACACTCTTTCATAATGGCATAATTATTAAAACTATAGACGTTTCTCAAGCTTCAGCCTGGTGTATATTACTTCAAAGTATTTCTTTTTATCTATTGAAGTACTTCACTGAGGAAATGAAGAGTAAATATAAAAAGCATTATATTCTATTAAGGTTTTCTAGCTGACAGACGTGATTTGATTCTACATTTCTGCTGACTTTCATGGATTAGTTCATATATATATAAAAAAAAGTCCTCCATTGCTCAAAATTCGATGTTCATTTATTTTATATTAGAGTCAGAAATATAACTTATGTAGTAGAAATAAGTCAATGGATTTACTTATTACCTTGGCGTATCATGTTATGTTTCCATAGATACAAGCGTCATTGAGTTCTTTGCAACAGACGGAGATTTTTCGCAGTCTCTTTCTTACTCGGTAAAATATGGCGATCCTTGGGGACTTTTTACCTTTGATAGGATCAAAACAAACCAGATAAACATCAACAAGTGCATTAATCTAGATTCACCAGACAACCACCCTCCTGCTTACGGCCTATTAGTAGTCGTTACAGATGACGGTAGTCCGGAGTTGACAGGAACGACATATGTGATGATCACAGTGAATAGGAAAAATGACAATGCCCCTGTGTTCGGAGCAACTTCTCCAAACAGCACTTTGACCGTAAGTTATTCCCCATACAACTACTATATAACCCACTGGTTTTTCCGGGTCCTTTTTCTCAGCGAAATTTGCTCTTTAAATTTCATAATGACGGCAACTAGACAGAGTTAGGATACCATAAAATTATAAACAAGACACTCGCTGCAGCCAGAACACATAAAATGAGATTTGACGAACTCTGGAATGCAATCAAACAAGGACGTTCATAAGGAAATAATAAATTATATACCAACAAACATCATTCTAAATACTGCAACACAGCGGTTGACTTTGTACTCTTAGCACGAACGGTTGCACACTACGTTGTATCTCTGGTAAATAAATGTAAAGACTTCTTGACGTAAAGTCTCTAGAAGATGTTATATACCTGTCCCCCCCCCCCGTACGATGGCTTGTGTTAAAAAGGACATGCACACTTAAAGATAAAATAAAATGTAGAAGAAAGTTACATTACAATAAAACCGATTAAAGTTGACTCCGCAATAATCGGTAATTTAATTTAAACGATTTCTCCTTGAGGTTTATAAAACAGAACTTTACTTAACATAACGTCAAAAACGCTGTAATAATCATTTCATTTGCAAAGCTGTCGTCGATAGACTAGCATGCTGTATTTACGAAATAACAAAAGATGATCACGTGTTTCCAGTTTCAAGTTAGAGAGATGCAGTTGACCATATAATATCTTTTTGAATGTAAATATACCAACTGGATATACGGTTTCAAAATGAAATAGAAAGCGGTTGTGTAAATAAATAAACAAATAAGTAAGGAGTATGTAGGCCCACTGGTTCATCGATGCTTAGAAATACAGCGTCAGAAGATTTCCATTTAGTGATACTTTCAATGAAATTTTGTTTTTCTTTAATAATTAGATTCCGGAAGATTCCACCATCTGGACAACAATTGCTAACGTGACAGCTTCTGATGCCGACTTCGATATTTTATCTTACAGAATTTTAGGTTTGTTAAAACCTGTAGAAGACCTCAGTCAAAATGTTAATAATTTTACTTCAAATAACAACGGACATCTTTTTTTTAATTTATTTCAAATCTGTTACCGTTTCATATGTAGAGGTTCTTATATGAGTGCTCATTTCATATGCAATTTATGAAACAAGTAGAATAAACCTTTCATGACCTTTGGCGAAAAAAAAATTTAAATTATTCTACGAGTTTCATAAAATTAATTTGAAATAAGCACAATGTAAGATAATATTTATCACATGACAAAAAATGCTAATTTTATTTGACCACAGAACAGTGTACAAAAATGACTTTTTGAATACTTTCGGATGCCTCAGTCTTTACGCCTTTCCATTGCTTAACAAGATGACGATATGTATGACGTCATGTGGTGTTATTACATATATTATCCATATAAAAAGTATGATATGGATATACGAATGTAAATAATATATGGTCACGTGATAAATAAGTAGTTATGTACCACTCTGCAAATCTCTGTGTGTGCGTGCGTACGTGTGTGTGTGTGTGTGTGTGTGTGTGCGTGTGTGTGCGTGTGTGTGTGGACGTTTTTAGATTATGCAGAAATTAAGAAATGCTCTTTACTTTCATTTAATTATTTTTTTGAATAACAAGCAAATGAAAACGTATGTTCTTATACATTGCTTCTTCTTTAAAATAATAACAAAAACTACTGAATGTATAAAACTATAACCAAGCCTTACATAATTCATTGATACAAATTGTTAATGTTAATGTAAATAAAGGATTACATACATACCTTGTATTTTTCAAACATAATCGTATATTACACGGTCTTGTAGTTTCTGCTAGAAACTGTCAAAACGTGACATAATTCGTAACATTATTACGTGGATTAAAAGCAGCTTCACGTGGAATAAAAGCAGCTTCACGTGGATTTAAAACAAATACACGTGGATTAAAAACAAATACACGTGAATTAAAAGGAGCTACACGTGGATTAAAAGGAGCTACACGTGGATTAAAAGGAGCTACACGTGGATTAAAAACAGCTACACGTGAATTAAAAGCAGCTACACATTGTTTCAAAGATTTGTGCTTAGTATAATTTGACTGTGAAGCATTGGTTTCTTAAAGTGAACTATTCCTCCTTTACCATCTTACAATGCATATATTTACCGTTTGGAGATACATTTGAATTTCGACATTTCTACTTTTGTCGTAAAGTATTATTCAGTTTCAGGTTAGTTTGCTTCATGCAGTTATGTTAAATCTGTTCATAATAAACAATTCGTATTGTTTCTGAGTAAATCCAAGTTGAATTTATTTTTTCGTGTTTATTTTGTCTTTTTTAGGAGATTATTATGATTTTAACACGCAGACTTCAGTGTTGTCGTTTCTGGAACTTGACGACATTGGATTCTCCATAACTTCTCATTTTCAAACTCAGAATCATCGAATTTCTTGTAAATTGTCTTCCAAATCTTTGAGCGAATACTAAGCCATTATTAACTAACTTGTCTCGTACCAGTACACATATTTTGCTAAGAAAATATTACTGTCATCGTCAAAATTAAAGGATCTATAAGAATACAAGCCAATGAAATCGCCTTATTTTAATATACAAGTATCAATTCAAATAGAAACTCTGATGGTTTTAATGATATTTACTGAAGTAATAGATGGATATCACACTATCGGTGTTTCTGTTAAATTCTCCTTCGCAAACTGTATAATTTCTTTCATGACCGTCTTGTATGCCACCAAACGCTGGAATTATTTGTCCTTTATTTGTTCAGGAGGAAACACGGACAATAGATTCGCTGTGAATCCAACATCTGGTGAAATAGTTTTGATGCAAAGTTTGGACTCAGAGAAAAGACTCTCTTACGAGCTCATCATCCAGGCTGTAGATAAAGGTTTTCCTCCGTTGACAGGGAGCACCACTGTCACAGTGTCTCTCATAGACGTAAACGACAACAAACCGATGTGCTTTCAAAGCATTTTCACCGCCAGTGTGAGCGAGTCAGCCACTGTTGGTGACACTGTAAGTGGCCAAAATCATTTTGTCGATAATTTATATAGCTTTTTTAATCAACGATCCTTTTCCTCCTTTAATAATTCATGTCATTTCTCTTATAAATTAGGTTACCAAATCTTTATAGCACGCTCTTTTATTGAATTTATCCATCATGAATCAAAAGGTTTGAAATGTCATTGAATTTATTATGACTATAAGTATCAAGAATCGAAAACAATTTTGATTTTTATTTAAAACAGTTGTTGTTTGATTGGGGAAGGGGAACACTTGAACTAACTTACCTAGTTGAATTCAACACAGCGAATTAAAAGTTATTTTAGATTTCGAAATCGCAGTGAGGTACATCTATATTTACATCATTTTTGTAACTCTCACTTTCAGAGCAAATTTTGTTTCCATTTCAGGTGATACATTGTAATTGTACGGATGCTGATATTGGTGACACATTAGCCTATGGCATTACTTTCGGCAACATCGGCGATGCTTTTAGTATTGACTATAATGGAAATATCTATGTCAACAACAGTAAGTATCGAATGTCTATCGCATGATAATTTCAGTTCATATTATCTGTTTACATTGATTGTACCATTTCCATGTGATACCATAAGTTAAAACGCCTTTTTCTAGAAATTTGAACGTGCGTTTATGGTCAGTAGTGTGTTATTCAGTGGCTGGTAGTCACTTTAACTTAACCGCTTACAGCATCATATGCAGTTTTCGCTACTGGACCAAAATCCAAACCTACATATTGAAGGATGTTGGAAGAATCTTCAAAAATCCTCCAGTGAGTGGAATACAGATAGAAGCATCGAATCACAAAAGAAATTTTTGTTAGCTCTATCGTTTATTTCCCAAAATTAAAATAAAAAGACAGTTGGATTGGTATTACAAAACCTTACGAGTTCCTCTCCTTAGAAAACAATATCTGACTTTCACGAGTAAATGCATTTGAAAGTCTTAGAAGCCAGCAATGGGAAATTATAAAATAGAATTATTGAAACATATCTTATGTGCTCATCATACTTTGTCCATTTCACGACTGACAAGCGTAGGAGGTTTTATTTTTAATTTGAATTGAAAGTACACATATTATTTCATTGTCTTTAGGCTACTGGAAATTTAAACACCTTTTGATTGCCTACTTCATTTCTGAAAGTAGTCGATCACGGTTCGAAGTCTTTCCCGAGTGTTTGGTAAGCTATAACAGATACTAACGCGTATGTGATGGCTACTCGTATATGATCAGTTTTGTAGTTGATGTACTAAATACATACTAAAGGGACTTAAATCGTGAAGCAAACGTAACTCTAGCTGGCCATACATTTACAATTTTATTAATATGTCTGATGTCAAAATTCCCATAAGTCAAAACTATAAACCGTCCTATCGTATAGCAGTAGTAATACGTGGCACTTGAAACCCAGAGATAACCATTGAGACCCACACAGGAAATTATATGTTAAGTGGGACCAAAGATTTAACATGGTTGGGGCACTTGAGACCCAAGACGTCACGACACTAGGAACAGTGCTACAAGAGTCTAACATCAACGGTGACTTAGTACCAGTGTTCGAATTGACCTCAATACGCGCTACTCTAGGTAGGCATGGAAAATCCTATGTTAATGAGCTATGTTAACATGGGAATGGCACTTGAGTCACACTTGACTGACAAGAGGGTTTGTTGGGTCAAAAGGGTTGATGGGGTCAAAATGGAATGGGAAAGGATTTTAAAGGTTAAGTTGAAAACACGCAAACAAAAGCACAAAGACACGAAGACAAAAAACACACACATATTTTTGGCAAGAGTGAAAGAGTGTTTTCGAGGCATGTGAGGGGCCCTTATAAGTGCCGTTGGGAGTTCCATTTCCTCCAGTTCTTCCACCATTTCCTCATTTTGTCCAGAAACTATGCTTTCTTCTTTCCATCCTCAAGAATATAGTCAGGAATCCCGTCAGTATGACCTATGGCTCAAAACGTTTCCTGGACCTTGATGTAGATCTCATTCATTCTTTGGAAATCGTGTTATTTCCTCTTATCCCTCCTTTACTTTTCTCCTTATACAATACAGTCTTCAGCTTCTTGTTTCCCTCTTCCATGCCTTTTTAATCAGGTTCTTAGCTCGTTGGAGAGCAGACGCTTACCTTCATACTCTTCTTAATATCTACCAATGATCCTCTACTCGCTCGAGTAGCTAGATCAGCTGTCCAATGTCCACCAGGATGTCTACTGTTTCTTGTAACTTTTATGTCATCTTATTCACTTGTCTGATCGACGACTGGAGACAGATATTGGATTGTAGAAGCTTGCGCACATTCGGGCATGTGCGTCTGGTTCATGCCCACACTGCAGGCTATTTAATTTATCGTACAGGAGTGAACTAGAGCCACACTGCCCTGCGCCTTTATGCATACAAAGTGTTTATTTAAATGTGTCGAATAAGGAGCAATGAAGTTCCAATTGACATTGTCAGAATGCATGATGAGTGGTAATCGACACCACACATGCACTCATCGTGGTGCAGTCTCTGTATTCATACCTCACTGAAGACGCCACCCTGCTTCCGTGCGTATAGGCTTTTCGGGGCATTTGGTTACTAGGCGAGTGGGAATCGGCCCACATACTCGTTTTTCTAAGTCCGAGCAGGAAATAAAAAAACCGTTGGGTATTTGTTCTTTTGACAAACTCATGGACTGGACAGTATGAGCTTTAGTTGTATTGAGCCCTTACCACAACTAAGTCCTACTTCTTCTCCTGCTACTGTGAAAGCTTGGTAGTGGTCACTGGAGTTAAGCATATCTCAGAGGTAGTCATTGTAGAGATAGTAATAGCTGCATTGGAGTGCTTGGCTCGAGATGGTCTCTTTCTCTTGGGTCGAGGTAAAGATGCCCGAAACATTTGTCTCAGATGCTTTAACTATATCAAAATGTCTTGTAGCACACACAACCTTCGGTTTTCACTGTCATTTTTCGGTCCTGTTCCTTCGCACTTTCTCTTCTCTTCTCATTTTCGTCTTTCCTCTTCCTGCTGCTGTTCCATCACATTGGCTTGTTTTTCTTCTTTTTGCTGTTTAAAAATGTCTCCAATTCTTCCTTCTGTCTTTGTTTAAAATGTTCTACCCAAGGTAACAAGGTAGAAGGTGGTGAAGGTACTATTGCAGGTATAAATTCTTGTGAGGACGAAAGAAAATCCACTAAATTAAAATCATCCTCTTCTGGAAGTATAGCCGTGGCTTTTGTAACCGTCATGCCATCACTCCTCGTTTGCACCACAGGCGCACCCCAATACATCGTCTTCCTATTTTCAACCATACTAAAGCTATATTGCATCGATTCATTGCGCACGAACGCTGGCGCACCTATATATACTGCATGTGTCGTCACGCGGTGATCTCTACTGATTGGGAGAGAGACTCCCCGCTGTGCCTGAATATTGTAACACCCTTTTGGATTGCTGAAACATGTCAGTCCGTTTCGATCCGATCTTTGACTGTTCTCACTATAAAGCTGTATAGAATGTTGACATTAGGAGTCTTTTGTTGACCATCCACACTCACATTAGGGATGCTGCTCAACACAAACTATCTGATGTGTGTGAAATCATCGTGGGCTATCACAAGATGACTGACACGTTTATTAGGAAGAGAAGAATTTATGTGGATAGGCAAGGCTGTCTGCTGTGAGACGAAGTTTGAAAAAGAGAAGATTGGTGAGTGCAGCGTATGTTAACTAGCATTGGTTAACAAGCCCCAAATGCCCTTTTCAGGGTCCATCACATTCTTCGATACGCTACTCCTTCACTCTTGCCAAAAATGTGCTTTTATCTCTCTGTATGTATGTGCTTTTATCTCTCTGTATAGCTCAAGTGTCATCCCCATGTTAAACCTACGGTTTCATTTAACTTCGGATTTTCCATACCTAAGTAGAGCGTATTGAGGTCAACTTGAACACTGCTACTGAGTCCTCGCCCCATTGCGGTCAGCCACTTGTAACACTGTTCCCAGTGTCGTGACGTCTTGGGTCTCAAGTGCCCCAACCATGTTAAACCTATGAACCTATTTAACATAGGATTTCCAGTTTCGGTCTCAATTTTCATTTCTTGTTCTCAAGTGTCACATAGTACTACTGATAGCATTATTTGAAATGTATAATCTGAAAATGTTAAATCTTAAAGAGTATCTCGTTTTCAAAGCCCTGAACGTTAGCGTATAAAATCTGCAAGATGGAATGTTCGTAATGTCATTTCATCAGGTCTATGTATTTCCTACAAGCTGTAAAATTCATGTACATAAACATGAAACATATATGCATACAAAATGGATGCCGTTTATCTTAGTTTCAATTTCTGAACGATTACAAGCTTAGTATAGTTAGTTGGGGGGGGGGGTCGTAATATTTAATCTTCGTGTCGTACCGGCAAATGACATCACTGAAGTTTCACATGTTTGCAGCTACATTAAGTTGGTCACGTTTGTCGTAATAAAAGCATGTAACGGGAAGACGTTTCCGCTGAAGTTTCACATTTTTTCAGCTACAGTATGTTGATCACGTTTGTCGTAATAAAAGCATGTAACGGGAAGACGTTTCCGCTGAAGTTTTACATTTATCCAGCTACAGTAAGTTGGTCACGTTTGTCGTAATAAAAGCATGTAACGGGAAGACGTTTCCGCTGAAGTTTCACATTTTTCCAGCTACAGTATGTTGGTCACGTTTGTCGTAATAAAAGCATGTAACGGGAAGACGTTTCCGCTGAAGTTTTACATTTATCCAGCTTCAGTAAGTTGGTCACGTTTGTCGTAATAAAAGCATGTAACGGGAAGACGTTTCCGCTGAAGTTTCACATTTTTCCAGCTACAGTATGTTGGTCACGTTTGTCGTAATAAAAGCATGTAACGGGAAGACGTTTCCGCTGAAGTTTCACATTTTTCCAGCTACAGTATGTTGGTCACGTTTGTCGTAATAAAAGCATGTAACGGGAAGACGTTTCCGCTGAAGTTTTACATTTATCCAGCTTCAGTAAGTTGGTCACGTTTGTCGTAATAAAAGCATGTAACGGGAAGACGTTTCCTAGATCTTTATTCAGTTGCAATACGTCAGACATTTTAGATTGAGATAAGATAAAGTACATTTGTTAGAGAATCTACGTGATTAAATGAAATATTTAGAATTCGTACAAATACTCGAGAGCTTACATCTTTTTGAACTAAATATACACCAATTACCATTCAGACCTAGTACTACTTTAAGACAGTAGAGTGCTCAGTATTATTATTATTATTGTTATTATTATTATTATGATGATTATTATTATTATTATTATTATTATTATTATTATTTGGTATTTTAGCTCTCGATTATGATTCTGGTATCAGGAGTTACTCACTGGCTGTGGAAGTGGATGATGGCGACAATTCAGCATCGGTTTTGATAATCATATTTATGACACCTGTCAACGAGCACGCGCCCATTTTCTCTGGACCTGCAAATATATCTCTTCCAGAGGAAACTAATGCGGGAACCAGTCTATTGTTTTATACGGCTACAGATGAGGACGCCTATCCACATAATGTCACTTCCTATCGAGTAGAATCAGGTACAATTTATTAACAGAGATTGAAGATATCCTCAATATAAGTCATGAAAAAATGTATTAGATCAGTTAAAAACTCTCTACCCATTGCTATATATGTATATTGACATATGGATTTCATATATTCAGTTACCAATCTGTGTAACTTTAAGACGTTTCATTTTGTTATATGCAAATGTGTGTGTGTACGCGTGTATTTAATTTTTTTGTGTGTTTTAATAGATACTCTGCCGGTCATCGACAAATCATTGTTAAACAAAAGTACGATTGACTTGAAATTTTGAGATCCATTGTTTCAGAAGCTATCGAAAACAATTACATTCAACGATCAGCTTTCTCTACTTTGCTCAAAAAATATTTAAATTTCTTTTGCGTGGATATAACTTTAGCTTAGAATGATAGAACCTCAATCTACATCGTGTATTCCTGAAACTGTTTATATTTTGTATGACCTGGGATAAAGATTGTAATATTCCGAGTTTGATGTTAAGACTGAGTTTAGAATCTATCCCAACCTTTCAAAAGCAACTTTGTTAATGTAAAGTCCTTTGTTGTTGACTGATAAGTCCCAAGCTTGAACTAGAGTTACACTGGATTACGCGATGCAAGCCAACCTTTTTCTCCTAATGTTTTGGACATCGCTTTAGTATGTGAAACATCGCGTTTCTTAAACTATACAACTACATTAAAACTGTCTGTTCATACTGCAAACATTTTTGAATTTTCATTACAGGAAATGATAGAGAGCTTTTTGCAGTAAACAGGTTAACAGGGGAGTTATTTCTGGTCAGATCACTAGACTTAGATATCTCACTGTATGTGTTGTCAATAGTAGCGGAAGACGGAGGAGGACTAGAGGTAAGAAATATACTGTCCAAAAAAAGGTACGTCTCATTCTAAAGGATCAAGACCCACAAGTGTGTATTCTCGCAGAAATATTAACGTCATATTAGGATAGTTGACGAGTCTTGACGTAGGATTTGTATGTTACAAGGCTTTTGGTAGATTTGTCAGCATTTCTAATAATACATATGCTTTATTAGGACATAATTACGGACACAACAATTATATGGATTACATATCTTTATTGTATTAATATAATTAACATGTTGGTCATAACATGTTATTTTAATATAATTAACATGTTGGTCATAACATGTTATTTTAATATAATTAACCAGTTGGTCATAACATGTTATTTTAATATAATTAACATGTTGGTCATAACATGTTATTTTAATATAATTAACCAGTTGGTCATAACATGTTATTTTAATATAATTAACATGTTGGTCATAACATGTTATTTTAATATAATTTACCAGTTGGTCATAACATGTTATTTTAATATAATTAACCAGTTGGTCATAACATGTTATTTTAATATAATTAACCAGTTGGTCATAACATGTTATTTTAATATAATTAACCAGTTGGTCATAACATGTTATTTTAATATAATTAACATGTTGGTCATAACATGTTATTTTAATATAATTAACATGTTGTTCGTAGCAAATGTTAATGTAGTAGTATAATTTATCGGTTGGTCATAGCATATGTTTCACATGCAAAGTATATCTAACAATTAGCTGCTCTGATTACGAAAAATCCGTCTTGAATACCAAACTCTAATGTTAATATGTTCCGCCGTCAACATTGTGTCCAAATAAATTATGTATTTGTCTAGAACCTTTCGATCGAACGCAAGTATCTGTAAACATGTTGATTGAAATGTATCGAGAATGAGACTGGTTTATTTACAACATTGTTACTAGCGGCTGACTTGGCCAAAGGGCCAAAGTTAGATTCATGGCCTCTCATGTAGTTTGTGGCACGACGTCTTTCGTATGATATCGTCCCGAAAATGCATGCTGGTTGTAGACTTTACAAACACGTATTTAACCCATTTTGATTGTTCAACGATTAGGCTTTGCACATTAGAATATTGAGACGATGCAATATTATACACAACTTATTATTATTATTATTATTATCATTATTATTATTATCATTATTATTATTATTATTATTATTATTATTATTATTATTATTAAGAGTACAGGAACAGTGACAATATCTGTCGTGGATGCAAATGACCAAGAACCGTCATGTTGTGTTTCCCTGCACACACTCTCAGTCGCTGAAGATACAGGTATAATTTTAAGTTACTTTTTCAAATGGACATACTACTTTGCATGTGTGTCTCTACATAAGGTAATAAACCTAGGGGAGGTTTACGTATCCGCTTGTAGCTTAGATGTTAGGAATTAATGGTTGATTATGTGGAGCCGCTGTTGGACGGATACGTCTGACAAGAAGTAATTAACCAGTGTCATAATGTACAGTATACACGAGACTTTATAATAGCATGCATTAGTTTCGTAAAATGGAGCCTCCATCATTTTTCATCATAAGAAATTCTCTGGGCGTTTTAATATAAAGTTGTTTAAAGTTTGATATATGAATAATTCTTTTATTAGGTGTTGAGGTTGTGTTTTACGGAGCATGGCGTAAAGAACAAATCTTGGGTTTAGAAAGGCTTTTAGATAGGTCATTCAAACGTGAATCAAAGAAACCCGTGCAAATGTGAAATAGAATTTTGTGATGTATGGTCATTACGTGGTAAGAGGAATATTTTTAATATTTGCACGTGTAAGAACCCTTCAGCTGACAGCGATTTCGAAATCATATTCGATAGCCATGGTTTCTTTGATGTTTATTTCCTTCATAGAAACCTTTAGCACATACAGAACAAATTCTAGTGCAGAAGCGTTGCGTGATGTTGCGGTTACACGATTTATGAGGATGTGTGTCAGTTGCGACCAATAAAATCGCTTCACATAGCTTTCTGATACATTCGTTAGTCACCAGTCTTTTCTAATTTTAGGTCATACTGAGTTATTGTGAACTAATACGAAAATAGGTGAAGCATTTTGTGTGAGCATATTAAATAATCAGATTGGTCGAGTACCACCCCCACCCCCGGGCTGATTTGACGGCACGCACAAATATGCACTTCTTGATAAAAACTTTCCTGGCGAATATATGCTCTGTATATGATTTATGCAAAATTGAATAACTTTCTGGGTATGTGCCTGGGGTTTCGACAAATTAGTTTACATACAATAAATTGCCGATTTTCTGCGAGCTTACTTTACCGATCGAATTCGATTAGAGGACATTTTACTTACGGATAATATTTTGCTACATCAATTTGGATTTAAATAACTTAATAACGCGTGAAAATATTGTCTCACTTAAGATAAGCATACTTGATTATCGAAACCTTTATGCCGTTAACAAGGACAGCGTACAGTAATATGTAAACATTTTCATGTTTCAGTGGTTTGGTCCACATTAATATCTGACCTGTGCTGTAGTGACGAGGACCCGAAAACTGTCTTGTATGTGTTGACCCAGATTCCAGCCGGAAGTGACTTTAAAATCAACACAAATGGGCCTGCATCACTTCAGCTTCAGAGTGAGTCTCGATAATTTGATAATTACGTTTTTCGATGTTTCAGGTGATCAAAGGCCACATATCGGATTTAATTTTTTTTTTCTTCTGAAGAAGTGATGCACTCGTTCGCTGTTTGTGAGTTTGGTATTCTAGCATTGACCATTAAGGAAAGCTCGGTGAACAGTAAAACTCGCACAAACCCTTCTTTGTTTAATCAATCAGGAATTTTGCATGCACATGCAAATTCTTTTCATGGATTTACATAAGAATTATTCTATCAGCATTAGACAGATCTGTTGTTTTTCTGTCACCAACTACTTTAGCAAGAAAACTCAAATGGTTCAACGGATATAAGACATTTTTGTGCAAATAAGGAATATTAGCTATAAAAATCACACCAACATCACTGGTATGTGAAACTGTAAGTTTATTATTTATTAAATATGACGTCGTAATACGACTGCATTATCAATAGAAACTTTTTACATCTGGGCATTGCTCGGTGATGCTTCACACATGTACGTGAAAACCAGGCCTTCTCATATTTATCACACCTAGGTCCGTTGATATGCTATACATGATTTTGGCATTAATGTACGGATTTGGGAAGAAAACAAAAATTACCTCTTTCTCACAAACCTTTTACAAGCAAACTATAATTGACTGAGTCATTCTTCTGTTGCAATAGGTCAATGATAAAGAAAACTACAGCATTACATCACAAAACGGCTTACCTACACAGGAAGACAATAAAATTAAAGAGTCATGGGGGAGGAGTAGTGAATGGTGCCACCCTAGCGACAATGGGAATTAGCATTACAGAATCCCTTGGGCCACTCTAGCGACAAGAGAAATTTAACATGGAGAAAAACCCTGGGCCACTCTAGCGACAAGGAGAATTTAACATGGAGAAAACCCCTGGGCCACTTTAGCGACAATGGGAAATTAACATGAGAATATATTTTGGGTCTGTTGAGCGACAAGGGAAATTTAACATGGGAGAAAAAAATCAATTCTAGGGACAAGGGGAATTTAACATGGGATTGTTTTTTTTAAAAAAATTAAAAAAAATAAAATAAAATAAAAATAAAAAAGGGGGTAGGCAATTGAAAGTCTATCTCTTTTCGAGAGATGTGGGTGGCCCTGAAAAGGGCCTTTGGGTTTATATATGCCCTTAACATGAAGGGCATCTGTGACTTCTTCTTGTCCTTAGGCTTCGTCTCACTGTAGGACCGTAAATCAGGACTCTTTTGAGGCATCCTTGCCTCTCCACGTAAATCCTACGTATCCATAGGTTGATGGCGGTCCTATGGACAACTGTCCATTCGGATCGGACATACATCGGTATGTCCGTCCTGAACATCATTGTTGACACAAGGGTGGAAGATTCAACGTCAGTCCACATGCTGAGGCGACGAGAACAGGTAAATCAATGCAGTGAACTGCGCTTATTTATAGGTAGAGGAAGGATTGAAACGGATTGAGTTCATTGACCAATCCAAACACGCGTTACAAAATTCAGTCAGCTCGCATCCAATCCGAAGAGAACAGTCTGTGACGTCACGTGGTCTATATAGATTCGCTAGTGCCTGTGCGCTATCAATCCATGCGACAGTTATTCAACATGACGGAAACTCAGAAAACGATCCATTGGGGTGCACCAGCAGTGGAGACCACCCAAGGGAACCCGAACTTACTTTCAGAAGAGGTGAACTGGGATTTTGTGGATTTTCTTATCTCGCAAGAATTTGTTCCGGAACCTTCGTTACTTTCATTACCACACGTGGAGAATTTTAGACAGAGACAGAAAGAAGAATTGGAGAAATTTATACGACGACAAAAGGAAGCGGAACAAGCTTTTCTTTTACAGCAACAACAGCAAGAAGAGGTAAGAAAGAAACAACAAGAAGAAGAAGAAGCAGCAGGAAAGAAACAAGAGGGTGAAAATCAAACGGTCACGGTACTGTTAGACATTTTAGCGGACTTAAGAAGTCTGAAACAAATGTATCAGACTTCTTTATCACGACCGAAGAGAATACGACCTTCCCGAGCTAAACATGCCAACCCTGTGACTAAGCCTACCGTACCACCCTTAGTGATTTCAACCCAATCATCATCATCAGAAGTAGGCCTCGGCCGTGGCAAAGGCTTAAGGCAGTTAAAGTTGATTGCTTAAACTCACCCCTACACCAAAAACCAAAGGCCCTTTTCAGGGCCACCCACTTCTCTCGAAAAGAGATAGACTTTCAATTGCCAATAACTAAAAAAAAAAAATAAAAAAAAAAAAAACCATTTGACCCCCTAGTACGTGTATATGAGTGCGTGAGTGTAGCTTCTTATTTAAAATCAAAACTCAAAGACACTTACCTTTTTATACCTAATTTATTCTTTTATCAATAGTTACAATCCAATTCACAATTCACAACAGAGTCCTTTAAAAAGTTCATAGACTTCTTCTGTTTCTTTGTTTACTCTCTCTGTTTTTTTCAATTTCTTCACCGTCAAAGTCTTTTCCTCCTCTTCCTCCTCACTTTCTTTCCTTCTTCTTTTCTTCTCCTGTTTCTTTTTCTTTGCCTCTTGTAAATAGAATTGTCTACTTTCTTCCTCTTCTTCTTCCTCTCCAGAATCCCTCTCTTCTTGCTCCTCTTGTTTCTTAGGGCAATCTGGAGACCAATGTCCTTTTTCTTGACAATAATAACAGGTATCTTGACTTTTGTCTTTTCTAACCCCTTTTTTTCTATTTTGACGGTCTGGACACTCTGAAGACCAATGCCCTTTCTTCTGACAGATATAGCAAGTATCTTCACTTTTATCTCGAAAGGAAGGAGAGTAGTCCGTCGGCTGGTCTGAAGAGAATTTTCTAATGACCCCTCGCAAAGCTCTGATGAAACGTTCCATCTGGGTAGTCTCTTCCATCGTTGTGTTCGGTTTGAGAGTGAAATGAATAGTGAAAGGACAAGACAAACACCCTTTTATATACGCTGGTCTGCCAGGACTATAAATTAGTCCATGGTGTTTAAACTTGAGTCATTTGACGTTTTTCACTCAAGATGAAACGATCCAATTCATTTGAGAAGAAAGAAGAAGAAAGTAAGAGGCAGAAACGTGATCTATCGCCTCGTACCAGAGCTGAAGTCTTGGCACAAATTCATGCCAGTGATTTTGAAGAGGACATGAGTGAACCAGAATCCAAACCCTCTAAACAAAGTTCACCACCCTTAGTTAACCCTGAAAAATACTATTCCATTCGAGAGACCGAAAAGCGCTCCTCTAGAAAATTTAGAACCACGGCTTACAAATACACGGTGAAGTTTAAAGATTTCAAGTCCGAAGTACCGTTGGAGAAAGCAGAAGGGTTCATCACCGGGGTGTGGGATTCTTTACTCACCACACTCAAGCGACAATATCAACCCAAAGAAGACGATCGCTTGAGACTTTCCATACAACACGACGGCTTGAAGTCCCCTGTCTGGATCGAGTTTAGCAGCCCTGCAGAATTGACCGCTTCCAAAGTCATGGACAAAATTCAACACGTACAACAATCCAATGACCAGTTTGACATCACCGATGGAAAAGCCACACTGGACATGACCCACGTCTCTCCTCCTCAAGGGACTGGACGCAAAAAGATGTTATTGGTGGACGAGCTTCGCAGCACCAAAACAAGTCTCGTCCGAATTCACAACCCTCAAGACCAGATGTGTTTAGCCAGGGCCATCGTGGTGGGACGAACCTATGCTAACAAGAATGACACGGTAGAATGGAAAAGAACCTGGAAAACTATTCAACGATCCGACCGAGCCAAACAACGAAGTGAAGCAGAACTCCTGTTGCAACAAGCCGGCCTGTCCACAGACACACCCTGTGGCATTCCTGAAATGCAAACATTGCAAGATGTCCTAGCTCCACGATACACCTTGAAAGTGCACCCTCAAGAAATGCGTGGGCCTCTGTTGTTTCGAGGGAAAGACTTTAAGAATGGAAAATACATTCATGTCTATCATCACGATGACCATTTCGATACCATTACCAGTATCACCGGATTCCTGGGATACAGATATTACTGTGAGAAATGTGACCATGGTTATAACAATCGAGAGCAACACAAGCATTGCGGATTGAAATGCTCAGGATGTTTGGCCTCTCCACCCTGTCTGAACGAAGGGCAAGAACCAGTGCCTTGTTCTGCTTGTCTGCGCACGTTTGTCAGCCCTGCTTGTTACCAACAACATCTGAAGACGCAAGGTTCACAACAGAAATGTACTTGTCAACTCCTGAGTTTGTGCCCGACGTGTGGACAAGGCATACGTACCAACAGTGCCAAGGTACACGTATGTTCAGGAAAGAAAAAATGTCACATTTGTCACCACATCGTGGACTTGGAACACCAATGCTACGTGCAAAAATACCAATCCCAACCAGAGAAAGAGGGTGGACACAAGAAGAAAGGCAATTTCATCTTTTTCGATTTCGAATGCATGCAAGAGACCGGCATTCACATTCCTAATTTCTGCGTAGCTCATCGAGCGTGCGAGAAGTGCATTCAAGAACCTATTTTCATGCTCAGGATGTTTGGCCTCTCCACCCTGTCTGAGCGAAGGACCAGTGCCTTGTTCAACTTGTCTGCGCACGTTTGCCAGCCCTATCTGTTACCAACAACATCTGAAGACGCAAGGTTCACAACAGAAATGTACTTGTCAACTCCTGAGTTTGTGCCCGACGTGTGGACAAGGCATACGTACCAACAGTGCCAAGGCACACGTATGTTCAGGAAAGAAAAAATGTCACATTTGTCACCACATCGTGGACTTGGAACACCAATGCTACGTGCAAAAATACCAATCCCAACCAGAGAAAGAGGGTGGACACAAGAAGAAAGGCAATTTCATCTTTTTCGATTTCGAATGCATGCAAGAGACCGGCATTCACATTCCTAATTTCTGCGTAGCTCATCGAGCGTGCGAGAAGTGCATTCAAGAACCTATTTTCATGCTCAGGATGTTTGGCCTCTCCACCCTGTCTGAGCGAAGGACCAGTGCCTTGTTCAACTTGTCTGCGCACGTTTGCCAGCCCTATCTGTTACCAACAACATCTGAAGACGCAAGGTTCACAACAGAAATGTACTTGTCAACTCCTGAGTTTGTGCCCGACGTGTGGACAAGGCATACGTACCAACAGTGCCAAGGCACACGTATGTTCAGGAAAGAAAAAATGTCACATTTGTCACCACATCGTGGACTTGGAACACCAATGCTACGTGCAAAAATACCAATCCCAACCAGAGAAAGAGGGTGGACACAAGAAGAAAGGCAATTTCATCTTTTTCGATTTCGAATGCATGCAAGAGACCGGCATTCACATTCCTAATTTCTGCGTAGCTCATCGAGCGTGCGAGAAGTGCATTCAAGAACCTATTTTCAGTCATTGCCCTCACTGCAGCAAGATTCCCGGAGGGCGTGAAAAAATCTTTCTGGGACCGAACACGCTAGCCGATTTTGCCCAATGGGTCTTAGACCCCATCAACAAGACGTGGAGCCAAGAGGACATCGAACGTTACGGAGATTGTCATCGTCATGCCACAGTGATGGCTCACAATTTCTCCGGATACGATGGACAGTTTCTTTTGAGATACTATACGGAACAATGCACCGAGCGTCCTAAAGTCACTTTGAACGGAGCCAAAATCATTTTCATGCAAGTGGGACAAGTACAGTTTAAAGATTCCATGAGTTACTTGGCCATGCCTTTGAGCCGAATGCCTAAAACGTTTGGAATGACAGAAATGGCTAAAGGGTACATTCCACACTTTTTCAATACGGAAGCCAATCAACACGCCGTTCTACCCCATTTACCTGAGGCTCACTATTACGACCCGACAACATGCGTACCGAACAACGAGAAGATTTCTACGCTTGGTACCAGGCTCACGCCTCCGACCCTTTCGACTTTCAGGAAGAAATGTTAAAGTATTGTCGTTCCGACGTGGACATTTTACGACGTTGCTGTGGAAAATTTCGAGAACTGTTCATGGAACACGGAGGGGTCGATCCTTTGAAAGAAGCTTGCACCATTGCCAAAGCGTGTTCCTTAGTGTACCGGCAACGATTCATGCCTGAAAACACTCTGGCTGTCATCGGTCCTCAAACGACCAACTATGTCAAACGTCAGTACTCGGTCAAAGCCCTACGCTGGTTACATTACTTGTGCGACAAGGAAGACAAATGGATTCAGCATGTCCGCAACGAAGGAGGCGAAAAGACCATCGGAACGCATTCGGTCGATGGCTGGGACTTAGAAAACCCCAAGATCGTGTACGAGTTTAACGGATGCTTATTTCACGGATGTCCCGTCTGTTACCCTGACCGTGGCACTAAAAATCAGTTTTTACAACGAACCATGGAAGACTTGTACCAGGCCACTTGTCAGCGACGCCTAAAGTTAGAACAGCAAGGATACCAAGTGGTGGAAATGTGGGAACACGAGTACGATCACCGTTTGAAAACCGATCCCGAATTTCAACGCCTCGTGGAAAGTTACCAGTTCATGGACCCGCTGAACCCGAGGGATAGTTTGTACGGAGGAAGGACCAATGTCACCTGTTTGCTGTACCAAGCCGACGAAGAGAAAGGAGAAGAAATCAAATACTTGGACGTGTGTTCGCTGTATCCCTACGTGTGCAACAATTGTCACTTTCCTGCAGGGCACCTACAATTGTTCACGGAACACATCGACCTGAAAAACATTCGACAATACGAAGCCTTGATCAAGTGCAAAGTTTTGCCTCCCAAGGACTTGTACCATCCCGTCTTACCTCACCGTTGCCAAGGCAAACTGATGTTTCCTTTGTGCCGTACTTGTGCCGAAACGTGCAACCAAGACCAACCTTGTCAGCACACCCAGGAAGAACGGGCTTAGACGGGAACCTGGGTCAGCGTAGAATTGTTCAAAGCTCTAGACATGGGATACCAACTGTTAGAAGTGTACGAAATTTGTCACTTTCCCAAGACACAAGAATATCACAAGGGTGACCCCACTCAGAAAGGCATTTTCGCCGACTACGTGGATGCCTTTTTGAAACTGAAGCAAGAAGCCAGCGGCTATCCTTCCTGGTGTCACACTCCCGAAGACCAAATAAAATTCAAAGAGAAATACTGGGCACAAGAAGGCATTACTTTAGATCACATCGAGAAAAACGAAGGCAGGCGATCGTTTGCCAAAGTGATGTTAAATTGTTTGTGGGGTAAAATGGCACAACGACCGTGTTTACCCAAGACGGAATATTTAACAGAACCTTTCCGCTACTTTCAGATGATTCACGACAAAACCAAATACATGAAACACGTGGACGTCGTTCGCGAGGATTTGATCTTGGTCAATTACGAAGAAGATCTGGACTTTGTACAAGACGACCCTTTTGGAAATGTCATCATTGCGGCTTACGTGACAGCCCATGCTCGCTTAAAATTGTACGAAGCTTTAGAACTGTTAGGGGAACGCGTCCTGTACTTTGACACGGACAGTTGCATTTACATCCATCACCCGAGTCAACAGCACCCTGACATCGAAGGAGACCGTTTAGGAGCCTGGACAGACAAGCATCCCGACGACAAGATTCTAAGTTTCGTCAGTTGGCGGTCCAAAAAATTACGGCTACGAATACCGGGACAAACAAGGAGAAGTGCACACGAAGTGTAAAGTGAAAGGATTGACTCTGAATTATCGTACCAGTCGTGTGGTCAACTTTGGGGTATTGAAAGAAGCCTTGCAATCTGGAGAGGATGAACACTTTAAAGTGACCACCTATCAACCCAACAAGACTGTACGTTTACCCACTCACCACATCGTCAGTCGACCCTTGGAAAAAGTCTATCAAATCGTGTACCAGAAGCGAGTGCGACTTCCCAATCATTTCACCTTACTGTATGGACACGTCGGTATTGGTCTGTATATAAAAAGGAACCCTAGGCAAGATCGATAGTTCATTGTGACTACCAAGACCAAGTGAACAAGATGAATACTTTCAGAGAAACACAAAACAAGTTTAGAAAGGCACAATTCAAGTTTGGGGCTTCTGAAGTGGAATGCGATTGTGAGCCTTGCGACTTTTCAACCTGTGTTAGTGACAGTACCAGAAGAACCCGTCACCCAGGACAGGACTGTCGTGGACATCCCTGAAAGACCCTTTCGGGAGGACACTTGTGTGACCTTACCCCCTATAGAACTGGTCAGAACATTACCCAAAACATGTTGTACAGACACTTGTTTTTATTCCACGTTGATGGTTATCATGTGCCTTCATCGTTGTACTTAAGTCTTTGGCTTTTATGTATTTTTGTCTTTCGTATTCATGTTTAAAACATTCAATAAACGTGTCCTGAAAAAAGTATATAAACTTTCGTCTTGGTTGTTTTCGTGTCACAAGTGATATTCCTCACACTATGGCTACCTCTGCTGTCTCTGCTCCCTCTTCCTCCACTGTCAAAGTCATCGACGAACACTTAGATCGTGCCAGTTGGGAGGCTTTGTATCTTCGCCATCCCTTTAACATGCTCATTGCTGGACCTAGCGGTTCAGGCAAAACCAAATTCGTCAAACGCTTGATCGAACATAAACATCATTTCATCGATCGACCACCTCAGCGCATCGTGTGGTGTTACAAAGAGTGGCAATCGGCGTACAGCCTCTTGCGAGAAAGTCAAGGCGATTCCATCGTGTTTGTGGAAGGCATTCCTAAAGAAGACGACGGCATCGTCTCTGACTCCCGTCAAACCCATTTGGTCATTTTCGACGACATGTTAGGAGAAGACGAAGAAGAAATTAAACTGTGGTTCACGCGCAAAGGGCATCATCGTAATGCCAGTGTCGTTTACATCACTCAAAATTTGTTTCAACAAAGTAAAGCCCATCGCACCATCAGTCTCAATGCGCATTACGTTGTCTTCTTTAAAAGCCCTCGAGATAAATCGCAAGTGCAAGTCTTAGCCAAACAGTTAGGAACGCCTTGGCTGACTCAGGCGTACGACGATGCCACTCAAACTCCACACGCCTATTTACTCGTCGATTTGAAATCTACGACCCCCGATGATTTGCGATTTCGTACCCACTTGTTTCACCACTGGTGCCAAGACGGAGGGCCTGTCCTGTACACGTCTTCGTCCTCGACTTAACTTCATTCCACAAAAAAATCTATAAAAACCTCAGACCCTTTTCGTCTGTCTCACACAACGTCAACATGACGTCCCTTCAGTCGCATCTTCCCGTCAAATTGATTCGTGCCTTGTATGGCATCAGTCGAGAAAAAAATCCACAAATACGAGCTCGTGTCTTAGAAGCTAGTCTCAAAGAAGTCTTACGATGGTTCACGGTGACGGCACGTCAATTACTCCAAGGGATCATTCAGATTCCTCATCAAACCAAACGCTTTTTTGATCGAAACAAAGTCGCTTTGACACAAATGGCCGATCCCCGCATCGACACTCAAACCAAAAAACAAATCATTTTGAAACCTGGAGGGAGCGGTACTCTGGGAGGGGTCATCATTCGCTCTCTCTTAAGATGGGATCCTAATGCCCTCAAAGTTCTCCCCAAGAAAAAAAGTCAAACGAAGCTCCAAGAAGAAGAAAAAGACCAGGTCCCCAAGGAGAACTTCTCCAGTGGCGGGACCCTCCTCTTACCAAACACCACCCCGGAAAAAGAAAAGAAGCCCCCAGAAAAAGAAACAGAGAAAAAGTCCCCAGAAAAAGAAAAGTCCACAGAAGAAAACTAGTCGCAAGAGAGGCACTTCGGCCAGGACGCAACCTTACACTCGCAAACCACGACCTGCCACGGCGGTGACCGCGTCTCCAGCAGCCTCAAGTTCATCCACTTCTCCATTGATGACACCAAGAACTGAAGAGTACTTGGAGACGTTGATCACACCAAGAACTTCTCCGTTGATGACCCCAAGAACTTCCCCAGTGGCAGGACCCTCCAATTTAGAGGCAGTGGCTGTTGCTCACAAAGTACCTTCTCCCAAAATCAAAGTCCAAGAAAGATCGGGCATGTTACAAAGTTTACTGGATTTGTCCAAGCAAGAACTGGCTCGATTTAGTCCGTTGCGTACCCCTGCACGACGTGTCATGCCTGTCCTGAAGTTGATACGACGTAAAGACAATCATTGGCGACGCGTTCCAGTATAGAAAAGGTGTGTGACCAAGTCGGGGTATCAGTGTTTTGGTGCTCCTGAAGATTCAAAGATGTCACCTTCCTAAAAACATCCCTCTTCTAAACAACCTCAAGGAAAGAAAAGGAAAGGAATGCCACCACGTTTAGTCAAACATGGGACATGTTATCTGTCCTGTCCAAAGCTTCTCCACCCCTACGAAAAAAACTCATTCAATCAGCTTCCAAAGAGGTCATCGATACCGTGTGCGAATGTTGTTTGAACGTCTTGAAAGGTACGATCCCTTTGTCCAAACACCAGAAACAATGCTTAGGCAAACATCGTCACGTTCTTCGCCAAATGCTTCAAAAGAACATCCCCCTTCGTCAAAAGAAGAAGATGTTGGTCCAACGTGGAGGCATTTTACCCCTCTTGTTAGGCCCCTTGCTGAAAGGAGTCTTGGGAACCATGTTGAGAGGACTGATGGGAGCAAGATAAAAAGGCCCTCTTAAGTCCCAAGATCTCAGAATCGACCCTTGACAACCCCATGGAAGGACGAAAACTAGCTTTAGTACCTTGCAAACGATGGATGGAATACCATCGTTGGCAAGAACAACGCACCCCGCATTTACCTCCTAATCCCCATTTGAGCGAAATGTCCCAGTTACAACACGAATTGCAGTCCTTGATGGATCGCCAAGATTTGTCCGAAACAGAAAAATCGCAAAAGTACGGTCAACTCTTGTAACGACTGCAACTCTTTCACCAGAAAGCTTTAGACGAAACAGCTCTACCCACTCTGAAAGATTTTAAGACCTTGATCACAAGTCCAGCACTATCACCAGTACCACCACCACCACTACCAGTGACCAAGACAGAAAAAGAAGAAGAAGAAGGGTTTCAAACTCCACCAGAAAAAGTACGCAAGTTAACAACACCACCTACCTCCAGAATTGGATGGATTAAAAAGATGATGACCACCCCTTCTTCATCACAAGAGAAAAAGAAAGTGAAGACAGAAGTGAAGACAGAAGTGAAACAAGAACCGATATCCCCTGTTCCGACATCCTCCTCTGCGACACCTATTGCTGGTCGCACACGCAAAGCATTGCAATCCAAGAAAGTACCCCAAGAGAAAAAGAGTAGCATCTTCCAAGAGTGGGTGCCTTACTAACACACAAACACAAAATGGAAAAAGTGTTAGCCAGCATTTGCTACTATCCCTTGCATCCTACAGTTTACAAAGGAGTTCAAAAATTGTATCGTGCTGCCAAAATTCGACTGAAAAGTCTCCGTTTACCTCAAGTGCAACGATGGTTACAACAACAAGCTACCTACACTTTACACAAACCCATTCGACGCAAGTTTGCCAGAAGTCGCACCCAAGTGGAAGGCATCGATCATCAATGGCAAACCGATTTAGCCGATGTCTCTCATTTGGCCAGCTACAATCGTGGCTACAAATATTTGTTTTGTGTCATCGACGTCTTTTCCAAATTTGCCTGGGTCGTACCCTTGACTTCCAAATCGAGCGGCGAGTTAGTGTGAGCCCTGCAACGAGTGTTGATACAAAGCGGTCGTCACCCTCTTCGATGGCAAACGGACAAAGGCACCGAATTTCTGAACCAAGCTTTCCAAAAAGAATTAAAGAAACGTGACATTCATTTTTTTACCACCGAGAATCCCGAAACCAAAGCCAGCATCGTGGAACGTTTTCAACGCACTTTGAAAGAACGTATGTGGAAATATTTTACACATCACCACACTCTGAAGTACATCGACATCTTACCGCACCTGGTGCAAGCGTACAACCAATCTTACCATCGAAGCATTGGACGTGCCCCGCAAGAAGTGACTCCCGAGAACGAAGTGCTGGTGTTTGAGCGCCTGTTTGGTACGTCCCCGACGAGGGCTGCCCCCAAGAAAAGTGGAGTGTTGACCGTAGGAGATTGGGTACGCATTGGCAAAACCAAACGCACTTTCGATTAAGGTTACTTACGTAACTGGACGACCGAATTCTTTCGTGTCACTGAACGAGTGCACGGCCGTCATCCTGCCGTCTATAAATTGGAAGACATGAACGGAGAAGTGCTCAAAGGAACGTTTTACTTACCCGAGTTACAACGTGTCACCAAAAAAGAAGACGACGTGTACGACATCGAAAGCATTCTCGAACGCAGAACCCGTAAAGTGGGCAAACGACGTGTCAAAGAAGTCAAAGTACGTTGGAAAGGATATCCACCCAGTTTTGATTCTTGGATCGACGCTTCGCAAGTCATCGACTATAAAAAGAAGTGACCATCATGCCCTTTCACACAGACGCAGCTACGTCGACCACTCCTTCACCTAGTTCTTCTCTGCAAGATTTACAAAAACAACCCTTGTGGGTGTGGTGTGGAGAACGTGTGCCTAAAACGCAAATCGTCTTTATCTGCCAAATCTTCGTGGTGTATTGTGTCATCGGGGCAGCCATCGCCAATTTGAGTTTGCAACAAGGAGACAAACAATTGTGGACCATTTTATTGAGCAGTTGCATCGGTTACCTGCTTCCCAATCCCTCCCTGAAATTCTCTTCCAACGGGAACCAGGGGAACCTTGTGTCCAGTGCCAGTGTCAGTCACCACTCCAATAACAACAACAACAACCCTATTTTGGGCGGAGACACGCCTCTGACGTCCAGTAACCCCTCGGACAGCCACAGAACTCTGGAATTATGAGTCACCAAAACCAATTTTACTTAACCTTACCCAGTGACAGTTCCATGGAGGTGTTTTCCAAGAACACGTTGTGCTGTTACACGGCCAAATTACCTCAGACCATCCCATTAGATCACGAAGCCCATTAGGAAGTGGCTTTAGTAGAAATCATTCACCCGACCCAAGTCCTCAATGTCCTTACCAATCAAAATTCTATTGATGTGGAAGTTCATGACGAACAATTGCAACAGTACTTGGATACCCATGACAAATATGACAAGAAAACCCCTGGCACAAAAAATCAAAAGTACACCACCTATCACTTGTTCGTTCCCCAAGGCTATTATTTTAGTGGTCAACATTTGGTGAGCACCATAACCTCCAGGTTTAATGTCGTGTTTCTGAAAGCTTTGGAAAGTGTCAAAAAAAGTGTCACCATGGAATACCACAAAGCAGCTCGTCGCTTGTTGATGAAATTTGACGGGAGTAAAATCGTGTCCATTTTATTTTGTCCTGAATTGTTTGACATGTTGGGCGGAGACATGGACATGAGAAAGGCCATGCTCAAGAAAAACGAATTACCAATCATTTACGACAACGGGTCTTTTAGTAAGTTATTTCGTGCCGCGGTAGAACTGAACCAAGGACTGAATTTGATGTTTGTGTACTCCGATGTGGTGGAGTACAACGTGGTGGGACACACCTCTGTGCCGTTACTGCGTGTCATTCCTTTCAAAGTGGATTCTGCCACGGTCACTGACGAGGAAGGTGGAAACACTTACCACGTTCACCGCGAATTTGTACATCCTCACTATTTGCCTGTCAGCAAGTCGTATTTGGGCACGGTCAACATTGCTCTAAAAAGAGATCTGGGACAAAATATTCCATTCACCAAAGGAAAAGTTACGGTGAAACTCTATTTTCGAAAACGGTTCTCTCACGATTCGTAAGTCATGTATCCAGTGTACCGAGGGGTTGCTCGACAGCGAGGACACGGTTTAGGAGATATGTTAAAATCAGCCTTTCGTTCGGTGGCCCCCGTGTTGAAACCGATGGTGACACGCGGATTGCACGCCTTGAAAGATGCGGCACTGACGCAAAGCAAAGAATTTCTCCAAAATGTCATCATCGACAAACAAAACCCTAAAGAAGCCTTCATGAGGGCAGGCAAAAATATCTTGCTGCAAACGGGTAAAGACCTTTTGGGCCGACGAGAAACACCTATAAATGCCCTGCACGCTACCGAGTCAGGCATTCAGCAAGGACAAGGTAGAAAGAGACGACGAAGAAAACACCCTTTCACCAGACTTCACACTTCTAGAAAGACAAAGAAAAGAAGAACCGTTCGAGACTTAGACGTTTTCGATTATTGAGAAAGAACAAAATGATGCACCGAGAATCTTGCGTTTGTTCCAAGTCGGAACTGGATCTGTTTGCCATGCCCCCCACCATGATGACCATGCAAGAATCCCAGTGGGTGGAATTTCACCCCGTCTCCTCTTTGACAGCCTCAGCTCCAATCGAGTTTGAAATCAAAGGACAGCCCGAAGATTACATCGATCTGAATAACAGTTACTTGTACCTGAAAGTCAAAGTTGTCGATGAGGATAATACGCCCCTAGATGGTGATGAGGTAATAGCTCCCGTCAACAATTTCATGCATTCCTTGTTCAGCGAAGTGGACTTGTACTTGAATAACAAACTGGTCAGCAGCAGCATGGATACTTACCCATATCGTGCCTAGCTGGAAAATATCTTGACGTACGGAAAAGAAGCCAAGAATACTCATCTGGATGCTTGCGTGGTATGGAAACCTGACACGGCAGGTGTAGCCACGTTTAACGACACAGTCCTAACAGAAGATGAAAATCCTCACAATGTGGGGTTTAACGACCGTCGTAAGAAAATTCTGCAAGGGCGAAGTTTAGAACTGATGGATCGTTTGCATTTGGACATGTGGTTACAAGAAAAGTATTTGCTGAACGGGATGGATATCCGTCTGAGACTGAATCGTAGCAGTGCCGCTTTCCATTTGATGGCCCATGCCAATGATACAAAACTATCATTCAAGAAGCCCGACTTTACGTGCGTCGTGTGGAAGTGTTACCTAAAGTGGGAAACGACGTCAGTCACACGTTGAGCAGAACGACTGCCAAGTAGTCGATACGACGCGTAGAAGTGAAAACGTTCACCATTCCCGCTGGACAGCGATCTATGATCGAAGATCATCTGTTCCAAGGACAGTTACCCAAGCGTTTGATTGTTGGTATCGTCAGGAATTCAGCCTTCAACGGAACCCACGATCAAAATCCTTCTGAGTTTCAACATTACAATGTGTCCAAGATCGAAGTCAGTCGCGACGGCAAGACCTTGAGTACCCGACCCTTTGAGCCCAACTTTGGTGTCGCGAAGAATTATTTGAGATCGTACTTGTCCCTGTACGAAGCCACGGGACAGTTAGGAACCAACACCAGTCACGGTATTTCGTACGACGATTATGCAGGAGGCTATGCTTTGTGGGGTTTTGATTTCACTCCAGACCAAGGCAGCGACGAGGGACATTTCCACCCTATAAAATCGGGTCAGATTCGTGTGGAACTTCAGTTTGCAAATCCACCTCCAGATCACACAGTGAACGTCCTCCTGTATGCAGAATTTCACAATACCATAGAAATCAACAGTTTGAGAGAAGTCATTCTAGATTATTAGAAGCCATGGAAGACTGTTATCCCTCTTTGCCTAGTGGAGAAACTTTGAAGATGGAATGTGAGGAGACCGTGGAAGAAGAAGAAGAATCCCAAGACGAAGAAGTTATCATGATGAAGTCAAGATGGCCAGAACAAGAAGCCCATTTAGTCTCCTGTTTTGCTACAGTCCTGGCAGATATAATGAAAGAATTGATCAAGGAAGAGTGCTATGGATGCCACAACGATCATCCCAGTCAAATTCAACACGACAAATGTCTGATGTTAAGTCAAGAAGAAAACTTGGACGAATATCTTGACAAAGCTTGGGATCACATCGAGATAGAATTCGTGTTGAACGAGTGGTATAAAGGCTTAGATAAACATTCTTCTCCTCCATTAACGTCTCTGGAGTGCCGTCGCATCGAATCTCTCTTGGACCAGAGTAAGAAGTCGGATCTAAACACCTTTGACTTGTCAGACATTTTCAAGCAAAAAGTCAGAATCGAATTGATCATTTATCATTACCTGTGAAGAAGAAAACCACACAAATCAATGGATACCTGGGAACTTTATTACCTTTAGAACCACAGCTCGTACATGGCTTCTTGGAATCCTGTCGTCTGTGCTAAAGATGAACTCCCTCATCGTACACCTCAAGACCATCTAGCTTATGTGATCAACACGGACGACAGTCATCTCCCAGGAACCCACTGGGTAGCCGTCTACTTTCCTCAAGAAGGATGTGTGGAATATTTCGATTCGTATGGATTGCCCCCTTTGGAAGACGATATCATTGACTTTATGAGAAGAAATGCTCAGACCACCCGATTCAATAATGTGAAATTACAAGGCACAGATTCCTTGGTCTGTGGACAATATTGTGTGTATTTTCTGCATCATCGGAGCCTGGGCTATTCCTTAGAACATTTAGTGACTCATTTTGATCCTCGTTCTTCTTGTAGAAACAATGTGAAAGTAGATCAATGGTTTTGTGACCATTATGCTTATCTTTTGTCTCAAGCTAGGAAACGTAGTGTCCATCAATGGCCTAATGACTTCCAACAGTGGAAATCACAATTTCATTCACAACGTTGTCAGCCTTGTCCAAAATAATGTGTGAGTTGGAAAAAAAATGTTTGTCATTTGAAACAAAATGTTTGATGTTATATTGTTGGATTATTGTTAAAAATGTTAGAGGTGTTTCTTAGTGTTAAGTGATTTTGAATAAAAAATGTTGTGTTTTGAAAAAAATGCCTTTGTGGTTTGTTTGACTATAGAAATCTTGATTCATGCTCTTTGACTTCTTACTATCCCTCTCATGGCACTCATTGAACGTTCCGGCTCGAAAACCGTGGAGGGATGTTTTCCCTCACGTCCGCGCTTTGACTTTAAAAACCGGGGCAGTTTCCAGTCTAACCATCCATTGCCGACTCATCCTCCTACGAAGATGTGCTCCAAACTAGCTAAGCTAAACGAAGCCTACGTGAATTTGCATAGGGTCAGACACAGTCTGATACCGAAACCAGAAGAGATAGAGAATGTGAGAATGTTAAAAGTCACTGAAGACCTGATAGAAGAGCTCTTCAGAGAAGAAGTGAACAGGGAGAAGGAAGAATGGACAGAGAAGTACAGACTTCAGAAACAGCAGAGAGAGCAGCAACAGCAGCAGCAGCAGCAGCAACCTGAACCTGGCAGAGGCTTTGTCGATTGTCGTATCGACACCAAAGAATTCTTCTTCTCTTTCCGAAGAAGCAGACCTATCGCCAGAAAGTCTATCGTCAGAGGACATCGCATTCTTAGAAACTAAATGATTGCCATAGCAAACAAAAAAAAAACCAGCCCCAATACTCTAGAAAAAAATAGTAATCCATTTGCCAATGTGTGTATGTAGAGTAGTGTGAATATAAACACTGACTCTTGTTGTGTGAATGTATGTGTTTGTGTATATGATTGTGTGTTTGTAAGTACTCACGTACGTTTCTGTGGATAGTAGATTATGATCATGTTTTTTTTTTTTTTTTGCTGTTTGACGTGTGGGGAGAGTAGATTTGGGGTTTGATTGGATTGCTTTGCGTATGTGGATAGTATATTATTTGTTTAATAAAAGTTTTTAGAATAGGGATGGGTAGTATAAAAAGTGAGTGAGTGTTTCTTTTAGGTCCGCGCGTTGTTTGGTCATGATCTAGGTAAGATCAATTTTGTTTTAGGGGGATGTTTTCCATCACGTCCGCGCTTTCAGTATAAATTAAAAATCGTTCGGCAGTCTAGCTACCCTTGCTGATTGATCAACACCAGCAAAATGAACACCAGACTAGCTAAACTGCTTGAACTTCATGTACACCTGGAATATGCCAGGCGTATAGTGAATGAGCTGGCTGCAGAGGCCATCGTAGAAGAGGGAAGGATGAAAGAGGAGGAGAGAAGAAACAAAGAAGAAGAGGAGAGAAGAAACAAAGAAGAGGAAGAAAAGGAGAGAGGAAATTTCAGAATCCCAGAGACAGAAGATTGGTGTTCTGAAGCCACTTATCCCGCCTCTGCTCTCCCCCCAAAAAGAGTGAAAGGAGACTGGGGAAGAAGATGTGTGTGTGGTGCCAGGCCTTGAAGGTGCCATCATTAACCAGGTGTCATTGGAGTTCAAAAACAAACAGCCCTTTTCAGGGCTACCCTATACTCTAGAAAAGAAATAGTAATCGATTTGCCAATGTGTGTATGTAGAGTAGTGTGAATATAAACACTGACTCTTTTTTTATAGTGTGAGTGTATGTGTTTGTGTATATGATTGTGAGTTTGTAAGTGCTCACGTACGTTTGTGTGGATAGTAGATTTGGTTTTTTAATTTTAATGTTTTGCGTGGGTGAATAGTAGAGTTGGGTTTAATTTTAATGCTTTGCATGTGTGGATAGTAGATTTGGGGTTTGTTAATTGCTGCTTCACTTATGTGGATAGTAGATCATATGAAATGAGAAAAGTAGGGATGTTTTCCTTCACGTCCGCACGTTTAAAGTGATGATCTAGGTAATATAACTTTTGGGCTTTAGGGGGATGTTTTCCATCACGTCCGCGCTTTTCGTATAAGAACCCACAGTATTCGTCGTTCAAACCATTCTACAGAGAATAAAAAAGAAGATTGCTTCAAACCAACTTGATAAAATGAAAACATTGCAAGACGTCCTGGACAATTTGGGTATGATGGAGCAAATGTTAGTGAGGCTAAACGAGGATCACTATTCTTATAGTTCCCATCGAGTGAAGATGGAGATCAACAATTTAAGAAAAGTAAAGGACATGATCAATGCTCTGATGAAAGAAATAAAGGAGGAGAAGGAGGATGAAGAGGAAAGGATAAGGATGAGAGAATGGAACGAAAAAATTGAAAAAGAAGAAGAAAATGAGAAGAGGAAGAAAGACGAGGAGGAGAAGCAGAAAGAAGAGAAAAAGAAGAAAAAGGAGGAAGAAAAGAAAGAAAAGAAGAGAAAAAGTGTAGGACAGAAGATAAGAAGCTGGTGGAGAAATAGAAGAAATTAGAAGAAGAAGAAAACCAAAGGCCCTTTTCAGGGCCACCCACATCTCTCGACAAGAGATAGACTTTCAATTGCCTACCCCTTTTTTTATTTTTATTTTATTTTATTATTTTTATTTTTTAAAAAAAAACAAAAAAAAATCCCATGTTAAATTCCCCTTGTCCCTAGAATTGCTTTTTTTCTCCCATGTTAAATTTCCCTTGTCGCTCAATAGACCCACGATTTATTCACCATGTTAATTTCCGTTGTCGCTCAACAGACCCAAAATATATTCCCATGTTAATTTCCCATTGTCGCTAAAGTGGCCCAGGGGTTTTCTCCATGTTAAATTCCCCTTGTCGCTAGAGTGGCCCAGGGTTTTTCTCCATGTTAAATTTCCCTTGTCGCTAGAGTGGCCCAAGGGGTTCTGTAATGCTAATTCCCATTGTCGCTAGGGTGGCCCCATTCACTACTGGGAGGGGGGAATTTCACTCAGAAGAACTAACCAATATTGCAATGACTAGACTCTGACGCGAATTATTCAAGAACGCCTCCTTATCACGCAACTTAGAGTGCAAATTCAAAAACAAAATAAATCACCAGATTTTTGGGCTTGCTTTGTACGCTTATGTTAAACGGTTATTTGTTAGTAGATACGTCTATGCATCAAGGCTATTACATACAGAATTATAAGCAAAGAGAAAACAGCGGGTAAAACCGAGAATTCCTACGTCTTGATTATTACAACAATTGTGAAATAGTTTTTTCTTTCCTGCAGTAGTCTTCTTATTTCATTTTCCACGAGTGTTACATTATCCTAATTTTTGACCTAAACATTTTTACTTTTCAGACTCGCTAGACTTTGAAACAAAATCATCATACGAGCTAACTGTTGTCGTTTCTGACAATGGAACACCTAGCAAAAATACAACCACATATATACACCTAACAGTGATCGATATCAACGAAGGTGGTCCTACGTTCTCAAGTAATTTCAGCGTCACCGTTCCTGAAAGTGCTGGCATGGGATACCTTCTTCAAGTGAATGCTAGTGACCCAGATAGCACAGGTTCTCCGTATGGTAATCTACTTTACTCGATAATTTCTGGAGACGATGACGGAAAATTTGCAATCGATTCAAGCAGCGGCGAGGTATTCGCAATAGGAAATTTAGATTTTGAGTCCAATCCAAAGTATGAGCTTGTCATCCAAGCCATTGAAGAGGCTGGAATCAAGTCGGCAACGACAATGTTGACCATCATGCTACAGTTATCTTTGAAAGATAGTCCTCCTGTTTGCATGGAAGACACATTCGTGGTCACTATACCAGAAGATACTGCAGTTAGAACAGTCATTTTGACTTTAAATTGTTCTGATGTTGAAGGACAATCTTATCTTTTCTATGACATCAACAGTACCAGCTCCAGCCCGCATTTTGAAATGAAAAATAATACGCTTCTTACAAAAGGCTCATTTAACTACGAGACCGGTGAAAATGTGTTTTTCTTAATTGTAGATGTTACGGACGGGAACAACACTGTAAAAATATACGGTACTGTGCATATAACAGATGTCAATGAATTCGATCCTATTTTCATTTTAGGCAAGTATTAGGATTATACATGTATTCCATTACTACCGATTCAAACTGATTGTAACTTTTGTCTCTACCACGCCAACGCAAAATACAATATTCCACCAGCTGGCACATTGCGCGATGTGCCATAGTCTTTTTCCAAAGCTAGATCCATAAAATAAATTCTATCATATCTGTAATCATTGACTCTCTCTCTCTCTCTCTCTCTCTCTCTCTCTCTCACACACACACACACACACACACACACACACACACACACGCACACATGCACCATACTCATAGCGCACCCTGAGAATTGCCTTGATTGTAAATGTCACGTTTGAAAAAGAAAACCGCTTCGTTGTTCGGTTCTAATCAAAAATAATTATCTACTTTTGACGTCTTTAGTACTTTATAAACTTTCCTTGAAAGTTAATTTTAATTTCACACTTGACTTACGTCAAAGAAAGATGGATAGATTTATGTCGGAAAAAGTCTTATCAGATACAGTCTCATATGTCTTGCGTTTGCTTGATTTTGTCCAGATTCCAACCAAACACAATCTTCATGACGTAATTTCCTGACAATGCCAATTCCATTTTGTTCTGCAAAAGCCCATCCTTGATGGTGATGAATGATATATTTATTTCTAATTTTCAGGGTCCAGTAATGGCATAGTGACCATTTCTGAAGCTTCCCCTATATCAACTTCAGTGACAACGTTAAAAGCTGTTGACTTTGATATAGACGACGTTGTAACGTATGGTTTCCTCAACCTAGAAGTCCTATTTACCCTGGATATGGCTTCTGGGTTGGTCTTATTGAAAGACAGCCTTGATTACGAGGCAGCCAACCAGCACACAATCAACGTAATTGCTACAGATGGAAATAGGACTTCACATTCAAAAGTCACCGTCAACGTTGGTGATGCAAATGATCACACACCTGTTTTCACACAGGAACGATACAGGTATCATATATATATATATATATATATATATATATATATATATATATATATATATATATATATATATATATATATATATATATATATGCGTGAAAAATTCTTTCCTAAATTGTATTCCAATTGGTCATTATTGGCCCATATTTCGGTACGATGGAATTCATGTCTTTGAACAAGTGCAGCTGATGATAGATGCATGCACGTATGTATGTCTGTGCCATAACCAGATCCCACACCCCTCCCGTCCAAATGAGCGACATTCCCTCATTTCGTTTGTTGATTAACATTCAGACTTTGTGGTCAATGATTTCTTGGGCGATATAACAGGAGATTATGATAATGAATCTTATTCATAACGACCTTGACACTTTGTTCTTTACAAATATATTCCGTCAGTTATTCCCATTTTGAAAGAGCTTAATATAAACCCTATTTATTTCCCCCGATCAGTGTTCAAGGAAGTGACGATAATGATGAGGACAAGGAAAATGATTAATCTTGTCAAAATTTTCCAGTTTTTCATCCTTGTCCATGACATGTATTAGTCGGGAAATTAAAGGTCCTTGATGTTTTCACCGACGGTATGTTGTCCTATTTCCTTTGTTTTAAATTCTACATGCTTCTTATTAATGCAGCGTCACCATGGAAGAGAATGTCGGAAATCGAACCATCGTTAACTTATATGCCCGGGACGAGGACTATGACTGGACGCCTAACTTCTATGGCTATACTATGTTCGAAATAGAGGGTAAATCTTTTAATATTTTTGTATTAGATGTGATCTAGTTCCTTTTTAGACGAAAGAGATGCAAACAGATTTAAATTCTTTCCACAGCAAAATTTATTTGGCATATTAGTACTTTATTCTATTTGATCAGTGCGAACCTTCCACTGTACATGGACATCACCTCACATCCAGCAGTCCGCTTGGCGTCGAGATATGCAATCTAGCTGGGTCCATTGCCGGATGATATGACAGCTATTTCGGCATAGAGTGATGAGTGGTCTTCAACAGATGTTGTAAACCACTCCCTCATAGCTGATCCATCTGTCTTCCCTCCTGGCTTCAACCTTCCACGACATATGTGGACCAAGCTGAACCGTTTCTGGACAGGTCAGGGTCATTGTGCAGTCATCCTTGTCCGTTGGGGCCAGGAAACTGACTCGTCCTGTAGCTGCGGTGCTCTACATACCATGTCACACACTGTGAACAACTGTGCACAGACAAAGTTCCCCGGTGGACTGCATGCTCTGCTCATGATGACGCTGTTAAATGACTGAGCATGCACTGCATATGATAAATAAATAAATATTTCTATTTTATAGTTTCAATTCTGCCACTTGTGGCTTAAGGGGATACTGCGCCGATGGGTTGCAGATTTGAATTCTGGCAAAATAATTTGAGTCGGATTTCGTTTTATGTCTGCAAATAAAACGCTTTGCTGTAGTTTTCTCGGTGCTAACTACTCTTTTTATGCCTGGATATCCCTTTAAACACCACTCTATTTTTTTCAGCTTGATAAAGTAAATTATAACTTTACAGAAGATATGAACTTTACTTGACTCTTTTGGAAATTAGTTTCGAGGAGGGAAGAGAATACCTAGTCATAATGATTGTTAGGATTTTGTTCCCCATACATTTATTAAATACGACGGATTAGGTGCATCTATTAATAAGGATATTGATTAGCATATTACGTATATAACTTAATCGTTATATATTTCGATCATTATTTAATTTGATCGTTATATATTTCGATCATCATATACATCAGTCATTATATAATGAGATCATATAATTCGATCACTATATTTCGATCGTAAAATAATTATATCAGGATGTAATTCAGCCATTATATAATTCGATCATTATCTGTTTCAACCACTTTATAATTCGATCATGATATTTCGATATCATGTAATCAAAACGTAATTTTATCGTAATATAATTCGACCATCGTTTGATTCTAATATATATATATATATATATATAGAGAGAGAGAGAGAGAGAGAGAGACAGAGAGACACAGAGAGAGAGAGAGTTCATATTTTGTAGGCTGATTCGGTCTTTTCCAAAAACGCTAAAATGTGACATTTTGTTAAATCCTTGTAAAATCAATATACGTTCTAAATACAGTATTTTCTCCGTGTAAAACATCCTAAGTCTCCTACAAGATAAAATCATATTTATATATTTTCTTTATCACAAAACGGGGGCACAATATCTTCATATTTTGTAATTTTTTTCAGCGATGACAACAAAGATGTGGTTGTGTTTCCTCGTGCAGAATACAAATGCAGTGATTCAACATATGCGCATTCACTTTTTATCAACTACCATATTATTGAATATTTGACGCAACAAATATCGCTGTCACTATAGGAATTGGTCCTTTATGTTTTTGTAAAGCAAAATAAAACATAACAATGTTACATCAATTGAATTTTTTCCTCGTGAAAACTGGCCCGTTACTAAAGTATAGTCTATCGATATTGTGACATGTTTGTCAAATGTGACTGCTTTGATGTGATGTCATTCTGAGTTAAAAAGCGAGGGAAATTATTCATCGTTCTTATGTGTCAGTGGTTTATGCAATGGAAATAGCTTTTCGACATTATATATTAGCAGGAATCTGGTTGGAAGTCATGTAATATTCTCTATACCTTTTGGATGATATTATGAGAGATATCTTATAAACAAACATTGCATGTATGTCAGAATGAAAATGTTATAAAATGACAAGTGAATGGCAATGCTCTTTCTATAGGTCTGTAATGTATTACTTCAAATTTTAATTTTGTAAACCAGTCAAAACTGAATTAGAAGGGCAATTGGTTCTCAAGGGCATGTCCTTTTTTATCGTGGTTTTATTTTTAAACTTTCTTTGATGCGACCTAAAAGTTATTATATAACTTATAAAACTATGTCCATATTTAATGCATTACATTTCCACCGTAAGATATAGTATTCTGTCCAAATGATGTCGCAAAATAAGTCGACTGCTGGATGACCAGCCATTAGTGTCTCTTGTCACTGGAAGTTTTAAATATGCGCATAGCAAACGTTGATCTGTACATTTTGAAAGCATGCATTTCATGTAGTGATATCAACGAGGTCATTTATTTTAACTGTTTACTCTATAAGAACCGTAACTAGGTAAGCTTAATTAACGAGTAAAGGAATCCATACTACATAAAGCTTTTAATTCATTTTGTAAGTTAAATGATTGTCATTTAAACTATGTCGAAGAATGAGTGCATCCAAAACCATAAGGTATCTTTCGTTCTCATTTCAGGCGGAAATAAGCATGGCCTTTTTAGTATTAATTTCTACTATGGAGGCATTTCAATAACCTGTCCGTTTGATTATGAGATGGCAAGTTCGTATTCTCTAAGGGTTAAGGTGTATGATACATTAGAATATTCGGGATACAGATCTTCTGAGACTATTGTCCATGTGGAGGTTCTAAACCAGAATGAGTATGCACCCATCTTTCTATCTAAGTCGTACAACACTAGCGTAAGTGAAGACGCTCGGGTCGGTACTTTTGTGACACAAGTCAGTGCCACAGATGACGATACTGGTGAAGATGGAGTTGTAAAATATTCTTTGACTGATAAATATTTTTACGTAGACGAAAGCACGGGAAAAGTGCATGTGAAATCCCCTGTGGACTTTGAATCAATGCAACAACATTCCTTGATAATTACCGCGACTGATATGGGCTCCCCTGCAAAGTCAGATGCTACGATCGTATATATAACTGTAAAAGATGCCAAAGATGGCTATCCCGTGTGTGATTCTTCCTTACACGTGTTACATTACGCAGAGAACCAGACTGTAGGAACAATACTGCCCGTCTTCAAATGCACGGATGTTGGCGCCGTTTCGAATGGAGTACTGACCTATTCCATATTTAGTGTCAATGGAGGGCCAACTTCACCTGAATTTTCTATCGATTCTTCAACTGGTGAGATTAAACTGGCTTCCTCTTTTGATTATGAGTCTACGTCTTCTTTCTATATTCAGGTTATTGTTTCAGATGATGGCTTGGCATCATTGTCCTTCACTGTCACATATAACATAAGAATCACGGACATCAATGAACATACGCCTTCATTTTCGAAAGCTACGTACAGTATTGAAATTGCAGAGACCACAGCCGTCGACAAGGATGTTTTAGTTTTAAAGGCAACTGATGATGACATTGCTGATAGTATTGTATACTCAATCAAGCCACATAATTCAGATTTTGAAATAAACTCAGCTACAGGAGTCATTAAAACTACAAACACGCTGAACCGGACGTTGACTCCATTGTACAATCTAACTGTTTATGCCACCGATAGTGGAACTTCATCATACAGTCGAACTTCCTCCACATCTGTTCTCATAACTATAACCAACACTACAACGCCATTCTTTCTCTCTCATTATTATGAGACATCTGTTTCTGAGAATGCCAGTGAGGGCACAACTGTTTTGTCCGTGTCAGCATCCGACCCCGATGATGCTACGGTATCGTTTTCTATCTGGAGTGGAAATACTAGAAACGCTTTTGCGATGGATACGGCCGGTAACATTGTCGTTCAAGATACAATTAGTCTGGACTATGAGACGACATCCTGCTACAATCTGACCATCGCCGCTGTGGATCAGGGAAGACAAATAGGGACTACCATTGTGTCCATACAAGTAACTGGATACAACGAGTTTGCGCCGGTTTTTACTTCTTTCAGTTCCATTGTTTCCTTACCAGAAGACACCGCCGTGAATCACGTTGTTATGACCGCTGTTGCTAATGATTCAGACTCGGGAGATGATGGCTTAGTAAATTATTCTTTTCTATCCAGTGCTCGTTCTAAGTTTACTATAGACTCTTTGACTGGCACTATACGTCTGGTTGGTACTCTGGATGCGGAAACAACCGATATGTACAAGATTGCCATTGCCGCCATTGACAAGGGACATACTCCAGGTAGATAAGTACCTTAACAATTATTGTCTTATATTGAACATTCTCGATAACATCACAATGTTTCACTGGTGGCAAATATTTTGTTCCGATGCATTTTAAGTAAAGGAATATTGAACGATGACCGAGAATGTAAATGGTAATGGTACCCGCCAGGTTTTCTGGGTTCTTGCTTCTTCTGGGCAACAGGAACCACCAACCTGAAAGCATATGGTTCAAGCAGTTATGCTACGTTTCTTCCTAATCTGAAATGACGTAAAATATTCCATGTTTTCCTTTCTTGTTTTCATGTTGTTGCTGACTTTGGGACTTTTTTTGTTTTGAAAACGCAGAAATATTTTTATCAGATTTTGAATTATTGTTGCGATGAGTCAAAAGAAATCAGTGCAAGTTAATAGTTATCTAAGATTTTCTTTAAATGCTGAAAAAAAAACATAGAACATACGATCAATCATGCTTAAATTAAACCTTTACAAAACGCAAAACATTATCTAATTCTGAGTTTATCATAAACGTATTTCACTTGATTACGCTAAGTTTTACTTAACTTAATATGGCAGATCTTGACGTTTCTGTTCTCATAATATACGTTGAAATGGAAACGGTGTCAAAGAACGATACTTTTGTTTATAGCAATGCTTTTTTTTCATCAACGAATTAGGTAAGCTTACTTCAACATCTACACTCACGATTATCATTACCGATGTCAATGACAATGCACCTACCTGCCAAAGCTCTCTCTACATCGTACAGCTGATGGAAAACGTCGAAATAGCATCAAATGTGACCAAGATTGAATGCAGTGATAATGATATTGGTTATTCCAACAGTGCGATGACCTACACGATAGTATCGGGTAATACACAATCTACTTTCTCTGTGTCTTCAACTGGCCAGGTGTCAACAGCGTCGTTCGTGGACAGGGAAATATACGAGTCCTTCCAGTTAATAGTTGAAATTAGTGATTCGGGCACACCTTCACTTACAACAACGACGACAGTTTCAGTTATTGTTCAAGGTAAAATATCCGAATTTCGAGTGAGAAAGTTATTTTAATTAACATTTAATTTGTAAAAACGTATCTTTTTTCCTTTGTAAAGGAATCTGATGCTACTATGCAACCACTGTATTAACTTAAAAGTAATTTACAGACGTTAGGTGCATTGTTAGCTAATTTTGCTTGATATTTATCAGTAAACGAGAATATGTCTAAGAAATAAACAAGGAACAACTATTGATCTTATTTACACCCAATTAAAAGGGGTTGTTAACTTCTGTATTTAAGATAAGGTATCAGTTTTCTTTTCAAAATCAAACTTGCAAGAAATTCATGGTCAGTTTATGCATACATATCTTTCTTAATTGCAGTATTTCTAGCAATATCTCCTTGTATCTCTGCACTGTGTAATATTATCCATAACAACCGGAACTGGGTTTTCCAGCTGTCACTGAAGTGTCATTTAAATTTGTATAAAGACAGAAACAAATTCGATACAACCATCGGGAACATGAATTGAAGTAGGAAACCGTACAAATCTGGTTCTAAAGCCGAGATCGTACAATCATACATTATTGCTAGATGGTGATTAAAATGGACATGGCATCCAATTTTATGCCCGAAACACAATAATAAAAACACTCGTCCACGTGCACATTCCGGGCCCGAAAGTAAAAAATGAGAGGTGTTTATGAGTCTCCCATTTGGTTTGAATTTAACACTGGAATCTGACAGGCATTGACATTAAACTATTGTATGAAAAAAGTAGAGGTCAGGCCCTTGTGTTCCTTCCACTAAATTATGGAACGTGGGGTGGAGTGGACTGGATCGTCCACTACTTACATACAACTAGAATATTGTCTTGTATCATCTATCCAGAATTGTAATATTACGTCATAAATGACATTCGGTTAGTCAAACACTGCTGCTTGGATTCACCGGCTAATTCGAAAAGGTGATTTACCTAGTTTTTATTGTGTTAGGTTCTTTGACAGTGATGACGGAAAACTCCTTCCACACTATCATGTTTGTTTTAGGACTAAATATTTTGTTTAAAACGGTGCCTGTGTTAGCTTTCATGTCCCACTCAGTCACATTATCCTGACACAAGGACGACTAATCCTAGCAATAACCTGTTAATGCTGAGCACCAAGCGAGGCAGCTGCTAGTACCATTTTTATAAGTCTTTAGTATGACTCGGTTGGGGTTCAAACCTGTGACCACCCACATCCGAGACGGATGCTCTAACCACTAGGCCACCGGAGCGGTATATATAAACAGGTAACATACAAGACATACAATTAATCTTCAAAGTATAATCTGATATTTCTTTAGTGCCATGAGGTTAAACGAACGCAGGATGATTTGTTTAAAGTACATAAAAACACACACATTCATTGGTATAAAGAAATCTACTGTCGTCCACAATGTCTGGATTCAATACAATGTCGATATCGCCATAAACTAGTAGTATACAGTAGACAGTTATGGTCCAGTATAATATCTGCACACTAACGAACTCTTCACAGATATGACAACACTAAAAGCAAAACTATGCAATTACCAGCTCACTAACGCAACACCAGTTGAACTATATAGGAAAGAAGGCACTAAAATAAATAATAAATCTTTACTGTCTAAATCAGACTCGAGGTTATTATATTTCATAAAAAGACGATAGTTACAGACACTGTAAGACGATGTAATATGTTGTTTTTAAATCGATATATGACAGACATCCTGGTACTTGGAATCGTACTGAAATAAATGCATATGATAAAACGTTGTAATTGTGACACTTTAATATTATCATACCTGATTCATTTAAGTGATTAGGTATGTAGAACATCCATATCGATTTCCCATTGGCAAACTTCGTCGCCTACGGTGACTAAAAAGTACAATCACTAGCGCAGTTGCTTTTGCCTTGAGTGGAGCACAGAAAGCATCAAATGTCAGTATACAAGTAAACATTATACGAACTTTTTACTGTGCGTTCGTAACTGAGGCCTTTTGGCCTAGACGTATCGCTCGGGATTTTAGATAGAAAGATTTGTGTTTCGGTTCTTGGCAGTTGAGAATGTATGTATATTTAAAATCATAAGAAATCCGATAGACTCCAGGAAGGAAAAAAGCTTGTGGGTGGTTAATACATGACGGCAGCGTGACACAGTGAGAAAGATAATAGGCTTATGCAAGTGAGCAAAGTTAACCTGTGAACATATATAAGTACCCAAAGAAGTCAGAAAGACTGCAAGAATAGTTCGTCTCATGATGGACTTGCGCCGCGTTACACGATACCAACAAAAATAGAAGAAAAAGAAGAGTCAAAGACAATTTATAATTCGTGAACACACATTCATGATCTCGGAGTATAGTCGCAATTGTTTCAGTTGATATTCTATCTAGGTCCTACACATGTAAGGCATTAAAAGAAATAAACTCTTACATCGATCTAATACAGACGGAAATGCAATAAATTAGGGACTTTCTGTATGATATTAAACATTGCAAATGTCCTGAGAAACAAAAATGCACTGAAAATATGTAGGCTAGTTGTATTTTACCTAATCCATAACTCTATCTGGCAACCGTATACGATTAGCAGCTGAGTGAGATTTCTTTTCAAAATGTAAACAAAAGATACAATCCAGATGCTTTGGGTATAAAACATTCAATTATATAAGTTTCTAGTGCACTATAAGGTATCGTCTTTTTTTTTTCTTTTTTTCTTTTTTTGAAGCCCTTTTTAATACTTATGGTTAATTGTGGATAGCAGTTTTAATGTTATACTATGTTCAAATGCATAGGCAATTTTGTGTGAGACATTAAGAAATTAAATAGGTCTCAGATTTGAAATATACTGCTTAGAGTTCTCGTAACTCATTTTTTCTAGGGGCCCTTAGTGGTCTAGTGGTCTAAAGCGCTCACCGTTACGGACCACTGCCATCTCACCTCTGTCAGCGTGGGTTCGAGTCTCGGATTCGGCCAATGTGGGTATGTGAGAAAGCTTGCCAGTATCTTCTCGTGGGTCAATGGTTCTTCCTGGGGTTTTCCCGGGTTCTTCCTCCACCATTAATGCTGGCCGCCATGTATAGCCTTTATTGAGCTGAAAAATGGCGTTAAATCCTACGACAACAACAACATTCTTTCTATGTGGAAAATAATTCCCAAGTTCATGCAAAAAAATTCACTAGGCACGGTCCAAGATCTTCCACAAAAATGTATAAAATTCTAACGTAAATCCGTAAGACCCTGTTTTTTTTTTCTTCATAAGGTATCTTCCGTAGAACATTTGCAACTTATGTCTGTGATATAGGACGATGGAACAATTCAATTAAATAGCAAGTATGACTATTACTTTAAAACTTGAGCAACTATGTCAACCGCCAGTTCCTCTCCCTGATAAGCAACATAACCAATCATTGATAGCCTCATTTTGATTTTTAATGAGGAACTGCAACTTTTCATACACGCATATGGGTTTGTTCTGATAATACACTGGAGTGAAAAACAAGTATTTTCATTGCCCGTCGGTAACATTGTAGCCAAGAAAACTGAGCTGTATTTAGACCAATGCGTAGTGTAGTGGTAAGTATTGCAACCTAGCATACAAACGAACCAATTTTCATATACATTTGTTTCTTTTTTATGTTCTGTTTTGCCTCGAGTTAGGGAGGAAAATTGTGTTACTACTGATATTTTCTGTGAGGATAGACACAAAAGGCAGCAAAATAAAAACAGTAAACCTCTGAGATTATCGAGGGGACACAGGAATACATGTGCTAATTCAGTCTTCCATACATATTGCTAGTCAGTAAATTTGAGTATAGAATAAAAATATAACTTGCTTGCTTGGTCCAAGTCAATAACATATATGCTTCATCTCATGTGGGAAAAACTTAAATCCACTCGGTGAAATATATTTGCTATTCACTCGTTTCAAGAAAATATCCTCTCTATACGAAATCTTTTCAGTGGACTACTTTGCATGTTATTTTCTGTACAATACATAGGCCTGCCAAGTATAAAAGGTTTCAGATGTGAAAGCAAAAGGGAAAGTTGTGATCTGTAAAATTAGAATATTTGTGATAGTCTAGAAGAAGGTGTTATGTCATCTCTGTTTCACCGCTGGAACAATACATATATATTACTAGTATTAGACAGATTATTTGAATACAAATCATAATTTAAACTACTATATATTGTGTTTTTGTCAATCGTGACATTAGATTGTCAAAGTTTTTTGTTATTGGATTGACCCATTTATCAGCACATGATAGGCGGGTATACAGGTTGGCCTGCATATCTAGTGAAGGATGTATCCGGGAAGAACCACAGACCCACGGGAAGCTACTGGCAAGAGATCTCACATACCCACGATGACAGAGCGCTGTACTCAAACCACTCCGCTACCCGAGGCCACAATCGCCAACGTAATAGTTGTAATAACTGATTTCTTTTTGTACATTCAGGTAGGCTTTGAATTTATGAAATGTAATATTGTTTATTTCTTCTAATTGTAAATTTGTTCCATGTTGGTAGGGGCCAGGTGACAATCGAATGTCTCGCTTGACAAAGAACAATACTACCAGTAAATAATTTGTTCGACACATTGGAGGCCGAATGTCATTGATTGTTCGAACATTGTGGTTTTCGTATTATATGCCAAGTCGAAGTTGTAGGAACGTGTGTATATACAAGATCATTATAACAACGTGTATATACAACATCATTATAACAACGTGTATATACAACATCATTATAACAACGTGTATATACAACATCATTATAAGAACGACGTGCATATGCAACATCAATATAGGAACATGTATATACAACATCATTATAACAACGTGTATATGCAGCATCATTATAACAACGGGTATAAACAACATCATAATATAACTGTGTATATACAACATCATTATAACAACATGTATAGGCAGCATCATTATAACAACGTGTATATACAACATCAATATAGGAACGTGTATATGCAGCATCATCATAAGAACGACGTGCATATACCACATCAATATAGGAACGTGTATCTACATCATCAATATAACAACGAGTATATACAACATCAATATAGGAAGGTGTATATACAACATCATTATAACAACGGGTATATACAACATCATTATAACAACGTGTATATACAACATGATAATATAACTGTGTATATACAACATCATTATAACAATTTGTATATGCAGCATCATTATAACAACGGGTATATACAACATCATTATAACAACGTGTATATGCAACATCATTATACCAACGTTTGTATACAGCATCATTATATAACTGTGTATATACAACATCATTATAACAACGTGTATATGCAGCATCATTATAACAACGTGTATCTACAACATCAATATAGGTACGTGTATATGCAGCATCATTATAAGAACGACGTGCATATTCAACATCAATATAGGAACGTGTATATACAACATCAATATAGGAACGTGTATATACAATATCATTATAACAACGTGTATATACAACATCATTATAGCAACGTGTATATGCAACATCATTATAAGAACGACGTGCATATACAACATCAATATAAGAACGTGTATATATAACATTATTATAGGAACGTGCATATAAAACATTATTATAGGAATGTGTATATACATCATTATAAGAACGTGTATGTACAACATCAATATAAGAACGTGTATATGCAACATCATTGTAAGAACGTGTACATACAACATCATTATAAAAACGTGTACATACAACATCATTATAAGAACGTGTATATACATCATTATAAGAACGTGTATATACAACATCATTGTAAGAACGTGTATATACAACATCATTATAGGAACGCGTATATACAACATCATTATAAGAACGTGTATGTACGAGATCATAATAAGAATGTTTTGTATACAAGATTAGTATAGAAACGTGTATATTCGACATCAGTATGGGAACGTGTATGTACAATATCAGCATAGGAATATGCAACATCATTATATGTGTACATACAACATCATTATAGGAATGTGTATATACAACATCATTGTAGGAACATCAACAGAGGTTTCCTTTAAATTCACAGAAGAATACACGAGGATGTTATATCTCAAGAAGGCAGTGTTTTAGATATCTAGGAAAATTACTTCCAAGATCATCACTGGTGTTGACTCGATATGTTTTTGCAATTTCACATGGACTACAATTCATCTTACTTTTTTTCAGATAAAAATGAGTATTCTCCCACCTTTGAACACGGCAATTTGGTTTACAACATATCGGAAAACGTGCCTATAGGAACATTTGTGGGTAAAGTTAATGCAACGGACAGGGACGCGGGTCAAGCAGGTAAAATTTAATCATAGTGACAATGCTTGTATGTATGTATGTATGTATGTATGTATGTATGTATGTATGTACGTACGTACGTACGTACGTATGTATGTATGTATGTATGTATGTATGTATGTATGTATGTATGTATGTATGTATGTATATGTGTGTATGCGTGCGTGCGTGCGTGCGTTGCGTTGCGTGAATGCATGCATGTATGTATGTATGTATGTATGTATGTATGTATGTATGCATGCATTTGCTCTAGGATTTATGCATACATACGGACAGATCGATAGCTATCTGAATAGAGAGAAAGACAAATTATGACGGACTTCTACACAAAAATCTTATTTTCAGTAGGATACATTTTCATTAGGATACATACGTACATACATACAATTTGATACATGTCTATATATAATGTGGATACGTTTGTTTTTGTCGTACGGATGTAATTGCGTGCAGCTTCATTTTGTCGTTTTTTTTTAGCTCACTTTGAAGTCTTTCAGCCCCATGGACTTTCGTCCTTCGTGTTTAGCTCTCATGGTCTTTGAGCCCAACTCACTTCTGTCCTTTGTGTTTAGCTCACCTGGTCATTGAGCACTCTAGATTTCTGGTTTGTCCTTGTCTTTCATGTTTCACTCACCTGGTCTTTGACCTTAATGGACTTAGGATTTGACCTTGACCTTCATGATTAGCTGACATGGCTTTGAGCCACATGGACTTCTGGTTTGAGACTGTCCTTCGTGTTTAGCTTACCTGGTCTTTAAGTTATATGATCTTTTGGTATGACTATGTCCTTCGTACGGTGTGCGTACCTCAAAAATTGCTAGTTATTACATTAGAGCCTTTTATTTCTCAACAGAAACATGGTATCATCAAGACCTTGGACATGTTACATTATGAATAACTATTCTCAGACTCTGGCCCCACGACCGCAAAAATCATTCAGCTCAAAATTCGAACGCCTGTTTAGCAAATGTCAGATTAGTGATCCGTCAGATGTCAGAACTTTGTCTGTGTCTGAATGTGAGTGTGAGAATTGTTGTAATCTGATGTCAACTTGGTTGACTTTGTTAATACCCCAACAACTATTTCTTTTGAGAAATTGATTACACTTGGTTATATGACCAAATGTCATCATAGTTTTTTAAAAGTCCGGTTTCTAGAAAAAATATATTGTCATTAATAAAGTCATTTGGCTTTTGATCACAAGAGTTTGTTGCCCAATCTAATAAGCTATATTTATGTATAGAGTTTGATTACATGATCTTTGATAACCTTATATCATAACGATACCTGCCATTTTTAGTATTATTCGTATCGGAATGAGGTGATCTAGCTTCAATGTCCAACAACCACAGGGGCTGGATTTAAGAATAAATATGCAATCGATGCCAATCCTAATTGATATATGAGGGCCCCACATATTTTATCTTTGACCTTGGACGTATCCACTTACCAACGAGATGGAAATAGAGATCACTCAGTTCCCTACTCTCTTCCTTCAGTACCCTTTATAGTCCCTCTCATCTGTCCTTCAAGAACTTTCCCCTCTGCCTCGCTAGAGATCACCAAAACACCTACATATAGCGTGAGATTTTGTCTCCTTCGAATATGTTCCAATATCACATTGCATTAGGAATATTAGCCTGCTACCTCGCGAATCCAGCCATACTAAAAGACGAAAATCGGCTTGTTGTCTGAACGCTCTGGTGGCCTAGTGGTTATAGCGTCCACTTCGGATGCAGAAGTCGTGGGTTCGATCCCCGGCTGGGTCAAACCAAAGACTTGCATAAAAATGGTACTAACAGCTGCCTCACTTGGCGCTCAGCATTAAGAGGTTAGTGTTAGGACTGGTCGGCCTGGTGTCAGGATAATGTGACTGGGTAGAACATCATGCTATATGTCTGCGGCATGATGCCCCAGTGCTAGACATCACGTTAAACCAGGGGTGGGCAAACTATAGCCCGCGGGCCGCATGTGGCCCGCCAAGGGCTTTCATGCGGCCCGTCAAGGGTTTTCATGCGGCCTAGGAACAAGTCATCATTCGCACTGACTCTGTATATGTTAATCATTTTATCAAATAAATGTGCTTCTTTTGAAGTTTAAGTTTAAGTTTTCAAATATTAACAACATACTAACAACTGAAAATTAATTAGATGTTATTTAGAAAAACCGTTTGTTTTTGCTATTTCAAATATTAATTAATTTACTTAATGAACTATGCGGCCCGCGACAAGGTGTAAATTTGTGTATGCGGCACTTGCACTGGAAAGTTTGCCCACCTCTGCTATAAACTGTCACACTGCAGACATCGTAGCGATATGACTGAAAAATTGTTGAGGCTACGTTAAAATTCCAAATGACACACACACACACACACACACACACACACACACACACACTTATCTTATTGTCTAGTTTTAGATAGACAAACTCTTGGCCAGTATCGTGCTATTTTGTATATTTATTCCACGTATTGTTCTTGTATTTAGTGTAAGATAAACATATATAAAAGAGATTTGGTCTGTTTCTACGGACAGAAAGATAGCATCAAATCATGTATCGCAAAAGAAGTGTCTCTTTGTTCCATAAAGTACTTCCTCCATCGTCAAAATTCTCTTTTCGCTTAAGGGTCCCCTTTGCGCCTTCATTTTGTAAGAAATTCAAGCTGTAGCACTAAATGAAGATATTTTTCTGCATAACCACAATCTCACACAAGCCACATATGCGTCTGTGGGCTGGGTGGTCAGGCATTTAATTGAAACTGCGTTTGTTGCGAAGCTAAAAAACAAAAATCAGATTGTGAAGAGTTTTGTGAAAATAGTAAATAAACAGATAAAAGAAAGCGTTGTACTAGTGTACAAAGTGAGTCAAATAGGTTTTCGCTCCCGCACATGGTGTTTAGTGGTCTATTAACTGCCTTTTCGTTACTATCTTGTCGCTTCCATCTTTAACATGGCTTTTGTTTAGAACCAATAGTTTAAATTATATTGACAAGAGCTAAAAATATCACGATGATTTTAGAAAAGTATTTTAGCGTCAAAACGTTAAATACGTTTGCTTATTTATTTGCTCAAACGTACTTCGGATTAGACCGGTGAGTTTAGTGTTCTTATTTCTGCAATTGTTTAAGCCCGGGTTGTATATCATGGAGAGGCGCTTTTAAGTCCTACTTCAGATATCGAGGAGATAAAGTCATCTTTAAGATATTAAGAAGATCAAGTGATCCAATCAAATGTACAATAATAATTACGTATTGGTATGATCAAATATCAACTAAAACTACACCTGTGATAAATACCAATTTGTGAATTTTACATTCCACCAACAATGAACATTTTGTGTGACGTTCAGTCTAGGACGGTACGCCTCATGTCGCATTCGACTGACGATTTGACATTTATAAGTTGATGTTTTTATATATAGTGAGACAAGCAAACTATTTGTAAATACAAAAATATATATTTATCCTCCATATATACTACAACATAGGTGAACATATTGAAAACACTAATTGTCATGGTTAATCACGAAAAGTTCAATGAATATTGGTTTTGGCCAATTTGAAAGCATAAGCTTTTGATACGTACACCTAAGCTATTCTTTTCATTATTCTTTAGGTGTCATAATCTTTAGCAAACCCCACTGGGATTGGCTGAACTGGTTTCAGATTGATTGCAGGACAGGTGTGATAACGACTCGAAAGACGCTAGACTCGAAAACATATTCGGTTGTGTACTTGCAAATTATGGCCTTCGACGCAGATCCAACCCCGCACTCAGCATCTGTTGCAGTTTCGGTGTTTATTACAAGTATCAAAGACAGCAGTCCTGTTTGTGATTTCAATGTGTACGAGTACACCGTTCTGGAAAACGTAACAACAGGAACGGTGGTTGGCAACATTTCTTGCTCAGACGCAGATGGAAACAACCTTACCTACAACATGTTATCCGGGAATGAAAGAGGGCTTTTCTATTTAAATGTCCTCAGTAACGGAGTAGAAGTTATGACAGTGGGCGAATTATATAAAGATACGCAATATATTCACCAACTTTATATTCAGGTTTCCGACAATAAAAGTGACGTATATGTGAATGTCACGATCACAGTTGAGGATATCAATAACAGAGCCCCAGATATATTATCAACAGGGAGTCTTCTTGTTGATATTAGCGAAAATACAGACATAGCAGTGAAAGTTTATGAAGTAAATGCAACAGATGCAGATATATCCACTGTTATATTGTATTATTTCATCACATCTGGTAACTCTGAGAATAAATTTTGGATATCTGAAACTACAGGAATCATTCAGCTTCAAAACTATTTGGATCGAGAAAAAACATCGTCTTACAATTTAACAATAGAGGTAACAGACGGAAAGAATTTTGCTTCTTTGACAGGAACAGCTTCATTAATAGTTACAGTGAGCGATTTCAATGACAATTATCCCGTTTGCGACAAAGGAGTTTACATAGTATCTGTTGATGAAAATACAGCCATGTCCACAATAATTGCCTCACCGTCTTGTTATGATAATGACAGCTCATCCCAAAATCTCCTGTTCGTTATATCTTTTGGTGCCAACGGTATGTTTTCAATTGACAACTCAACTGGAGAAGTAACAGTATCGAATACTCTTGACTATGAAAACACGACCAGCTACCTTTTGACTGTTAGTGTAGATGATCAAGGCTCCCCGCCATTGACATCGACGATTGAAATATCAATATGGATAAATCCAATCAACGATAATAACCCTGTTTTCTCCAGGAATTATACCGTTTATGTGGCGGAAAATGCAAGCTTAGGTAGCGATGTGATACGGGTTACTGCCCCAGATGAAGACTTGGGACTCAATCACGGTACTGTCAGGTATTCCATCGCCTCAGGAGATATTCAGTCCCCATTTTTGGTAGATTCTGGTGATGGAACTATCAGGGTCGCCGGTGCGCTAGATCGAGAAGCGATAGCAACCCATATATTGATCGTTGTGGCCAGCGATTGCACATCGGGGTCACCAGATGAACGGTCCTCCAGCACAGTGGTTACTATCCATGTTACTGATATTAACGATAACTACCCGGTATTTAATCCAAGCATCTACAGCACGACACTGCTAGAAGATACAGTTATTGGTACTACCGTAATTCAGCTGTCAGCAACAGACATCGACGATGGTTTATCCGGAACGCCAGGTCTTTACTACAATATTGTTGGTGGAAATAGCGAGGGGAAGTTTAATATGTCAGGTAATTACGTCATTTTGCAAAGTGATATTGACCATTCCACAACAGCACAATATCATTTGAAAATTCAAGCCAAAGACCAGGGAAGTAAGCCGATGAGTTCATTTACCTACCTCAACGTGAAAGTTACCGCTGTAAATGAATACAGCCCATCCTTTTATACAACAGTAGATACTATATTTGCCTATGAAAATGCGTCCGTTGGAACAGCAATATACACTTTCTCGGCATCTGACAATGATACCAGCAAATATGGTGAACTGAAATATGCTATGGTCGATGGGAACACGAATTCAGTGTTTTATGTAGACGAAGATAGTGGAGACTTATTAGTATCGTCACAGTTAGATTTCGAAAATGATCCAAAGTTATATAATTTGACCATTGAAGTGACGGATAATGGTGGAGAATCCAATAACAACTTTACCAATAGGTTATGGATAGTTGCACAGGTGATGGACTCGAATGATAATACACCCGTGTGTATCAGCGGTGGATTACCAACTAGCAACTATACCATGTACATGGATGAAGATGTTGACTCTGGTTACATCCTAAGGACTGCGATCATGGCATCTGACCGCGATACAGGTATCAATGCAGAAGTGACATTTTCCATCGTTAATGGCAAAAGTTCTGGTTTGTTTTCTATAAATAGCTCCACGGGATTTCTAGCGACCAGTGCATCAAATTTTGATTATGAAATCACGAAAGCATTGACTCTCCTGGTGAAAGTATCTGATAAGGGTTTTCCATCTTTATCGACTGAATGCCGTGTGCAAATAATATTGAATGATGTAAATGACAACGCCCCTGTTTTCCAAGCAATAGATTTTACCATTAGTGTTTCTGAATCATCTGCAATTGGCACTACAATAACCACAGTTACTGCGAGTGATGCTGACAGCAACGTCAACAACAACAATGTGTTCAAATACTTGCTAGAGTCGTTGTATTTCATTATCAACTCTACATCTGGAGTAATAACATGTAATTATACATTGGATAGAGAGATGACGCCAAGGTATCTTTTATTTTATTTAATTTTTCAGTTGCTTACCAGTCTTATAGTAATCGCTCATGTATATATGTGTGTTCAGTACGTAACGATCCAGTTCTTAATGCATGCGAAATATAATACTAAATGCACTAAAAAATACCCCCATTTCAACTCTGGTCCATTGAAAATGCTTTTTAGTAAAGTTTCTGTATTGCAACAAAACGAAAGTTGTATATGTTTTATAATTTTGTCTATATTTATTAATGCACCACACAGGTATTCAAACACGTTTTAGAAAGCATGTTTCTGCAAGAGAGTCAAGAGCAACTAAGATATAATTATATTCCATACATTATTTTGATATATAACACTGGTAAAATGAATCAGTTCCAAATAATATGTGATTATTTCAAAGCATTTTTACAGTTCGTTATCTGCCATTTTGAGTACATCGGTCATCAACCGGACATATGAAATTATGCTCATTGAGTATTGATAACGTTATGTAGCAATTCAAAATTAAAGAATATATGCCACATATATTGTAATACAAGTTTTTGTTAAAAGAAAGATATTTATACCAGATCGCGACAAAGATCTTTCTTGTCGTTGCAGCTATATACTAAAAGTTTATGCCATTGATCAAGGAGCTCCACAGCTGACTGGAACAGCAACAATCACAGTTCAGATTGAGGATATTAATGACAATAACCCCGTCATAAGCGGAACTTACAACACAACAATCTACGAAAATATAGACGTTAATACAGAAGTTTTCAAAATATTAGCAACTGACAATGATATAGGCAAAAACAGTGCATTGACATTTGCTTTTAAGTCCGGGATAAATGATTTTTATTTCAAAATCGACCTAACAACTGGTTCTATTCGGGTGAGAAATGCATTGGACCGCGAAACCATTGATGCGTATTTGTTAGAAATTACAGTATGTGATAACGGAGATGCCCCCAGGACTGCTTCGATAAACGCTACGGTCATAATCCTGGACGTGAATGACAATCCTCCAGTTTTCAGCCAAAGTGTTTGTGAAACATCTGTCATGGAGAACGAGCCAATTGGGATTACTGTACTTCAGGTCCATGCGACAGATGAGGACCTTGGCATCGCGGGAACAGCAGGTCTGATATACAGTATTGTTGGTGGGAACAGTAATGACACTTTTATCATGGCTAGAAATAACATTGTTCTTTCCAAGGACATTGATTATATGACGTCATCCGAATACCTTCTTAAAATAAAAGCTACCGATCAGGGACGTATTCCTTTGATTTCATATGCATATGTGACTATCTCTGTCGTCGCCGTTAATGAATACAGACCAAATTTTAATGTTCGTGAAATCTCGATAGTGATATATGAAAATACTTCTGTTGGAACGACTATTTTTACATTTTCTGCCACAGATGAGGACACAGGTCAGTATGGGAAAGTGAAATTCTGGCTAATCAGCGGTAACACACATGGACAATTTACTATAGATGAAACTTCTGGTGACTTAATGGTAGATTCACCGCTGGACTACGATTCTTTGCCACGGATTTATAATCTAACTGTTGGCGTGCAGGATTTGGGAGATTATGCCAACAACACGTTCACAGACAATACATGGATTACCATTGCTCTGCTAGATGTTAATGACAATTCTCCAATATTCATGTTCAATGGTTCGCGGACAAATACTTACATTGCATCTATTAACGAAGATGCTGTGATCGGATATTTATTTTCCGTGGGAATAAATACTTCTGACATTGATTCGGGATTAAACGCCCAGGTAGTTTATTCCATGGTAGGGGGTGATGGATTATTCCACTTCAGCATAGATGCTTCCACTGGTGTATTGTCAACAACATCTACGTTTGATTATGAAACGAAAACGATATACTCAGTGGTTGTGAGGGCTACTGACAGAGGGTCTCCAGCATCTTCATCCAACAGCCTCGTGAAGATACAGATAAACGATGTCAACGATAACACTCCGTTGTTCCATATTACAGATTGCTCCATACGTATATCTGAATCCTCAGCTATAGGGACGAGCGTTACTGTTGTCATTGCGACAGATGCAGATTCAGAAGTTAATGGTAACAATGTGATAATCTACGCCTTGACTTCTTCATACTTCTCTGTAGACCCATCATCTGGAATCATCAGTACAGTTGCATTATTAGACAGGGAATCGATGGCTATGTGAGTAAAATATTTTGATATGTGCAATATTTTTATAACTGGCCAATATCCATGCCTTTTAATTCCTTACAATAGGCACTGAATTGACGCTTTACAAATTTCATTTTTAAAATAATTTAGTAGTTGAAGCATATGCGAACTATTAGGGATGCAAGGATACTCCCAAAACCTCCTGCGATATATTGCGATATAGCAAACTCATATTATAATACGTATTGCAATAAAGTAACACTTAATGATAATAATTTAAAAAATCACTTTAGCATTTTCTACCTTGCAAGACTTCAAATGGTAATCTAGTAAATTGAACATATAAAAATTAACATAAAAATGAAACAAGCCTACAAAAAACTGAAGGCAATAAAATTATCGGCAAATAAAAATCTCACTGCCGTTTTAGTCTGTATTTTAGTTTAAACTTCACAGGAGCATTATTTAAAATGTCTCAGCACATTTGAACTATCTTTCTCATTTTTTAGCAAGATACTAAATAAATCACTGCACATTTTTCATGAGGTAAATTAACATATCATCAACGTCTAAACTCAGAGCAACCTTCTGTGCGGTAACAATATCTCCTGCTGTACTAAAGACACTCTCCGATGGCACGGAAGTTGAATGAATGCATAACCTTTTCCTGGCAACTTGTGCAAGGAATGGAAACTTGTACTGCTGAAGTTAAAACCATTTCAAAGAATCATCATCCAATATTATTAGGGATTCATTCATGAACAAATCAACCTCTGCTTCTACATTCTTTTACAATCTCGTGGTAAGCGTATATCTAGCAGAAAAAGAAAATGTGGATTTTGAAATAAAATGGAAAAATTTTGAGGAATATACAGATGAAGGCAAGACCGTGAAAAAATCGCGGTACGGAAAATCGTATTGCTGTATGTATTGCCAGATCAGCAAACAGCAAAGCGCAATATACCGGTATACCGATTTATAGTTGCATCACTATGAACTATTATCTGGATATAAATAAAAGTGATGGACTGATTAGCCTAAATCTACATCAAAATACTCTAATGAACGTGCCAAAATTACAATGACCTTTCAAGACATGTGATTGCTTAATGAAAATGTATTACTACGTAACTATATGCAAAAGACCTTGAACAGTTTGAAGTTTAAGAATAGGTGATGACGTAATATAGTTAACCTCAAAATGGTATTTAGAAATATTCACAAAGTGGATTTTCCTAATTCCATGCAATATGGTGAAATAAATGTGTTTTAAAAATGACGACAGTCACTAACTTTGCCTTAACAAGGGAATTTCTCTGATAAATTTAGGTAAATGAAACATTTATTTTATGACCATGCACGGAATATACCAAAATATATGTTCCTCCTTGCTATAAATAGCAATATGGTATATTGTCTGCAGAAGATAGATTGCTTTGTCCCTTGGCTAGCCTGTACTGAGGCAGATAGTTTGGTATGTTCCTTACCTGGCCTGTAATGAGACAGATATGTTGGTCTGTTCCTTTCTTGGCCTGTAATGTCGCAGATAGTTAGGTCAGTCCCTTACCTGGCCTGTAATGGCAAAGAGTTTACTAGTAAACTAGTTTGTTCACCAAAGAAGATTGTAAACGTTCTTGCAAAAGAGATTGTAGATGTCCTTCCATAAAAAGGAGCTTCGTCATGGTAGAAATATTGAAAGAAAAGAAATCCTCAGGGAACCTCACCAAAATCATATGGTCTACGGAGACAAAAAGCTGTTAAGAAAATCGTACCTATTGTGAAAAAGAAATTCTAAATTCATGCTCCACGGGACCGAATTTGCAGTAACGTGCAGACGTGGCATAATCGTCTGGATGTCTTAGATTCAAAGCTACACAAGAGCATTATATTTACAGTTAGTAACATAAAACACCGGTTGTCTTGCTGTGGTAATGGCGCGCTGTACATGGTCTAAGAACTCGTCTGAAGTAGCAACATGTACTACTTCGGAAAGAGAGCATTCTAATTACTGACTGTCCTGGAGAAGAAGTTGTTCTTGTGGGGCTCTAAGTTTTTCTGGGTCCTTTATTGTGTGTGTGTGTGTGTGTGTGTGTTTTAATGTGTGGATGCTTGGGGGGAGAAGGGGGTCCCATTCAAATTGCAGTCATAGGTTTTGATTCTGCAAATGGGTTTGAGGCTGTAGTCAGCTAACTTAGTCAGGGTCTGGTTGTTTTCTGCCAAGAAAAATGTTATTACAATAAATTGTTTTAGAAATGAATGCTTTCATAGTTAAATTAGTTGATCAGGAGAGTTCGTTTGATTGAATAAGGCATAAAAGAAGCATCCACATTTTATTGTTATACGCAAATATACTGGGTGAAGTAAATAAATGCGGAAAATTAAAAATCTTAGGAATTACGAGAAACTTTTTCTAAAAAAAGACAGCAATGATTTCTACCAAAAAGAATTCTGAAGATTTTGTGTTGCATATTAAGCGGGGTCTGTATTTTCTAAAATTAACATAAAAATGGTCAATAACCAATAATGATATCATCAAGATAACATAAACATGTTATTTATCTATAATGTGAAAGACGGTAAATGATAATTGATTATTTTATATAAATATCATATGTGTAAATAATCATATTCTGTTTTCTGTTTATTGTTATGAAAATATAGATTGAATTAGTTACTGATATTATTTCATGCATATACCTTTCTTGTGATACGCGCAATCTCTGTTAGAATGACTTTACATCCACCCATCGATCTGTAATGACGAAAATTAAAAGCTGACATATATAAATGGAACTATACTCTCAATTCTTAAATAACTGTATAATGACCTCTCTATTTTAGACACAATCTGACAATCCTAGCCATAGATCAGGGGTCTCCACAACTTACCGGGACAGTAAATATGATCATACTGCTGGAGGACGCCAACGACAATGCCCCTGTGATAAGCGGAACTTACGATACATCCATCGCTGAAGATTTGGCAGTTGGTAATATAGTTTTAATCATTACAGCAACAGACAGCGATATTGACGAAAATGCAGAACTAGTATTCACCATATCTTCTGGAAATAATAATTCTGAGTTCAAAATAGACTCATCAAATGGCATTATCAGAACTGAAAATAATTTAGATCGTGAAACAATATCGTTGTATTTTCTTGTCATAACGGTTTCAGATTCAGGCACCACTCGGCTTAGTGTCACAGTTACAACGACGGTAACAATTTTAGATGTGAACGACAACAATCCAGTTTTCTCTCATGCAGCATACAGCGTGTCGGTACTAGAAACTGTTGGAACAGGATCAACCGTCATACAAGTAAATGCAACAGATAAAGATGAGGGTATGTCTGGTACACAGGGTCTCCAATTTAGCATTGTAAATGGAAATACAAATAGTGTTTTCACTATGGCAAACGACTTAGTTGTCCTAGCAAGTGACATCGATTATGTAGAAAAATCACAATATCTACTAAAGATTCAAGCCTCTGACCAAGGATCGCCTACCCTTGTTTCATTTTCATATCTAACCGTTAATGTTCTCCCTGTGAACGAATATTCTCCACATTTTATCAATGGTAAGCAGATTTTGGCAGTTAGTGAAGACACACTGGTAGGCTCAACTTTGTGTGTCATCAACGCGTCAGACAAAGACACCGGGCAATATGGAATTTTGAAGTACAGCATAATATCGGGCAATACAGATAATGTACTTTCAATAGACGAAGACACTGGAGCACTGACACTATCTTCACCTCTGGATTTTGACACATCGCCTCGGAGCTACAATGTAACTATCCAAGTGCAAGACTTAGGAGATGGTATCAACAACACAAATGTAAATTACACCTGGTTTGTTATGGACCTGATCGATGTAAATGATAATGCACCAGTATTTTCAAGTAATGAGTACAATTTCTCCGTTTACGAAAACGAGGCTGCTGGATACACTTTCGCAACAAGGGTTATTGCAACCGATGCGGACTCCGGACTAAACCAACAGCTAACCTATTCCGTTTTATCGACAGGTGGAACATTACCATTTGATATAGACCATTCGACCGGCGCTATATCAGTCAACATGCCAAACTTGGATTATGAATCCAAAAGGTTATATTCCTTCAAGATTAAGGCATCAGATAACGGGACGATTCCGCTGTCTTCTACGTGTCAGATGACGATATGGATCTTAGATGTTAATGACAATCCACCATCTTTCCAATCATCAGATATAATTGGCAGTGTATCCGAAGCAGTTCTGATTGGTACAAGCGTCACACGGGTTGTTGCCACAGATGCTGACTCCAGCTTAAATAACAACAATATATTAGTATATTTTCTTGAATCAGCCTACTTCACGATGGACGCAAACACTGGTTTAATCTCAACGAGGGCAACTCTTGATAGAGAATCGAATCTCAGGTACTTGCACTATAACAGCCAATGGTCAACCTCTTGTATAACCATTAAATACTTACTCTCGGGTTGCACACATTACGAAAGCAACTATGTACTTGCTCTCTGTTGTATAACCTTACGAAAGCAAATATGTACTTGCTCTCTGTTGTATAACCTTACAAACGCAAATATGCACTTATAATCCTTTGCACGCTGCAACAGATAATTCAACTGCATATTGTTTTCATGAACTAATGCACCGAAGCCAAGCTCTGTTTACCCTATATACACGCTTTTAAGTCGGGTCCAAGTGAAACAAGCTTCATATATCCAGATATGCCGTTGCATTATGCTACAGCAGCTTGGGATCTGTTTTGTTTGCAGTTTGACCTGACTTATGAGAGAGTACATACAGTAAGACAAATTGATTGATGAAGACATTATAAAATGAATTACACTGTGTAGCTTTTTCGTGCACTGTAGTGATGGTGATGAGTTGTAGAAAAGAAATATTATTTTATCATGGAGAATTTAGATAATGCAACATGTTAAATCAATTTGTTTGTTTGATGTAAGCATAGCACGTTGTACGTTTTCACTAATATATTGAATAAGCAGCAGTGGGGACCGTCACATCGTGTTTAGCTACTATATTAAATAAGCAGCAGTGGGGACCGTCAAATCATCGTGTTTAACTAATATATTAATATAAAGCAGCAGTGGGGACCGTCACATCGTGTTTAACTACTATATTAAATAAGCAACAGTGGGGACCGTCACATCGTGTTTAACTACTATATTAAATAAGCAGCAGTTGGGGACCGTCAAATCATCGTGTTTAACTAATGTATTAACATAAAGCAGCATTGGAGACCGTCACATCATCGTGTTTAACTAATATAATGAATACACAATAGTGGGGACAGTCAAGTCATCGTGTTTAACTAATGTATTAATATAAAAGCAGCATTAGAGACCGTCACATCATCGTGTTTAACTAATATAACGAATATTCAATTATGGGGACAGTCACATCATGTATTTTAATTAATATAATAAATAAAAAATAGTGAGGACTATCAAATCATATATTTTCATTAATATATTCAGTCTACTGGTCTCACACAATGTTTGCACGGTGAAACATGTATCACTCTGGGGCCCCGAGTGGCCGAGTGGTCTAAAGCGCTCTCCGTTACGGATCACTGCCATCTCACCTCTGTCTGCGTGGGTTCGAGTCCAGGATTCGGCCAATGTGGGTATGTGAGTAAACTTGCCAGTAGCTTCTCGTGGGTCGGTGGTTCTTCCCGGGGGTTTCCCGGGTTCTTCCTCCACCATTAATACTGGCCGCCATACATAGCCTATCGTGTGCTGAAAAGTGGCGTTAAACCCCACAACAACAACAACAACAACAACAACAACATGTATCACTCTTCCAGCAGCGGTGTTAACAATCGTACAAGCTTTGCATTAACTTTTTATGATAAAAATTTACAAGTTAGATGCAGGAAGAGGTCATCACGAACTTCTGCATAACACTTGTATTGATATTCCAGTCACAAACTGACGGTGATGGCGATAGATCAGGGTTCTCCACACCTCACGGGTACAGCAACTGTTACAGTCCTTGTCAACGACGAGAATGACAATGACCCTGTCATCGTGGGAAACTATCATGCATATGTTCGTGAAGATTCAGTAATCAATACTGAAATAATTACCATTAATGCTACTGACTTGGATGCAGGTACAAATGGACATGTGATATACAGCATTTCTTCTGGAAACTTGAATGATTGTTTTAAAATCGACTCAACAACTGGCTTGATACAAATTAAACGTGGCTTGGACAGAGAAACTGTCGATGAATACTTGTTGGTAGTTCAAGTTGAAGACGGAGGATTACCTGTTAGAAGTTCGACTCTTACAGCGACTATTACTGTTCTTGATGTGAACGATAATATTCCATCATTTAGTTCTACATCATTGTTCTTTAGTGTCCTTGAGAATGTACCTGTTCATTCCACTGTTAACAGGGTACTAGTGACGGACAGCGATCTTGGTACCAATGGTACTTTCTCTATTTCTATTGTAACCTTTTGGAGTGGAAACCCGTCGAATTTCATCATAGATTCGTTATCAGGTGTTGTTACAACGTCAGGTGCAATAGATCGTGAGGCTATGTCTTCATATAATATTCTTCTCAGAGCGGTTGACAAAGGAATTCCAGCATTGTCAGCGTATGCGAATATGACCATATCAATTGCAGATATGAACGACCATGCTCCAGTCTTTGCTTCCAATTCCTACTCGGTATCGGCTTTAGATAACCTTGATATCGGTACAAGCGTGTTGTCAGTTCTTGTAACAGATGCTGACAGTGAGGTCAACTCACAGATTACATTGATGATCAATAACTTAACCACCATGGGCCTTCTGGCATACCAGTACTTCGGTGTGAATTCATCCACGTCCACCATCTTTTTGAAACAGCTCATTCAGACGGATGTTATCACGAGCGTTACGTTTAGCCTTATAGCCACTGATGCGGGAACACCTCCATTGTCTTCATCAGCCACTGTTACTATCAACATCTCTGATGTGAATAACAACCATCCAATCTTTGTTTCCACCAAAATCGTGTCCGAGATCGCATACAGCGACGATTGCCAGTTAACGGTAGCAACAGTCTCTGCTACGGATGCTGACTCCGGAGTGAATGCAGGTGTCGAATATTATTTTGTACAGAATAACTACCCCGATTTATTCAACTTGGATTCAATCACAGGTAATTTCGAGATAAAACGTGTTCAGATCAGAAACACAGTAAAGTGTTAATTTCGTAGTCCAATTATTTTGATAGAAGTTTATGAGGACCTCCATCTTATCTCTTTTATCCTTCTATGACCTTTATACGTGCTTTTCCTATTCTCTGAACCATTTTGAAAGTTTACATGATCTACGCTGTACTATGTTATATTTTTTATGTTTGCAATCTAAGCTAGGTTTAGTCTTTTGGTAGTCTAACGTATGAATCGTCAAGATTGGGTTTGCAGAAAATATTAAGTACTATTTTAGTAGCAAACATCTATGTTATGTTTATATGTATAACAGAAAAGTCCTCTTTGCAAGAACACTACGATCAGAATTGTGCTTGGCTTGATATCTGGTGTCTATGTCATTAAGTTCTCCTTTACAGCTTTTAAATTTGCGTTTTATTTTATGAAAGTGATCTTCCCTATACATAATGGAAGAATCGTACAGAAATAATTTATCTTTTACTTCTGTCATATATCCTACATGAAAAATGAAGCAAAACAGAGTACGTGTGCACATGTTAGATACATGTACCTACTGGATTCTAATATGATCTTTTGTATATTATGTTCATAGTAATTTACTTTTTCTCTATGAGCAAGATTCAAACATATAGCAGAAATAATTTATGTGTGTGCCGATATATTGCAGGGGAAATCAAGATGACAGATATCCCCAAAATTGGGAACGTGTACATTTTCGTTGTGGGCGCACGGGATAGAGGCATACCGTCTTTACACGCGATCATCCCTGTATCTGTCGAACTGGAAACGTTTGATCCTAACATCGCAGTCATTTCGTTCTACATGGGGATCAGTAAGGCATACTTTGAAAGTAAAGTATCTCAGTTCCTTTCACAACTGACGATAGTTTTTCAAACAAAATATCCGACAACAGTCGCCAGGAAGTGGTGTGTCCAGGAACTCTCCATGAAGTAAGCCACATTTCACCGTGTAATTATGTTTCAGAGTGTGTATAATATTAATAGCATACAGCAAAAAACGTGTGTTATTACGGAAATTAATATATTTGTATTATTTGCAAATCATCATTCTTGCAACTTTTAACAATATCATCAAAGTTCTCTTATTCATAACGGCCACAATCATCTATGTATTTTCGTCAGCTTCATCCGTATTTTATTGTCCTTAATTTCTTTGTTTAACTGCTGGACCGTCACGTTTGTTAGTCATTCATCTCTCTACCGAAACAGTTTCAACTTTCAAGATTTCAGCAGTTATGTTCACATTGGTCTCATTACTTTGTTAAAGAATGTAAGCAACGAAAAAAGCAAATACTTCCAGATCTCATACTGTGAAATAAATTTTAGAACTAGAAACCGGATAACGCTTTTCCATTGTTTTTGAGTTGTTTGCGTATTTCTCAAATGATTGTATTAATCCAAATGCAGTTGATATCATCTCAAATGATAGTATTAATCCAGATGAAATTGATATCATTTCAAATGATAGTATTAATCCAGATGAAATTGATATAATTTCAAATGAGAGTAATAATCCAGATGCAGTTGATATCATTTCAAATGATAGTATTAATCCAGATGAAATTGATATCATTCCAAATGATAGTATTAATCCAGATGAAATTGATATAATTTCAAATGAGAGTAATAATCCAGATGCAGTTGATATCATTTCAAATGATAGTATTAATCCAGATGAAATTGATATCATCTCAAATGATAGTATCAATCCAGAAGAAATTGATATCTCAAAAATATTCTAAATATCTGTGTTAACGACCTCATTTTATTCTCATATTAGAATAAATAATGTCTTCATTTCAGTTCCTGTGTTGCACATATATACGCCGTTACCATAGACAACACAACTACCAACACCAGTTCAACCAAGGTCACTGGTGGCAGTTCTGGCATCATGTCTGGAGCAAAGACAGTAAAGGTTCTGTTGACGGCTCAAGAACTTCTTCCTTTGCTTGCAGATTCGCATGGAAATCTGACACTGGAAATTTTAGGTACGTCAACGTTATCAAATATTTGAGACATTAAACTCCTCCATATTATTATAAGAACACAAATGTTATCTCAGCACTGAGGAGTTATTGGTTCTTGTCAAAGTAAAACAGTATCTATTCCAAGCTGTGAGAGAAATGTATATTTTCGTTCTTTATACTTATATATCTCTTTTCTGCTTAATTAACAAGAATTTCTTAATTAACAAGAAACGTATTGCCCTTAAACGTTAAGGTCTGTTTCGATATCTTTATAGGCCCTAATTATGAGAAATTACCTTAACTTTTTAGTCTAGCAAGAATTTGGCTTCGTACAAAGTGTTACATTCTGGAGTAAACATTATGACCTAGACTCAATATTTGCTGGTAAAATCAAGTCGGCACCATTATTATTTGTCAATATGTTTTTGAGTAGGTGTGTTCTTTTCAACTCAGGCTCAGGTTGGAACATTTTCAACATCATGAGCGTGGCGCAATATGTAGATACCGCAAATGGATCTGGTATTAATGTGTCGGAAGATCAAGGGAAGACCGAGAAATCAGACAGTTCTAAATGGATAGAGACAAATAGTGGAGTAGTGACTGTGGTGGTGGGGAGTGTTGTCGGTGTTGTCATCGTGGTATCTGTTGGAGTTACCATTCGTCGTGTCAGAGCTGTCAGATTTAAGAGAAGGTTGTAGTAATTTCAAATTACATACAAAACAAATGGGTTTTCTTAATGCATTTTGAAGCTACCTCATGAATTTATTCAACGCATCCTGATTCTTTCCATACATCTTGGTACTGTCTGTTTTGCACAGACAATTTGTCAACACAGTCAGTCAAATCTTGTAAGGTGTTATTGCGAAGTCTTAATAAATTTTGAAGAAAAATACTAGATTGAAAATTAATATTAAAGGGTCATATTTCAAGATTATAGATCATTTATTTGTACCCATAATTTACAAACAAGTACCTCCATCGACAATGCGCTAGGTTTTGCATGTATGTGGTAGAGTATATATATGAATGATAAATTATGTATTAAATAAGTGATACATTAGAATTAAGTGGTGCATTATGAATTAAGAACATGATACACAATGAATTAAATGCGTTTTACATTATAACTAAGTAAATTATACATTATGAATTATGAATCAAATAAGTGATGCATTTTGTTTTAAATGTTTCTTAGCATAACTTCTAGACTGGATGAATACAACTATCAAATTGTATCATAGTTGGGAAAGAAGGTACAGATTGTAAAAAGTCATATAATGTTCGTTTCATTTCGAATTATGTGTTAACTGTTTCCAATTCCATTCAGTTTTACACCAAGTGCATCGAATCCTGCCTCGAAATCAAAGACTCGCGTTACCGTGAAGCCGCAGACTGAAATCTCCGGCGTGCCCGGTAAGCAGCATAACCATTCAGTCATTAATAAAAAAATCGGTATGTTATCCGCTTAATGTATATTCAATATTTGTATGTTAACCATTTCATGTATATTCCATATTTGTATGTTAGCCATTTCATGTATATTCCATATTTGCTTGTTAGCTGCTTCATGTATATTCTATATTTGTATATTAGCCGCTTCATGTACATTCCATATTTGTATGTTAGCTTCTTCATGTTTATTCCATATTTCTTCTAAGCTCAATCGGAACTAATGACAACAAAGAAGGTGGTATTAATTGGAATATCAGGAAATACAACAATTTTGTTCATTAAAAATAATTATCTGTGTTTGTTTTTGAAAGTATCTATCACTAATGTAATAATCTTACTATTTCTTAGCTGAAGACAAAGCAGTATTTAATTTAAAATTACGCTGATTTTATAGCATTATATGGTTACCTTCATACACACAAACACACACACACACATGTATCCTAGATTTCTTCTTTTGCATAGTGTTCCTTGTACCGTTGTCGCTATGTTCATATATATATATATATATATATATATATATATATATATATATATATATATATATATATATATATATATATATATATATATATATATATATATAGTGCATTGCCTACTTTGTAATTTGACTGCTTTAATTAACAGAGGTAAAAGAGTTTGACAAGTCACACAGACCCTCAGCAGTTGACTCTCTACCGTTACCATCGGTAAGGTCTACAACAATACTTTATTGTGTTGTGTTTTTTAAGCACTGTATTTTCCCATCGGTATATGAATTCATTCGTTTTCATTTAATTTACTACCGTTTTTATTTTTTAATATTTCATTTTCGTATATACCCGAAACATTGATTATAACTTTGTGCTACATCATGCGTAGTGTGTGTTATCATCTTGCTTTTAGAGAACACGCAATTTGGGTTGGAAATTCTTTCACAGCTGTTTCTGAGTATTAAACTAACGGATCGGTCTGAACTAGGTTTTTCAGCTGTTTCTGAGTAAAAAGCTGAATGGATCGGTCTGAACTAGGTTTTTCAGCTGTTTCTGAGCAAAAAGCTGAATGGATCGGTCTGAACTAGGTTTTTCAGCTGTTTCTGAGTAAAAAGCTGAATGGATCGGTCTGGACTAGGTTTTTCAGCTGTTTCTGAGTAAAAAGCTGAATGGATCGGTCTGGACTAGGTTTTTCAGCTGTTTCTGAGTAAAAAGCTGAATGGATCGGTCTGAACTAAGTTTAACAGAATATCATGCGCATACAAGAAGTCAATCTGTTTTGTTTTTAAAAAAATCAAACAGCTCTAATTTATATTACCAATTTATATTACCAGGCCCTGGATTTTCCCTCCTGTAAAAGTTAACTTTTCTTTCTTGTCGTTAATCCTACATTTTTTCTTAAACTCATCTTATAATAGTATAATGTGATGCAAATATATTTGGTTATATCTCTATTATTATCATGTTATAATATGACGCATTTGGTTGTATCTCTATTTTTATCATTATATAATGTGACGCATTTGGTTGTATCTCTATTATTATCAAAAATGAATTAAAATACCAAGACAATAATCATCACTTTTCATCCACATGATGTAATATATTTGAAACTAGCTATTTTAAATTTACAACAAAGTCTGGCCTAGTGCACTGCACTGTGTTCACATTTAAAATATTTTCCAAAAGGATATACACAAAAATTAAGAATTTGGAACGAAATCACACTTGTTCTGCCTGTTAGGTACAAGCCACCCCTCCAGTATGGCGTATGGATCAATCTGCCTCATTGTGGGATAAGTATGTAAAATCGGATTTAAGATCCAACGAGAGAAGTCCTAAATACAGCGGGAGAACGACATTCCCAGATGTAGAGACGCCTCGACTCCCATTTCAAACTAATAACTTTTGGAAACGTCGTTTCAAACAGACAGTCTGATGAGTGAATCATCCACGCATGTAAGTATTATCAAAATGTGTCATATCTGTCGTCTGTCGTTTTAGATGAGAAAGATAACTCAAATGAAAGTGTAGTAGGGTGGTGACTTGATTTTTTTAAATTGTATGCTTTCTTAGGCCTATTCGGTACTGCATAATAGCGTCTGTTGCAAACAAGGTGAAGTTTCGTGTAAACAATAATCTGTCAAAATAAATCTGGCAAATTCTATCCCTTAGCAAAGTTGGTGTGGAATATAACACTGGGTTCCATCAGACCCTCCTTCACATTTTCATTTCCGGGGAATACCTCCAAAATTATATTAAACTAATAATGTATATGTGCATTTTGCTATTCAGAATTGTTCACTTTCAACAGTTTTGTCCCTTTGGCTGTTCATTCGTCAATCTGTCATTTCCTCTTTTCGTTTTCGGATCATAACTACAAAAAAATGTTGACATGCGCCTTTTGCTATTAATTTTTTTTCAGTTTCAGCATTTTCCTGTATTTATACAGTTGAGTGTTCATCCATCCATCCATCATCCACACCTTTGTTTCCTTGGAAAAACCAAAAATATCCTTCAAAATATCTCTATGAAATTTTATAAACTTAATATATTAGTACTCTAGATGTACCTTTTACTATGTTTGAATTTTTACATTATTTGGCCAAGCAACCCAAACACCAAAATACCCTTCCCCCCCAGCCCAAAAAAGAATCCTGCTGACAGAAATGCACTCAATAATTTATATTTGAGTCCCTTAAGCTTGAATGCAATTTATTTTACTTTAATGAAGATTAATTCATAGAGAAAAAGAGACGGTTATGGGCACCAAAGTTATTCCAACTTGTACAATGCTAATCTTGAGGTACTTGGGAGAGACATTATTTGACGAATTTTGGGATCTATTGATCAATGAATTTTAGATGACTGCTTCACAATACGGAATAAATATATGTCTCCAGAACATCCACTGATAAAATTACCCAAGCAGTGAGTGTGAAATAAGTATCCCTTTACTGGACGTAGTCGTCAATTATCTCGTACCCATATTTAACTGATATTTACAGTGAAATAAATCGTACTCTTAAATGTCTCCATATTTAATCTTGTCATGTAAAACATATAACAGTGGATATTCATTTTAATCTTGCATCAAAAATTATAACAGATGTTAAGGACAAACGTACACAAGAACAGACAAACTCAGAATTATAATTAAAACTACTCAAAGCGAAAACGAAATGGATCAAGGGAGATAACCATCGCCATATTAACCAATTGACAAATTTAATTCCCTTAATTACAGCTTATAACCCATGGAACACTATCTTCAAGATGGTGCGAGCAAGTGAGCAATTACCTCAACATAGTGATAAAATGAGAATTTTTTGGGAAAGAATGAAAATTGTTATTAGTAGGAGACAACCGAAAGTTTCAAATTCTTACCATCTCCTAAATTTAACTTAATTGAAAGAAAGGACTGGGTAACCAAATGTGGTACGAGTAGATGCAAAACATTTCCTAATATGAAAGAACGAACTCAGTTAAATGTAAAAATGGTAAGATATATAAACAGGACCTTGATTGCAATGCAAAGAATAATGTATGCACTGTTATGTGTGACGTGTGAAACCTTTTATATAGGTCTGATAAAAATGAAGTAAATAAAGATAATGACAGTACATAGACAGTAAACGATAATAGAAGACTTCAGAATTTTTACTGTTAATAATATCGACATAGCCGTTCAGGTGGAACCTTCATATTAATAACATCTACATAGTCATTCATGTAGAATCTTCAAAGTTAATAACATCTACATAATCATTCATGTGGAATCTTAAAAGTTAATAGCATCTACATAATCATTCCGGTGGAAACTTCAAAGTTAATAGCATCTACATAGCCATTCATGTGGAATCTTCAAAGTTAATAGCATCTACATAGCCATTCATGTGGAATCTTCAAAGTTAATAACATCTACATAATCATTCATGTGGAATATTCAAAGTTAATAACATCTACATAATCATTCCGGTGGAAACTTCAAAGTTAATAGCATCTACATAGCCATTCATGTGGAATCTTCAAAGTTAATAACATCGACATAACCGTTCAGGTGGAACCTTCATATTAATAACATCTACATAACCATTCATGTGCAATCTTCAAAGTTAATAACATATACATAACCATTCAGGTGCAATCTTCAAAGTTAACAACATCTACATAACTGTTCAGGTGGAATCTTCAAAGTTAATGAACTCTACATAACCATTTTGGTGGAATCTTCAAAGTTAATGACATCTGCATAACCGTTCAGGTGCAATCTTCAAAGGTATTACTTATATAGATTATTAACTGATAATAAACATTTAAGAGAAGAAAATAAACTTTATTTCAAACACCGTCTACAACCAGACCTAAACAGTTCTAACTGGTTATTCAGGATTTATGAAAAAGAAAAAAAAGAAATTTCTTGAAAACTGTGTCAATACACTGACACATTTTCATAACATGACTTCTATTAGTTGTTTTAATTTGTATGGATCACTTTATGCATTGTATCAATACATTGATACACTTTCATAACATAATGTGCATTGCATATATGTACGTTTATGGCCGATTTGTTTTGGATGTGTTTTTGTACACAAATGTTATAGATAGAGTTCAAGACGTTTCTTATATCTCGCCCTATCACACAATTATGTAACTGGCATAGGAATGACGTCACATCACTTATCTACAAAAATACTTTTAAATTAAGTATGATATGACTACTTGAAGGACGTCCATGCGATTATTGGAAAGCGCTTGAAGGAATAAAGAATGAACTGAACTGATATCCTGTTGAATTTACATGCATATCTCTGCGTATGTGTCTGTGCCTTTTTCGTATTGAAAAAGCGTCTCCTTCAACGTGTTTTGCGTCTGATTGTCAATTCATCCATCCATCACTATTGTTTCTGGAGCAACAATCGAAACTGTTCAATCGTTCTGTTTATATTAGCTTGTACCCCAGGTTCTTGGTCAATTTGTCCATTTATTACATACTCATTTAATCTTACATGACTGATCCGGCGTTCGATATAGATGTTCGGTCTGCAATTCCGTATCGCACACCTAAAATAAACAGCCTGGAAATACTTTTGCAACTTAAAATATGAAATAATAGAGCACTTATAAAATATCATAAATTATTTGTTGCTATATATTATTAATTATTCAAAAATGTCAACATATGTTTGTAATTTGAAGAAAATGCAGCCTTAATTTTGAAAATGGCACTTTTTGTCGCTAAAGGTCATGAAAGTGCACGATATGCAGCAATGAGCAGTTTATGCACATTTCACCGTATCTAGGTCGAAATATTAGAGTTTGTTGTGGTGGACAACAGTATCAACAATATCTTGGACAGAAGGTTTGATAATGAGTTCTAAGATGAAGGTATTGTGCAAAGTAACATCAAATAGGAGAGAGAGACAGGCAGACAGACAGAGACACAGACACAGACAGAGCAAGTACTTCGCGGCTAAAATCATATATTGAATTATTTTTTAATCCTTACAAAGGAAGAAAGACTAAGCGGGTCCAGTCAAGATTGATGGCATGGTCAGAAATGTCGGAGAAAACTTCTACTCATGTTTAAATGCCAAGAAACATTCAGCAAGGTGAATCATCTCAAATACCAAACACAGCTAAATTTCATTTCATAGTCAGAATTTCAAAAACTGGTCTGCGCAATTATAGCTTTTTAAGGAGCAACTTTAGGTTAAGGGACTTACAGTTTGTCTATTAAAACAACCGGTGAAGCGAATTAGCTTTGTAAATCTAAGGATAAAAATGATGAAAAAATGCAACATAAAGGTGGACATAACACAGAGCAGCAACCATTTTGATGTTGACCCAAATTACAAGTACATCCAGTTAAGATGTTCTCGAGATTACTGGCACACAGATGGAAATACATGTTTGCATTTTAAATTCTTGAGACTGTTAAAGTAGAAAATAAAAGAATGCAATGCAGATCAATACTGCAAAATTGTTCAGAATTATCTTGTTAAAATATATCCAAATGAATATTAAAAAGTTTGCTAGCTTCTTAGAAAGGCACAATATTTTTTTCTTTTCTTAATTCTTTGCTTAAAATATCACGTTAAGTTCAATACATCGATAATTTCTTGTATTAATTGAAATCATAAAAACAGAAAGTTTGAATGTAATGTAAATGAAGGAGGTTCCAGTGCAATCGGGAATGTATTTAATGACCGTTTGTCTGTAAAATTTGTCCTGAACGTTGCTTCGAAGTAGAGTGTATATTCAGCAAGCATAGTCTAAGAAAAAAGAACACTTACTGGACCAAAACCTATGTTTCATTTGAGAAGTAACGCAGCAGGGAGGGCGAACAGACCAATGGGAGGTGTCCATTTACAAAATAAAAGATTTTTCCAATTTTCCATCCAAATAAACGTTAAAGGCTAAACCAAAGCTTCTAACATTCTGAGAATTTTTTCTAATTGGGTTAGCTTATTGTTACTTTTTTTGAAGTTTTTTGTGTACATTTTTTTGGGTGCTTTTTCATTGTTCATTCAATCACTTTTCTAGGTCGTCGTAATCCCTACTGCTGTTTCTTAACCAAAAATTGTATCGAAACCTATACGATATCGCGACTGAGGATCATGTAAATTTATCGTGATAAATCCGTGTGGGGTACCTTGTGCGTAATTAAATTATTAATAACGTGTAATTGTATGCCATCAATGGAATCTTACACGGCTATATTAGATCGAGAGCGACTAGAGGCAATTAAGAAATATCTTCCGGTCAGTGATTCTATCAAGCGACAACTGCATGCGCTTCAGGAGTCTCGGGTGGAATTTGCAGAAGGCGCAGAACAATTATTTAAACCTGTTACAAAGGCTACCAAAGATATTCTTCCCCCGTTGGAGCAAACCGCTAAAGCAACTGGAAAAATAGCAGAAAGAACTATAAAATAATTTAAAAAAAGATTCTACAAGAACTTCCAGCTGAAATAGCTGCAGCTCTACCTCAATTACAAAAGAAATAAAACAAGTAATTGAGGGTATTAACAAAATTTATGAGGAGGTTGGCGATTTGAAGGATGTTGTTGCATCAAAACCAAAACCAATACCACCAGCCCAGTTTACCGAGGAAGGCCGTAGACTACTTAGAGAGAGAACTATAGAGGTTGCCGCTTCAGGATATCCAGATCGTGATCAATTATTAGATCCAAACACCGCCAGTGTTCTAGAAAGAAATTGGGTTCCTTTTGTATTTCGAAAATCCCGTGGTATGTCGATAATCACTGATAAATATAAAGATGAATTTGCAAATTTTGAGAAACAAGTCAAAGAGGTTAAAAGATATATTACCGCCAGGACAATCGCCATTCAGACCACCTCGTAATGAGGAAGAAAAAACAAACGGGAGTGGTTTTGGTACAGGTACCAGTGAAGTGGTCTTATTACTCCATGTCCCAGTAACGTCCTTACCGACGTAGAACAACTAGAAATCTTCACTGGTGGAAGACGAGCCGGTAATAATTCCCCAGAAATTATTAATGAAACAGCTGATATTTGTCAACGATTATTTACAGATGGTGTCATGGACATTATTATTTATCGGTCTCTTATCGATGAAATCGTTGATTATTATCATATTGATTGAGGGTATGCAATTAGATACAACGACTAAAATAAGATGATTATACATAATGATCAACGTGGACAGATCATGGTCAGGGTGATAAATTCGCGATTACCAACATACAAAGCAATCTACGGTGGACTCGGTGATGTTGTTCAGGGTCTATTCAGAACGATAGCCCCAAATGCAATACCGATTGCAAAACAATTATCTATGAATACTACTTCGTGATAAAGGTATTGGTACTGTTGGTCATGTTGCTAGTAAAGCATTCTCGGCAATCAAGGACAGACTAGCACGATTAATACAACGAAAACCGCAGCCAGTAAAAATTGGCCAGCACTGAAGTTATGCCTGCACATATTAGTAACATAATAAATCAAGCTGCAAATCAAAAACTAGCAGAGTGGGCTGGTGTACCCATTTCGGAAGAAGAAAAAAATAGAACTGCTAGTCTGAGAGCACGAGGTGGTCTTCGTGTTAGACGATAACAAATATAAATAATGTTTTAACGTATCCCGCATTTGACTATTATTGATGATTATCAACATTATTCTTATGACTCACGTGTACCTAACGCACGAAGAAGAATTGAGTTGCAAGTTCAGGACACAAGTAGATATTTATTACCCGCTGAGGCATTCACTGAGATCGACGGTAGACTTTCTAAGGCAGATGATACAGCATGCGAACTTTTAGATCGACCTGGTTTTGTTAACAATGGTGTTATGGCGTTATTTAACAGTGCCACAAACATGATTGACGGAAAAACTATTGAATCGTGTCTCGAAAATGTTGATGTTGCCACGACGATACTGGGTCTGGCAATATATTCCGATGATTACTCGAGGTCAGCTGGTCTGTCACTGATACTTGCAAAGGATACCACTGATCAGCCTGAGAGTAATAAGTTGACAATGAATGCAGCTGGAAATGAAGTTGCATGAATAAAAATTACAACTTGTGATTTGCAGGACGCAGATCAATGTTATATGGAGAAGAAAAATTTTCATGTCTGATTCTACAATCACATATATTTGGATTATGTAGAAATGTTAGAAAAGTTATGTTTGGCGCTAAACACACCGTGGTACTTGTCAGAAAAGTTACTGACTATGGTGCAATCTGGCGACCCAATGCAATTGGTGCTGGTAAAATAATACTAACAAAACTTTCACTGTGGATGCCAGTAATGACTCCATCGATCTACAAATAACAACGGTTACTTTCTTTTCTGAGTCATGGTGGTAAATCAATAGTATCATGGTTGACAATGACCACAGACAGTATTCAAAGTAATGCTGCTGGGTTATTCACATGTCAGTTAGCATTACAGCAGGGAGTGTCAGCACCAAAACATTTATTCATCGTAGTTCAGGAAAAGAAACTAAAATTTCCCCTAATGGTAAAACAATAAAAGAAGATATTTTGTACGAATCGAAATATAAATCGAAAGGAGCTCCGATAAATATTATTGATCACAGATGTAATATCAAGCTGTGTCAAATACAGACACGGTGGATTGTGGAATACCAAATATGATTATAAGGATGTTATCTCGGTTGATATGCAGCGTGTTATCCATGAAGTTTTCTTGAAATGGGAGAGTGTTCGCAATATTATAACCGATTTGGACATCTAATACACGATATGACCAGAGTATCGATAAATGGACCTTTGCCAGATTTCGATATAACCGGATTCGCAAGAATTAAGTTTACCAAGGATCTCCGCATGATTTATTATGTCTGGTTTGGTAAACACTTTTCAGAAAAAAAATGTGGGCACCAGTAGTAGTATTACGAGATATGTTTGACGTAAAAATACTAATATCACTAACAGTGAGTGAAGCAATAATATCGTGTCAATCACAGAAATAAATTTGCTACCGGAAGAGAAAAAACGATTTTTGGATTTTGAGGATGAAGATAACATCGATTACGAAAATAAACTCGCTAAAGATCTCGGTAGAAAAATAATCGGTAAGTTCACAAAAGGAGAATCACGCGATCATAAATGATGTTGTCGATTAGTTATCGACAATGCTGAACTATATTTTATGATTGGATATACAGTGAATAAAAAATACCTATAATAACCGAGAAACAGCTTAGATGTCAGATGGAACTAAATTAGGTACAATTGTGAGTTATATTGATGGTGAATCACCGCAGTTTATTCATTTAAGGTCTTTAATGCTCGCGTACGTTTCGATAAATCTATTATCGATGATGAACAGATTTCCTAAACTCGCTGTCAGAGTAGCAAAGGATTCATTTTATATCGACAAGAAACATATAAACCAATTGAAACAACTGAATATTGACACTAAATCGTAATGGGGTGGATGGAGAATAAAACCAGAACAATTACACGGCTATAAAGAAACAGCCGATGTCGAGTGTAAAAATACTTAACTCGAAAATAATCAGATGTCAGCGTCATCGGCACCATTGATAACGAAACATACAACAGTTAATTTAAACGGACCGGAAGGATCAGGAAAGACAACACATACGATTAAATTATTTTGTCGGAATTCTTTAAACTCTGTTGATATGATTGTGTTAACACCTACACATAGACTCGCCAGAGAAATGAACGAACGAGGAGTTGAATCTCATACATATCACATCTTGTTCTGATGGAATGGAGATACATGGACAAATGGGCGAGAAATATATTCCAAAGATTATTATCTGAGATGAAATATACACAGTGTCGCTGGAGACATTAAAAATAATTCTTGATGGGCTGTTGAAGAAACATACTACTGTGATAGTGTGTGGCGATCATGGTCAACCACCACCCCTTGTTGGATTTTCTCCGCATAAATGGCTAAAAACATGTGTGGATTATTTTGAGGAGATAGCTGATGATTATAGAGCGCTTGATCCAAAATTAAGAGAGCTTAAAAATTTCATCAGAATACAACCAGATAAGATTAAATATGAAGTAATACGCATTGTAATTCCAGAAACTACTATAAATGATTTTCTGCAAGTGTGAAGACCTACTGATTTGATAGCTGCAAGTAGAAAGATTGTTCCTTATACACTTCAACAACAATTATTTATGTTACATAAAGAAAATCTTTCAAATCTACCTGTACCAGTTGTTATCGCCCAGCAGATACGCGACGACAGAATATTGATGTTGAAATTCCAGGTTCCTTGACAGAAACAAGGGGGAAAAATATTGTATTAAATGATATTGGTTTAGTTCCTGTGAGTGTTGTTTAAAACACGTGAACGATGGACAAAACTCCATGGACGTTAGGATATGCTATAACGATTCATTCGTCACAAGGATTAACTATTTCTGATACAAATATTTGGATTGTTGATGATCGCATCAAATGGTTCAACTTAGCTTATATCGCAGTGTCTTGAGTCAGAAGAATATCTCAGCTGCGGAGGGTTATCATTTTCACAGAAAATAATAATCAAACTCAGGAAACCATCGCTGGCAATAGCGATGATAGAGTAAGAATTTTTTTTTATCTAGTTATAAACAATATGAAAAATAATAAGCGCGACTTGGATCTCGACGCTGAATAATAATCATTGTGTAAACTGTAACATAGTAATGTTGTGGCAATATGCAAATAATAATCCAAAACATTTTACCGTAGATAGGATTAATAGTAGTCTTGGTCACACACGCGAAAATGTGATGCTGACCTGTCTTGAATGTACAGTAATCGACGTCAAGGCGCTAGCTCACAAAAGTGAACGCAGTGGTAATTGTGTGTCTTCACGAATTACTTGTAATTGTTCACGTACAAATAAACGTTGAGGAGCAGTTGAATCTAATCTGTAAATGCAAGTATACCTGTGTATCTTACCTCGCTGGAAATGTATGTGTCGTCACACTCCAAATAGGATCAGTCGCTCGTTTTTTATATATACCATTTTCAAGTTCATCAGGTTCATATAAATATCTTATGGTCACATTACCTGGTATTGGTTGTTTTGAAAAATTATGTCGTTGTAATGGTATTTGGGATTTTTTGTGATCGCATTGATGGGTTTCATAAACATTGCGTGTGCAGTTTCATTATTTAACGCAGCTATTACACTTGGAAGTCTTGCAACCTATTCACGATATCTCTTGTCTTTTTTTAATTATTTCTTGTGCATAGTGATATCCAAATAATCGCTCAGCAAGTGTTCGATTAAATCATTCAACGATTGCCTGATCATGATGAATTTCAGTATGTCCTCGTCTGATTTTGACGTTATGTTCTTTCATCAGAGATGATACTGCACCTAAAACTTCTTTGCCAGGATCAACCTGTAGTAGTTGTGGCCATCGTAGATCACCGCGTTGATAAATTCGTTCAAGCAGATGCAACTTCAGCTGTTGTTTTAGTTGATAGTGTTTCTTCTTCTTTATATCAACTTGCAACGTCAACGACAGTCCATGCATATTTGTATGTGCTAGACTGACCTCGATGTGATCAAAATGTACTATGTGGTAAAAACAAAATATCTGCTTTATGAACCTCATTGGGAGTAATGGCATCAAAATGTGAGCACTGAATTTTTTTAGGTGTTGGTAGAAACTTTTCCATATTGCCTGTCGTGCTAACCAATTTGCAGCAACAGAACGTGTCACATTTTCTGCACCAGCAAGTGTACTAATCGCTGCTATACCTTTCCAAAATCCTCTCGGGCTATAATAAACCGATATAATAATAATAATAATAATAATAATAATAGTCGGGTGATTAATTACCGACCCCTAATACTAGTTTACCTTTCATCGCGGATTTTACTAGGCAGCTATCAAGTTTTTCTCTGAGAGATTTATTTTTTATGTAATTTAACGAGTGAATCAACTTCACATCTGCAATATGTCGTTGTTGTAGGTTTTGATTCCTATACGCAACATCATGAACGTGACATGCTTGATCAATCGCATTTATTGGATGCTCTCCCGGTCTTGGTTGATCTCGCTCGTCAAGTCGGATACTAAGTCGGGTTCCAAGACCACAAGTCCGTGGACAACCTCGATGGATTTATTAATAATCTCGTAGTATACGATGATATGATGATGGATAAACAACCAAATCCAGCTCTGATATTTTCTCGAGGCAGGCACACACAAAAAAAAGACGGATGTGATTTATATTACACAGCGATATACACAAATACCCAAAGTGATCAGAGATAACTGTAATATTTTAGTTGTTTTTAATGGAATCGATACACATACTTTGCCAAATATTCATCAGACTTGGTGTTTAGGGGATCTGGATATGATTAAATTTAAATATTTCTTTTCACGTGCGCAAGCTACCCCACAAGGATTTATCACAAATGATGTACATGATCCTCGGTCGCGATATCGTATAGGGCTTGATAAAAGTTGTGGTTAAGAAACAACAGCAGGGTGGGCGACGACCTCGAAAAGTGATTTAAAAATAAAACGCATAGAAAATTTACAGAAAAATTGTCAAAAAAGGAACAATAAGCTAACCCAATTAGAGAAAAATCTCAGGATGTTAGAGGCTTTGGTTTAGCATTTAACGTGTATTTTGGATGGAAAATTATTTAAAAAATCTTTTATTTCGTAAATGAACAGCTCCCACAATGTGTCTCTTCGCCCTTTCTGCTGTTAGTAAGAAAAACATTCACTTAACTATAATGCAGATTAAATCCAATCATACGTCCCATACAATATTTTGAAAAATTAAAAGCTCAACAGTAAATCCATATTTGAAATAGACAGACCGATGACGCAACTGCACAATTTATATAGGTTTAGCCATGGTTAAATACATGTACATGTATAGGGTTGTAAACTATATTTCATAAATGGCAAAATGCCTAATTCATTTTTTTAAGTTTATCGTAAAATATATTTAAAAGAACGTGTGAATAAAAAGTGGATACGTAATAAATACAAAACCGCATACCGGTAAGTGTTTCGTTTCGTGTCCAGGGAAAGAACTCATTTGACACGGCGTAGGAACATAATCTTGTCCTGATAGCCTCGATATTCCTACGCCGTATCAAACTTATTTCCACCCGCTCGAAATGAAACGCATGTAGTTTTGTCTATTTCTAACTAATCCTTAGAAAAATTAACAAAACTAAAATGATATTTCACTGTCACAACTGTTATGACCAAATATATAGATATATTATTTACGCCTAGTTCATGTTTCAAATGATCCACCTAAATACATGCAATCTATAAATATTATAAAAATATTGATCCTTCCACGTATCACCAGACGCTAATATAGCAAGAATGTCATGACCCTTATTAAACAAGTGCACACACATAATGCCCATCACTTCCATGTACACTTTGTAAATAGGAACTTCCTATATATGAAATCTTCGACAAATCCATTTGTCTCCTAAAATACATTTGGACGGGGAATTGACATATGACTGATGTGTTCTTGTCATATATGAACCAGTCTAACTTCTATATATGTAACCATACTAGTATTATGGTATATACAGTGGTGAAGCAAGCACTGTCCAAGCAACTTCCGCAATTACGGGGTTGGGGTTCACGGGCCCAGTGGAGGCCAGAAATTCCCATCAACACTTTTTTATATTATTAAATATACATTGTCTTTCCATGTAATAATTCTAGTGACTCATTTTGGGGAATTTCATAATCTGATTCAGATTAGTAGCATTGCAATTCCCTCATACCGAGCATCCATATTCAATCAAGGATATATATATATATATATATATATATATATATATATATATATATATATATATATATATATATATATATATAGAGAGAGAGAGAGAGAGAGAGAGAGAGAGAGAGAGAGAGAGAGAGACAGACAGACAGACAGACAGACAGAGACTCAGAGAGAAGATAGATAGATAGATTATGAAATTTTTAGCGAGGAGCCTGGCTTATAGTTCACTACAGATGTAGCATTCACTATGTTCAATAAAGTTCTTGCAGACGATAATGTAAAACACTCGCCCGACAAGCGAGAAAAACGAGACAAATAGTCTTTCTTGATACGTAATTCCATATCCTTACAGTTCTTCTTTCGTCTACAGGGACTGGAAATGTAATGCAGCATCATATCACACGAATGAGGGAAAAGGGATGACATCTCCGAATGGAAAAATGATTTCATTTTAGATAAAGGATCTTGGTATTGACCAGTTTACGTTTGTAACATTATCTTTGTATACAGAATAACTTTTGCAATAGACTCTATATGCTTTCTTCCCGAGTCATAAATGACCTTTGTTTAGCTTTTGAATTTCATAATATATAATCTTATACACTGTATCAATATTCTGTCCTAGATTTACCAGGTAATGCATTGTAATTACTTTTCCCAATGATAATGAAACAGTTTTGTGATATCTTTGATTTGCTTTTTAACTGTTATTTTTTTAGTGGTACTAACAAGGATTTATATCTCGCATGATCGATATACACGGAGCGATAAATAAATATGGAACAAACTGCAGACAGAAGGAGAGAATAAACTAACAAATGACGGTTTTCTTTAAATCACTGTATGTGTTTTGATATGAGTATATATATATATATAACTTAACTTTGTTATTTTTATTTTCTTTCTAACTAAAAAAGCTTTCAAAATTATGTTCTCCATTTTTCATTTTAAAATATTTTTGAAGAATCCTGCACATATACCTTGTTATTAAATATCAGCCTAAATGGGGGGCGGGGGGCAGACTAACTGCACCCTTTGTCGCAAATAGAACTTATGCCTTTCATATGCTTTGAAAGATAGTATACTCTGTCGTGCAAGATTAGGTTGTACTATGCATAATGTTTTGCACTAAAAATGTACTCTCATCATTTTCCAAGGACGCAAATAATCATACCTAGGACCTGTACGATAAATAATGGCCCGTCTTGTAAAACAAAACATTTGTTTTGAAAGGATAAGCAAAATATAATCTGTACAAGTACTGGTTTTGAAGACATGGAACAGAGCTTAAAGACATGCATTAACATTTACCAGTGCTGAATTAATATCCATCAACAGTCTGCACGTGAAGTTACAAATTCAGGAGCATATAAAATTGTGTTATCAACACCAGATACATACCACAAATTTTCGGTTCAGTTCCATATTTTGAATCAAACCATCACTAATATGAATTGAAATGAAGCGGGGGGGTGGGGGGAGTATTGTTGTTTTCCACGACTGACAAGACTATTATCAATGCTTAATAACAAACAATAATTCTATTCTGTAAAATGCTAGATCGTAACTACTCCAACATAAGGACAGTTCAATGACTCGGTTACATTTCACATCAAACCCGTAAACGATGGTCACGTGGGTTTCACAAGGTAATCAAGAATTAGGTTAGGTCTCACTGGACAGTTTATCTGGTGAATTTTCACCCGACAATGACCAATGACAGAAAAATGAGAATAATTTTACACTGAAGATACAAATAAAAACAAACTAATGACTTTTGTAGAAAGCATACATGTGAGATTTTGACTGCAGTAATCAGGTTAATTCCTGATGCAACTGGTGGTTTTTATACTGAACCAACACTGCCACCAACCCCTAAATGTTACATTCATTTTTGACAAGAAATAGCTATTTTGAATATTTTTCGGTGACAAGGCAGCTAAAAGAATCAGTATGTGCCTTATGCATGAATAAAGTTCACTAGTACTATAACAAATTAGCATACTTTTCATCACCCCTCTACCATCTAGATTTTTACCTCTGTAGCAGACACACATAAATACGTAAGCCAAGTCGGCAGCTCATTTGCAGCCCAAGTTACGCATTTGATCCCCAATGCTCATCTAACTGTGACAGGCAGTCACCAACAAGCCAACCTATTTCCAAGCCTAACTCAAAGTAAATCTAAACCACATTATAGATTTAGCTTATGTGTGAATTTATTAATGCTAGGCTTGTGATAATTAGGTCCATGCCTTCTACCTTAAAAATTAGGGTGTCAAAATACGAAACTATCCAGTGAGACCTTAGTCAAGCCTTTTTAGAAAACTCTTGTCCTATATTCACATCACATGATGCTTACTTGAAATATAGTATATATCAACATTGTAACTTATTAATGGATATAGATATACTTAATAATACAATTTTATGATATAAAAAGCTGACCCGAGCAGTCTGATATAAGCGTTACAGCTTCTAGAAAATATGGTTGACACATAATGATTTTCGTTAAGAGCACTCGCAATGAGATCACTTCTGCATTGCACGAAAATTTGAAGATGTAATAGTTGCCTCCCTTACACTACTAAGGTTTGCGATATTGCCTACCGTGTGTACTCAAGTATAAGCCCGAGTTCAACTACAAAGAACATAGAGCCTGATCTGCCGTGGCATAATGCACCGGCATATCTGAGTCTTTCTTTCTTTTTTCTTTTATTTTTTGTATTACTGATTACTTCTAACAGAACTGCACAGATCCAGATCCGCTGTCGCATTATATGACAGCAGATATGGAACTGTGCATTGTGCCGTTGGACTCCAGGTGTAAGCGAGTAATGACAGTACAATCTAGGGAATAAGTTTTTTTTCATGTACTTCCGCAGCTTTTCGTGAAATTTAAAATTATAAAGGCAGCAGATAGCTTTAGTGTTGACTACACTATATATAAGGCAGAAAATAGGTCCATAATGATCTACATTGCCTTCCCATGCTTAACTTTGCCTTAACGTCTTATCTTTACACAATTGTGTAGAAGGGGAAGAGGATCACAGACCCACCCCCTAAATTTTAAACTGTAGGTTCCTAATAAATATTTACCGATCTAACCTGCAGTACAATGTCGAAGATTGTCATTTATCGACTTCTTCCTCCCAACGTTAAAAACTGAAACCAGTGCACATGGAGGGGCCCCGAGTGGCCGAGTGGTCTAAAGCGCTCTCCGTTACGGATCACTGCCATCTCACCTTTGTCTGCGTGTGTTCAGTCTCGGGTTCGGCCAATGTGGGTATGTGAGAAAGCTTGCTAGTACCTTCTCGAGGGTCGGTGGTTCTTTCTGGGATTTTCCCGGGTTCTTCCTCCACCATTCATACTGACCGCCATGTATAGCCTATCGTGTGCTGAAAAATGGCGTTAAACTCTACAACAACAACAACGGTGCACATGGTGTACACAACTTCGCAGGGCATGGATATCAACTTGCCCCGATGCTTCATCCATTTGACTTGCTGTTTATGCATAAGCCTTTCCGGTGCTGTACAATAATATACAAGCATGAAAATATCTCCTAAATGAATTCATATTTTACCAACATTTCATGTGAAATAAATGATCACCGTTCTTCTGTTGAATAGACTCTTCCCTAAAAGAAAATAAGTTCAGTACAGTATAAAGTCTGTGCATCTTTAGACACGTGGACATTGTTTACAAATACAATGTAATGATCATGTCAGTGTTGGTTCAACTTCGGAATGATAGGGGCAGTGGTACTCTGTGGAATTCAGTTGAGGTCTCGACGTAATTATGAATTTCATCCAAAATACTCAGCGCTCCTTGACTAACAGGCCAATAAATATGTGACTTTGATAACATTTTTCCTTTTTTGATGTACGCATTAGTGGGCAATGTTTATTTTTTGCAAGATGTTACGACTCTCGGTCTACAAGATGTATCAGAAAGAAAGTGAAACCAGCAATTTAGGTAAAATCAACAAGCAATTTATTTCCCTACCTTACAAAATGAAAATTTAAAAGACGCTTACAATATTGTGAATTTTATTCCAAGTAATCTTAAATGTCCAAAAATATAGAATGTTCTGAATTAATTTCAATAATCTTAAATGTCCTGATATAACACAGTGATCAGTCCAGAATGTATTTGAATGAGTCCACGGAATTCCAAAGTACTGTATTAATCCAAAAGTAAATGATAGTTGCAATGACTATTTAAATAAATAATTCCTCTTGAATTCTATCTGATGTTAAGAACACAACTATAAACTCTTATCACAAATAGATTCACACAGACTAATCGAAAAAGGAATCAATTATTTATTTATCAAATCCTTATTTATTCCCATTTTCACCTGACCTATGTCGTAAACAAATGTGAAGCAATCCAACAGAAAACCTAATCTGATTGTAAATAGGACTGGTCTTGAACTCAAACGAACATAATATTTACGACTTACAGTCATGGACAAAAGGTAAGCGCACAATATAAATTAAATATATATAACAATGAAACATATATATATATATATATATATATATATATATATATATATATATATATATATATATATATATATATATATATATATATATATATATATATATAAACTATAGCACATATACTTTTACAAAATATAGGACAGGATAATAAGATATATAAGAAACCTGAGAAACAATTAGCCCTTTATGGCCGTTGGGTTTTTATGATACTTCCTAAATACTTCATACTTCCTTTCTGGACGAACTTGAATTTTCAAACAGAAATTTGTGGTCAGCACTGAGATGGAGGAAAGGTGGATGAAATATAGACGGGTTTACATTCAGCGTTTCACAATAGTCTAAACATTCGGCATTACAAAATTCCATGCCGATTTAACACTTCAAATTCTGCTAAAAGCATGTCAGTCTGTTTTGTTATAGTTGTTGTTTTGAGGCGAATGAATAAGTTAATTATAAATAGCAAGTGTTACCGGAATCAAACGTAGTTACTCTGGCTAGTGATATTATCTAGCTCTGTTTTTGCTAAAGTATTCAAATACGCCCCACGGCTAAACGTAAGAGTCATTATCAGCCAATAACAGGTAATAGGCTCAGGGCTGTCCCTATCACTGGAAGCCCGAGGGGCCGAATTTTAGGTTTATCTGTACCAACCGATTTTCATAGCCCGAGGGGCCAAATTATGGGTTTATCTGCACCAACCGATTTTCATAGCCCGAGGGGCCGAATTATAGGTTTATTTGTACCAACCGATTTTCATAGCCCGAGGAGCCGAATTATGGGTTTATTTGTACCAACCGATTTTCATAGCCCGAGGGGCCAAATTATGAGTTTATCTGCACCAATCGATATTCATAATATAAAATTACCGTAACGCATCGTACATAACATGGTTCATACATTATTAAGCTGCAGGTTGTTTTATTCTCTACACTGGCATAGCATCTCCAGGTGAAACTAGGATATATGATTCACGTCACGATATGTACCTTAAAGAAACGCCTAACACAAAGTGCACTTCTTGTGTACTACGTTTAAAACTATAAGTGCACTTCAACATCTACACGAACTGGACATGATAATGCACATTTGTTAACAATGCAGTGCATTATACTGGAGCAGATCACGCAATATCGATAGAGGGCGGGGCCTAAACAAGTAGGCAAGATGTCTGTCGGATGGAACTCATAGAAGTTCACACATTATAAAAGTGTTTACAGGGCATACTTTGAATGGCATAACTGTACAGAAAACTTACTCTAGAAAACGTTCCAGTTATTACGCGCTCATTTCTTTAAGGTTGGGGTTGAGAGAGAGAGTCCCCGCCCCATTTCTGCCCCTTCCTCGGTGATCATGGTCGTGCACTAAAGTGAACAAGATAGTGCAATGTGGTAATCAAGGTTGAGTACAATAGTGAACAAGGTAGCGCAGAATGTTAAAAAAATATATGCATGAGGATGAAATTGATTCTACACTGGAAATGTCTCTAATATCTCTGAAAACATCTGTCGAAAGTTAGCATGCCCTTGTTATTTACAATATGAATGAATGCATGACTGGTAGTGAATTTCATAAATAATAATAACAAATTTAATTATAAACTTCCAAATTTAATTCAGTTTGAAATGTTACTTTATCAGCTCAGACGGGATATAAGCACACAGGTGTAGGTGTAAACAATGGATTCTTTTTCCAAACTTTAAATGATGACTATGAGTCGCTAAGTCGTCCTACCTACATGAAATCATAAACTTGTCCCAAATACTCCTCTACGGCTGGATACAGTTTAGTCTCTTGAGCATCCGTTATGATAAGAGACCAGTTGTAAGATTAGGAATGCCAGGGCACCTTTCTGCCTTGATGGAGGAAACACTTTCTACCTGGATGGAGAAAGCAATCCTTTCTGTAAAAGGTATTGATGATTCTCTGGTGATAGCGTATATATATATATATATATATATATATATATATATATATATATATATATATATATATATATATATATATATATATATATATATATATATATATATCCGCATAATAATTATAATAATAATAATAAGTTTTATTTAGGTACACTCATAAAACATATCTAATTAAGTCAAGTAAGACTGATACAGTATGTACGTCCATTCAGTTATAATACAGTCAAACATAAAACCACATAGTCCACCAAGGATGACTCATAAAAGTTAATAAAAATTTGTTTTCGATGAGGTTGGGCAGGGTTTATTTTTCAAATAGGAATCCTATATTCAATTAAATTAAGAAATTAGTAGTAAGTATTAGCACTTGACAACTGATTTCAGAATTAAAAATATCGCTAATTACGAATTCAAACTTTTCTTTCTTTTAAAAATATTGAATGAACCCCGTACACAGATAGCTGTGGGTCAGGGTACCATCCCACAGATTACCTTACAAAGATTTTGATACAGATGCATTTAAATAATAACTTAAAAGTATACTTGGATTATTAATATGAATTTCAAGTTCTTTCTATGAAGAAAATAAAACCATAATAGTACAAAAAGAAACAAATTTATACGAGAGAGAGAGAGAGAATGTATGTTATACATTCAACCCAATATTGTTGTCTTCGATATTACTGTTAAAAAGGTATTCCCGTATCAATGTAAAGCATATTAATCCTTGAAAATTGTCGGCTTAAACTGAACATGCTCTCTCATATATCTTGCATGATATTACATGCATTATTCTTTGCACATTAAAGTATGCAAATGATTACTAACAAAAATGATACATCATTTACACCTTCTTATGCTTCCCATCTATGACTGAATTCTCCCAACCACGGTTGTTGTGAGCATTGTTGTTGCTGTTGACGTTGTTGTTTTCCGGTTTACGCCATTTCTCAGCGCAGGATAGCGCTATATATGGCGGCAATATAACTGGTGGAGAAAGAACCCTGGAAAAGCCCGATAAGAACCACCGACCCACGGGAAGCTACTGTCAGCATTCTCACATACCCACATTAACCGAGCCCGAGACGTGAACCACGCGAACAGAGGTGTAAGATGACACTTTTGTGTGGGCTTTAAAATCAAACTGGATACGATGACCTATTTTGAATACAGCTTTATAGAAAAAGCTTCTTAATTCCAACATGCAAAAAGATCATAGATATTTTTGTTTTCGGATTGAATTTCCTAAACCGATTCCTACAGGTCTGTAGAACGATTTCTGGAAGGATGTTTCATTCAGTTGGTTTAAATTTCACGAAATCAACAAGCTTGAAAAATGGTAATAGTTTCTCGCTGAACCAGTGTGATTCATTGATATTATTAAAGTCGGAGATCACGGTATTGTTCATAAATATCTGTACAGTTGCAGAACAAATATAATCAGGAATTTCACATGCAGCAATCCGTTTATTAGTTTTAATTCTTTATTTGAAAGCAATGTATCCATGTGTAATAAACATGAAATAAGGGATTAGTACAGGTGCTATCAAAGAACATTGGAGAGTACATGAATAGAAGTATCAGAAGTAGACAGACCAACAATGTCATTCAACAAAAGAAAGGTTGTATCTATTTTTATCAAAACACAGTTTATATATAAAGGCAGATTATAAATGGATATGTAATTGTAACTTAGTTGTGTGTTTTGACTAGACAAAAACCAAGTGTTTACTGGTATATAGGTATACAAAAGATAGTTGTAAATGGTTTCAGAATTTTACCTACAAATGTTCTTTTACCTCCAAAAATTAGAATTAGGCAAGACAATTTATGTTCTTTTTCTACAGAAACAGTATAATCGCCTGATCATTTATTATATGATTTTGTTATAGTTGCATCTTTTTTAAACACTGTTCAGGCAGGTTGCTGAAAAATAAATGCATACACCTAACATGTTGTAATTATACAGCAGTATATACAATATTAGGTATTACTAAGCACGACCAATGTGCTGAAAGTTTAATTTTGATTTTAGCTTTAGGAAAGAACTACACATTCGGATTACATATTCAAATCCACTCACATTACCTTTACATCCATATAATTATTTTCATTAGTAGCTATAATACACTAGTAGCCTATAAGCTACGCGTCTCCTAATTAAAATAAATGAACAGTCGATTAGATTTCACTTTTATAATGCTGACGTCAGGCTAAAAAAGATATTAACATTTTTGTTCTCAGCTGTATCGTTTGTATCAGTTCAGAAGATTTGTTTCTTTTTGGGGAGGGGGGCAGTATTAAATGTTTACAATATTGTCCACTCAGTACTGTCCCCTACCATTACTTTAATACTGCATCAAATCAACTGTTCAGGATTTTCTTGACCAACACGGAATCTGAATTTTATAATCATAAATGGATTATCCAAATAAAGAATAATCTTCAGTCATTAGATAAAATGGAATTTTGTATAATTCATTGTTCTTAATTAAACATTTAAAAAAAAACTTGTTTGTCAAGAATTACAAAATATTCCATGGTGCATACATTTCCCTTCAAGATTATTAATTTACTACTGTCTAATCAAAGTCTAAAGTCAATAATTAATACAAAGGCATCTTTTGGTTCTACTGTCTCGTTTTTTACGATCACAAATATTGACAAAACTACATAAAAAATAGTATACACAATTATTGTTTGGAGAGAGAGGTAACGATAGAGTTTAATATCTGAGTTTTTTTTTAAAGATACAATACGAAAGCTACGGATTTATATTCCTGTGTGACAAAGAGGCATCGATGTTTATAATAGAATAGTTCATTGGCAACAAGATCTTCACAAGATTTTACAACCATGTCCGATGAAAAATTACCGACGCGATTCTTAAGTGTTACAGGTCATATGTCGTAAAAATCGAACCAATCAGTCGTATAAACCGGATTGATGGTATTTTTATTTGCGCAGACTTGATGATCGCCTTGGGGCGTTAACATTTAGATGGACTTCTACACTTCGTCCCAAAGCTTGTCAATAATTGCTGACCCTTCTGGGATACAACAGTATTGGGAAAAGAGATTACCATCCTTGCCTTCTCCAGAACATTCCTCGTCTTGAAGCAAAGTGACACCTGTTGTCCAAAATAGGTAAAATCTCTTACTATGTTGCCCGAGGACACACTAGAAAGGATACGTGATCTTTCTAACACCATGCCAGAAACTAAACATTGACACAGTATAGAGAAATAACATAGAACATTCGATTTAAGTTCTGCATACAGCAAGTTCGTTTGCACTTCAGCCATTACATGCAGTTGGAGTGTAGTGACCATAAATTGGTGTCTAGTAGCTATTCCGAACTCATCAAGGAGAGGTCGTTGATTGCTTATATAATATATACTGGGTAATTAACCTTACATTTTGCTTGACTCCAATTCTACATACAAAAAATAAACCGCCCTAAATTTCCTATGGGACAAATAGGTAACCGTTGATGAAGCATGAGAATATTAATTTATCGAGTTTTCTGGGACATGAATTACAAATGAAGGTCAAATGTTCAGTGGGTATATGGATAAAATCAGAGTAGACCAACTATTTTCACTTAACGGTTGCATGAAGAGCAAGCAAGTACCATAAGAGCAACCAGGAAATGAAAAGCAAAATAACAACTATATTTCATTTCATGCAAATAATATCCAACAGAAAAATGTTAAGTAGATTTTAGGTCCTCTTACAGCTTTGTGAGATATATCGTTTTCAATCATTTATTTTCAAAACAGTGTGTACATACATACATACATACATACATACATACATACATACATACATACATACATGGAGTGTACATAAATTATAACATACATAGAGTGTACACAAATCATATATACAAAACTGTTTTTATATGGGAAAATTACGTCCCCCACCGTTCGCCCATTCACCAAACCTAGTATTTGATAGGTGGAAGTTTGAGATTTTTATTACTTATCTGGTTAGAGCCTTCTAATTCTCCCGATTTTACTTCCGCGGGAAAAATGTAAACAGCGCGTTCGATAGCCCTGAACGCTGAAACACGAATCCAGTCCGCAAATTGCCCTTCCCGAGAGCGCCATTGAGACTGGTATACGAGAGGCCCAGTTGATTAGCTGTTGATTTCCCAGAACAGCATCTCGAGCTTGAAACGTGTTGTGGCAGACGGATTATTCTCAAATAAATTTGTTCTCCTTGGAGATAATTCTCGGAGCATGGCAGAACTATTTTTAAGATTAAGGCCCACAACATTAAATTGACCACTGCTAATATGAACACATCTGATGTTATTGTAGGTGTACATGCTAGTAGTTGAAACAGAAATTAGCATACGAGATATGAGCTACGATAATGATTGATAAAATGTGTGAGACCAAGTATGCGATCTTTAATACTGATAATAAAGACACGCACATTATAATCGTCAGAACGAGCAAATTACAGAAAAAGTTATTGCACTACAAAAAAAAAGGCAATGGATGAAAAGTTTTAATAGGTTCGTTCCATATTGGCGAAATAGAGAAGAATGCGTCATGCATTTTTTTCTCCAGCACTGTTAAGCTTATGTCTGATTTCTTTTCTTTTATGTACAAATATTAGGTCGTAGCCTAATCTGTGAGAATATTACCCTGTTTATCAAAATATTCCTGATTCTAATCTCGCTGGCAAAAGTGTAATCGAGGAAACGGTCGAGCCTTGGTTGAGTTGCCATGATGTGTGAAATTCAAATCTGACGATGAACTATCAGCTTGATTAAAACTATGAAGCATTCATAATCACTTGAGACGTAGTTTAGTTTGAAACAACCTCTGAGGGTTTTTTAGGCACTTTGATGTTCATTCTGGTTTCCGAATTGAAATTATCGTAGTCAACACTGATTTGTAAAATAAGTTTTGGATTGTAAAAAATATGTGCAACAACTTAAGATAGCAGCATGTCTATAAATTTCAAAGAAATGCTAGTATATTAAATAATTTCCGCAACATTATATAATGATGCCGAAAGCATCACCGTTTCCTACATTCAGTGTTGTGGAAAATGTATGGGTGTAGCTGATACGGGTATTACTCACGCAGTGGTATCTTTATAACGTCACAGAAAAGATAAAATTGCTGTTTAGCCTAAATGAATCATATCGGCGTGTTAAAGAGGCCACACAAATGCTCTTTGACCTTTCAAACATGTATCTGGAGCGCAATGAAAACTTAATCAGTTAGAAACGTGAAAAGCCATTGTATGAATTTGTGGGAAAATATTTCAAATCGTTGACGTTGACTGCGTTAAACAGGAAAGAAACAGAAATACCTATTGATGACTAAATATAACGAAATACCAAACGATTGCACGACAGCGAAATACCGATAACAAAGAAAGCGAAGATCACCACTGGAAAATCAATAGAAAAATGTCTTGGTAAATAATATACCAATGGCATATACACTAACCAACCTTCAGAGGCAATACGAACTGATGCACAGAACGGACGAGCGCAATGTAATATATTCTTTGAAGCAGTTTCCAAGTCTAACTTAGCTTAATCTTTAGACAATATATACTAGCACACCAGAGCGTTTGACCAGCCTCGAAAATACAAACAGTAAATTGATAAACTCAAGTACTAACAATGAATTCCCTGAATAACCAACGTTTGTTTTCCAGAGGCGGGCTAGGCACCGCTATGTGTGGATAAAAACTCTTCCCCGAATGGTTTACCTACATAGCAAGCATCATGGTAGAAAGTTTCCTGTCGTAGTTGCATGCATGTTTTACTGCCGGTAAGTCAGCGAGAAACTACAGCGTACGATCATGCCAGAACCCGACAAGAACATTTTGAAATTCAATTTGGTACAACGGAAGTTAAAGGTCTAGCAGGTGAACTGTGCAAACTTTGAATATCTGAACGTTCCCCCTTTAAGCTCCGCTTCCTGAAGACGTCCTCACGTTGGAGGCGAATCCAATGTGGGATTTCCGAAGCAACTCACCGATACCCTAAAGGCAATAATCTGCTCTTAGATGGATAAGTCCCCGCTGTCTAAAATAGTTACATTGTGTATATGGACGTCAGCATCTTGTATGAATGGGCGGTAATGCATACAAAGCACGTTGGCTAGTTTCAGTGGATCGATTCTGCGAATGTAGACATTCACACAAATAAAAACACAAATACGACAGCAAAAACAAACGTTTGCCCCAGCAAGACGCCAAGCAGTGGATGTTCCCTAATGAAGGCACTACTTACGCGTGTGGACACCGCTCGATTGCGATTTCAGAATAAACACAACATCTGCCTGTTAAACTTTGCTGTCGTCACACCCTCCAAAGAAATTATTCCTTGGCGAGGGCAGGTCAATATGCCACAACGCTTGTTTGCACAACCTTGTTGTAACGACCTCGGGGATAAATGTTAAACAGCTGCTTAACCCTTTCAGTAGCCTTGGTGACAATAGTGTAGATTGGCCAGTTTTTATCTGTGCTTGGTTTCCATAGTACAGTTTTATCTACAAAGAGTGGCCTTTATGCACCAATGAGAAGTTTGATCTTCATGCCTCATTTAATAATCCATCTGACCATTCTAAGTGTATTATTAGTTGCATTTCAGTCACGGATATCAATTGATACTTTGTACATCTTACAAGGAATATTTGCATCCGGGGAGATTTTTTTCACCGGTATATTTATTCCATAGTGCCCCCAATAGCTTTAATAAAGTGACAGTAATATCACCTATGAGTTGACTTTTAAACGTTGACGCTCAGTAACAGGAAGTTCTCACAAATGTAAACTTCTTTGCTCCACACCGGACACAAGTTTCGTCGATCGATTTTCTTTACGAATTGTAATGCGACATTGCACACAATATGAAGTTATGAGATACAACAAGTGATATTCGTTATGGCTTCACGGGAAAAAACATCCGATTTTACCATAATTGAAATCCATACAATTTAAGCACTGTGGCAAATTTTCAAACATGGTTCGCGCTTCTATTATTGTCTCGGCTGAATCTTGGAAAAGATAGGTGTCGTTGAATCTAATCATGCGATGGTTCGTATTGGATCGATTGCATGTGATTGCACCATTTGCTAACGATCAGCTATGATATGATGTATTCACGGACTTTACGGAAGCGCTTTCTTTGTAGTCGAGAAACAAAGCTTCCATCATTGATTGCTTTTCCGTAAGCGATAAAGTCCCAAGCCTTGACGACCTTGACCCAATAATGTTGCATACGACGATGTGATGCTTGATCATCAAGACATCATGAATATTTTCTAGAGGCCGACACACAAACACTGACAAAGATATTCGAACGTGCCTTAAGTGATCCTGAACAATTGCAATATGCTGACGCGTATGGTCTCGCAAATATTCATTGGACTCGGTGTGCTACTGACCACTCGTTGGGTGAGTTTTGTTTGCGGAGGTCACCAGGGACCCGTATAGTATTCTCACTATTGACTTGATTATTGGACCGCGTGGTGGTCTGACCGCCGGGTAAAGAAACGCGTGGGTCTGGACACAAAACAAAAGGAGCAATTTAACAACTATGAGAAACATAAACAATGACGATTGCTATATCAGAAACTGCTGATCGACGTCGCAAAGATGGGCACGATCAACTAGAATTTCTTCGCGAGTACAAAGGAGCCCTCAAACGTGTGAAAGATGTTATGGTTGCGATGATCCCCCCACCCAACACTTAAACCTGGCAACCTGCTTTAAACAAACGTTTGTACCACTAATCGAACCAACCAAAGAGATCCTTGCCAAGACTGCGGAAAGAGCAGAATAAGCTAAGTAAGTCGCAGAAACTACCACAGCGATGATTAGAACAGAAAGTCAACTTGGTCCGATTACCGGTAGGTCAGCACAATAAGCACAAATTCAAAAAAGGTTAGAAGACATACAAGAGGATAACAAACATTTATGCAGCCATCGATTGGATTATCAGTCATCCACAAAGATAATTTCGACAACATAACTTTGCCAACAGCGATACCACCAGCACGCCAGATTGCATCATTGATCTTGTCCTTTCGAAATAATGCGACATTTCGCTTGACTTTACAAAGATTTGCACGTGCAAATCACAAGATTTTGTCATTCATGGGCGGAGACCAAATTGTTGACACAGGTGTCGTCGCGAAAAACATGTCCACAAGCACAGAGAACCAGGAAATTAGGGACCGTGGTGTGTCAGTAGTTTTTATTAAAAAAAACTGTTCATGATGATGATGCTACAACGAAACAATATGTGGATGTAGACGTCACACTTTGTGTTATCAGCTCTACCTTCGCCGATACGTACAGTAAATATTAATGGGTCGTGTACAGTGGAATATTAACCAACTCAGAAAAGGAAAAGGGAAAGAACATAGCAAATTGTCGACTTGCTGTCACTGGTGATGGATTTGATAAGCCAAACTTTTATATCTAAATGGTACGCAAGTCTGACTCGTATTTGTTCATAGTCACGTGACCCTTACGGAATTGTTACTACCCCCCCCCCCCCGGAGAAGGACGGACAATTAAAAGATTAAATAGCTCAGAGCTTCCAGTCAGCAAGGCCGAAGGTCTGGGTGCATACCATATAATAATAATACGAGGGTTGTTATGTTGGGGTAAGGTGCTCCCAATGCTGTATTTAAACTATTACAGAAGTCTCACACAGGCTCGATTTTGGTTGGAATTTAAATTAGTGAAAAATAGATATAAAGCTCCGAGTCCCCAGTCATCATTGCCGACGGTTAGATGGTTAAATATACAAAAAGGTTGAAGTTAAATGAATAACAATTTAACAACAATTCAATAATCAAATGATTCAAATTCCCAATTACACTCCTTCCGCATGATCCTTTAATAGCCGATTGCATCACTTGATTAGCAGTGTGAGATCGATTTCCACCTGTCCTTGTATTCTACTCATCCGTGGTATTCTTCTCTCTCTTATTTCTCGCAATTCCTTCTCCTCTTCCTCTCCGACTTTCTCCGAATTCCTTCATCTCCTTCTCTATACTCCTTTTCCTCCTCCTCCACATTCTCCCCCCGACTCATTTTCCTCCTGCACCACCTTCTCTCCTTCGACTAGAATTCCGTCGACTTCGACTGTTTCAGAATTCTGTCTCCAACTCTTGAAGACTCAAAACTCATACGAACCCTAAGTTATGTGTCCCCTAAAAAGGTTCCTATGAAAACATAAGGACTTTACAATATTTTCCCTTAGCCCTCTCATCTCACACTACACACAACCTATGATGACATATTAAATTTCTTCGGTCACGCATTCATTCACATCGAGATACCCATAAGTTATTGTATGGTAAAAAAAAAAATGTCATATTACAGCACGGTATAAATTACTTCTTATACATACATCAATAAATTGCGTCACATCAGTACATATTCATAATCCCGTTATACTAAACAATATGACAATAATCAGATGCATTTCTTTACCTTACAACTCATATACAAAATACCCAATCATTCAAATATCCATGCTCTGATATATGCATATATCTATAGTACCTAATCTTACATACTTCACCCACTTTTCAAATTCACAATTCAAGCAGGTGTAAATTCAACCATAACGCATTAATAAATGTACTGGTTTACCACGAAGTAACCTAACAGCGATTTACAAAATTAATTCTGACCACAAACTGACAATCTACATAATTCTGCCTCGCATCTAATCTCTACGTAGGCTCAAGCACATTTCTCTCGCATGTAAATGAAACCCTACATAGGTAATTCTGCATACCAAACGATGCTAGTAATTTAGTAAACATACTTCAAATAATTATAATTATGATGCCATAATAATTCGGAAAAAAATCCAGCAAATAACTTACCGACCTTTTCGAAGCTTTTCTTTCCTTAGGTTTTGCCACCAAATTACGAGTGGTTCTCTAGAAGTAACCCTATGGCTCAGCAATCTGTCTAGGATAAACTAATTTTTCATTTACAAGTTCGGAAAGCTATTATTTGGATCGGAATTGTAATCACACCCTCTATCTCAATTCCGATTGGATATCTCTGTGAACCGATCCAATCAAACTTAGCGGACAACGTCCTTCTCATTGTCTGTCAACGTAGATACGGATAAGATCACGCCTCGGTCATCCCCCGTGGGCTTCCCTCTGATCATAGGACTAAGCTTTAACACACAGATTTGATACGGAAAGCCTTTGTCAAATAATGTGAGCCGTCGCCATCGCCATCTCAAGTTTCCTGTCTCTCGCGGAGGTATGCGGAGTACTCGCCCCATGGAGAACTCGCCCCCATGTAGCTGGAGATGTCGCTCCAGAGTGGTTGGAGAAGTCGCCCCAATTGGTTGGAGAAGTCATCCCAAAACTTGTCACCCAAATAACCTTTTAATAACAGAATTAAGTCGTCTTTTACGTGATTCATATTTATATTTTTATATATACGCGATCACAAAAGAGATATTAACTGGTAATCATAAAAAGCAATATCATAGTAATATTTCTAAGGACGAAATTAAGTCTGTATATAATCCAGTGAATGACGACAGTATAGTGATTAAAAGGATGATAAGGCAAACACTATTAGAAATTAAATTTTAAAAAATTCAACATGCATTAATGAGATCGCTAAAAATAATAATTCCGTATCTGAGGAATTTGATACTTTCCCTCTTAACATACATACACCTCAAAAATGATAATTCCGTATATGAGGAATTTGATACTTTCCCTCTTAACATACGTACATCTCAGTTCTACATATTACCCAAAACTCATACAAATCCTGCCCATAATTTACCTTTAAATTTTCCAGAACGACCCATTATATCAGGTTGTATTTCATATACTGAAAACCTATCCAAATGTATTGATAGTGTTTTATAACCTTTAATGAAATCACTTCCTTCATACATTAAAGGTACAAGTACTTTAATTAAAAAGTTGAAGTCTATTCCACATCTATCTGATAATTTCAATCCTGGTATCATTAGATGTAACATCACTATATAATAACATTCCGCATGCAGATGTTATTGAAGCGTGCAAATATTTTCTTGATAACAATCCTAATAATAGCACACTATCTAGCGAAGATATTTGTAAAATAATAAAAACTTATCTTGGAAAATAATTATTTTTAATTTAATAATACGAATTACATACAGATAATGGGTATTAATATGGCTCCTATATACTCTTCACTTTCAAGGGTGAATTAGAAAAGGATTTTATTCAAAACGAAAAGTTTAATCCATCTCTTTGGTTCAGATTTTTTGATGACATATTTATGATCTGGAAGCATTCAACTGAAGAACTGAAGAAAAAAATTATTGATCGTCTAAATCATTTTCACCCGACGATTAAATTTACATGTACTTATACTGCATCTAGTACGCATGTTTCATCTTTAGATGTAATAAAAAAATATTGATAACACTATCTCTACAAATATTATTAAAATGCATCTAATGATGTGAAGAGCAGAGCAAAAGTGACATATGACACTTATTTTTCGTTAAGTACAAAAGCGGAGTTGATCAAATGGAAAAGTTCAAAAAATTGCACGTTTTATAGATTTAATAGGTTATTAAGTTGAAGAAAAACAACAGTAAATGAAGCCATAACAACCATGTGGCGACATCTCAAAATTACTATATATGATCCTTGGGGCGACTTCTCCAGGCGAAGTTGTGCGACTTCTCCGACCACCATGGGGCAACTTCTCCTGACACCTGGGATGAGTTCTCCCAGGGCGAGTTCTAAATGGGGCGAATTCTCCGCTATTCTCCGGCGGGTCACGGTAACATTGCGTACGAATTTAACACTAGGCTGCGGAAATATTTAGACATCAAACACATGGCCGCAGTAATATATCCAAGACAGTAGATTATAGCTTATACATGACTTAATAGCTGTAACTTACCAAACGTGACAAATAATAAGGTGAAACGTATAACAACTGAATAAACTATATCACGGTATTCAACAATTACAGGACAATATCTTAATGCAATTGCTTCCAATCAATACAAGACCTATTCAAATTGCCAGTTATTTCATGACGCGAAATTAAAGGTGATAGTTTTCTTCACGTGTCCCTTCAATGTTACTCATCTGCAGCTTCCACCTTGTCGGTACTTCCGGTACCTTTGTTTCCGTTCTCCACCCTACGCCTTCCCACAACTGTCTATTCTCCCGGCCCTCCTCCTTCGCACAATTGCTTATTCTCCCGGCCATTCATCTTCGCACTACTGCCTATTCTCACGTGCTCTGCACGTCTTCTTCTCTCTCTAATCTTCAGAAGCTTTGTTCCAAATATCGTCCGAAATTAATAGAATTCCCTTTCCCTCTATTGTACGAGTGCCCAATTTGCTCTCGGAGTGCTCTCGGAGTTCGTGATGTTTCTTTAATCACTTCCAGAGCTGCATTGATTCTTTCAAAATGAATGTAACAGAATAATGTCTGGATACTTGAGAAACCCGCCCAAAAATTAGACTATCTTAGTTCTGATTGGATACCAGTGATCTCTTTGAAACCTGTTTTGGGGAGCAGCACTGATATGTTATAATGTAGGGTTTTCCGGTCTCCAGGCCTAAGCCGACCAGTGACATCAATATCTGATTGCAAAACAAACAGTTTCTCACCACCGCGGCAAGGTTCTCTTTCAATTAATCGCGAACTTGACTATGACGCAATGACTAAGGTACGGACAGGTAGTGTCTTTGTTTCAGAATCGGTCTAAAGTTGTAATATTATATAACACAAATTGACATTACCTAAAGTACTTTGAATTACGAATTCTATCAGAAGACATGTATAAACATGAAGTAGGTATTATTAGCAAATGTTCTCACACAACGTGACATTCATGCTAGATTCAGTGGATGGTGGGGTGCAATAACAATACTAATACATAATTATTAGCGTGGTAGACCGAGTGTCCGAGTGGTCTAAAGCGCTCTCTGTTACGGATCACTGCCATCTCACTTCTGTCTGCGCCGGTTCGAGTCTCGGATTCAGCCAATGTGTTATGTGGGAAAACTTGCCATCTTGACATTAAAACGCGAAAACGCTCTGTCGCAAAGTACGCCACCGATTGTGAAAGTACGCAGAGATGGTTTCCACAAAAAAAGAAGTGGAATTTGCCGACAAATCCAAGCTGGTTGCATTCCCAATAAGTTACACTAATTCGAATAAGAAGTGAAATACCTCGACTGATCTTCAAGAAGGACGTACTTGTCCGTGTAACAATTTTTGGGCGAAAGCGAGAACCATCGTTTTTGACACTATTTAATGGTAAAATCGATATAGTTCTAAGTAAACGTGGGGCCAGGCCACCAGAACGCACAATGGTTGAAGACTTAATATTCACCACAGGAATTAAGCTGCTAGAATTTCGTGTGCTTGTTGCGCCTAAAGAAGGCAAGCTTGCTGAGTAATTGTATTTGGCGATCCCCTTATTAATAAAAAAACTACGATAGACACTCTGTTACCGACGCGAGAAAATAATCTACTCAGAACTTCTTGCGGTAACAAAAAGAAACCTTAGTACAATTATCAAGTTGGAAAAAGACTAGTTCCAAGCACAGATACGGAACCGAGGCGCTAGTGAGCCAAAATATATAACTGATTTACATGGAGTGAAAATCCAGAAAATAATTACATGTTCATACTGATCTATCCTGTCACCTCACAGTAGTGTATTGATAGTGGCTGCACTGGGGCGACTATTGGGAACTTCGTTTATGAGTCTCGAACGGGATACATTCGTGTGCATAAATCCCGAGTAAAAAAAAAATGTCATGTGGGTATTAAAAAGGATTTCGGGATTTTAAGGTCCAAAATCTCTAGAATGCTACTACTTCTGTTAGTGAGTCAGACTTATTTATATTGTCTTAGAAAGAAAAGTGTTAGGAATTGTGACTCTTTCATATTTAAGCAACCATTTCTGTTTAAAATTATGGTTCCTGAATATTGTTGTAGTGCTTAATTAAGTATTGCAAAATGCATAAAAATTGTCTGATCATGATTGATGATTGTGTTCGACACGAGTTTGATCATGACTGATGAGTGTATCCGACACGAGTTTGATCATGATTGATGATTGTGTCCGACACGAGTCTGATCATGATTGATGATTGTGTCCGACACGAGTTTGATCATGACTGATGATTGTGTCCGACACGAGTTTGATCATGACTGATGAGTGTGTCCGACACGAGGTTGATCATGATTGATGAGTGTGTCCGACACGGGTTTGATCATGATTGATGATTGTGTCCGACACGAGTTTGATCCTGACTGATGATTGTATCCGACACGAGTTAAGCCTAAATTTAATATTCCATGCATTCCTCATATGAAGAAATACAAGCTCCTAAAGTTCAAAATCCTCGTTTTTATATATAAAAAACATTCAAAATGACAAGTAAATTAATAGCGAATGGTTTTATTATTTTAAAACAATTTTTTTTTCTTCTCGAAAATATGTGCACACATTAAAATTAGGATATAAGTCTTGATATCACTAGTGGGGATTTTCCAAGGACCTGAATTTACACTAATAAATCTAATTTCGAAACGAATATGATTTCGTGAATTTGGATCCCATATAGCGATAAGAAGAAAGATAGTGTTTTCGAAAAAGAACGGAGATTGTAGTCACATATTTTTGGTTGTTTCGTAAGATACGATATATAATCAGACCTTTAATGCATAAAGCACCCATTTTTAAAAAATGGTAACCTATTCAATCTAGAAAACAATTCAGAAGTACATATACACTGAGTCTTTCTTTATCTCTGTATGTTTCTGTCTGTCTGTCTGTCTGTCTGTGTGTATGTCTCTCTCTCTCTCTCTCTCTCTCTCTCTCAAACAAAATATACATAAGCACAGTAACATTATGTATTTATCGACCTGTTCTGAAACTGTGGGTGCAAGAAGGTAAGTGAAAACACGCTTTCAAGCGATGTGGTATAAAGTCCCCAACGACAGGAAATCACTCTTTTATTCCCAGTATTAGATGTGCAAGGGTGTTAATGGAATTTATGTTAAACTTCATTGTGTGGGCGCAAACTTTGATTGATGTAATCTGTTTAGTTCAAACATTTTATTACATAATTTTTTTTGTTTGGGATTACAAGACGTACTCTATTGAAGGTAAGGGATTAGATGGAAAGCCGATGGCTTATAGCGTTATTAGTCATAGGCGATGCCACAGTTGTATAATAAGGGCGGAAGATGTTGAAGTTTAAATTGTTGGATAGTCAAAGCGGAAGTGTTTCTTAACAAAACATGAGCATCTGACCAAGGGAATATAAAGCACAAAGGTGGACAACGAATGAGTTGATCAAATATGAGAATAAAGAAGAAATGAAAGAAGATAAAATCAAAAACAGATAAGGACTATGTGTTGAGCAGAGTGTGTGTGTGTGTGTGTGTGTGTGTGATTTGAATTTTTAACGTAGCTTTCAAAACTTTTCAGTCATATCGCTACGATGCCTGCAGTGTGACATTTTATAGTGATGTCTAGCACTGGGGCATAATGCCGTAGAAATGTAGCATGATGTCCCACCCAGTCACATTATCCTGACACCAGGTCGACCATTCCTAACACTAACCACATAATGCTGAGCGCCAAGCGAGGCAACTGTTAGCACCATTTTTGTAAATCTTTGGCATGACTCGGCCGGGGATCGAACCCATGACCTCCCGCATCGGAGGCAGACGCGCTCGCCACGAGGCCACCGGAGCGGTGTTGAGCATTGTATATAAAGCTAATGGAACAAGGAAAGTACAGAAAACACAAAGCGATATTGAAACTATAAAGGTCATCTTGGTAGAACGAATCTTTTTAGAAGCAATAGCTAAGAATTATATATATATATATATATATATATATATATATATATATATATATATATATATATATATATATATATATATATATATATATATATATAGATATAGATATAGATATATATATATATATATACATATATAGATATATATATATATGTATATATGTATATATGTGTATATGTCTATATATATATGTATATATGTATATATGTGTGTATATATATATATATATATATATATATATATATATATATATATATATATATATATATATATATATATATATATATATATATATATATATATATATATATATATATATATATATATATATGCAATGATGCAATGAACTGACAACGAACAGTGCAAAACTAGTATCTAGTTAGCATGGGCGATTTAAACTCTTTAATTAATCTTTTTCAAAGGCCAATAAACTTTGCATGGGTGTTTCTACAAGAATTCAACTTTTTAACCCTAGTATGTGCCAACTAGTTATTTTTCAGCTTGTTGCTGATACTGGAAAATATTTGTATTGACCTGGTAATTGATTTGCCATAACGACATCTATTTTGTTATGTAGATTTCTGGAACCGCAGATTATATCCCGGATATTTCATTGTTATAGTAGTCATAGGCTATTGAGCAAATTTAGAAAACTATTTAAAAGAAAATGTGTCAGCTACAAAATATAATTTTATTTGTGCATGGTTGTCTTTTTCTATTCTTCTTGGTTTAAACCGCTTGGTTTCAATGTTCTAAGGCGGGATATCCAG